>CM067326.1:36617997-37217997 GCA_034376525.1 Nicotiana benthamiana
TGAGGCAATTTCCGGCGACGGTTCTGGGGCGGTGGATGGTGGGGGCAGTCTCTGAAGAGACGACGGAGAGGAGTGAGAGGGGGGTAGAGCGATTCAGACATTAATATATTTAGCATTGTGGGCTTTAGTACCGTCCGATCAAGAAACCTCGACGGTCCTGATTAAAACCCACAAAACAACGTCGTTTCAGGTGGGGTTTTGGATGAGTTAGCTGAGGGTATGGTCCGGTCGTGGAGCAAGTAGGTTTGGGATGGTATTATTTATGTGAAAATTGGCCCAAATGAACACATAGCCTATTTAACTCTTTAAAATCCTTTTTTCCATTTGTTTTCTTTTTCTCTCTTTTTGTTTGTTGTTCTTTTTATTTTTCTTTTTAATTTATATACATATTTTTTGATGCCAAATTAAAAATAATGGACCCAAATTAACTCTAAAATTATGCTAATTCGCTACCAAAATTAACTATTTCTTAATTTGAAAGAAAATTAAAATAAATTAAAAGTAGAAATACAAACGAACCATTTTTGTTGTTTCTCTATTTTGTAAAGTAACTTAATTACTAATCGATCCTAATATGCAAAATTAAACCCTAAATGCAACTGCCAAGTACAGTTTTTATATTTTTCCATTAATTAAAATACACAAACAAAATTCAAACAATTAACATAAAATGTCACAAAAATCCACAAAATTACAAAATAATGAACGAAATCATTTTGTTTGAATTTCTGGGAGTAACTCATATAGGAAAAAAATCACGTGCTCACACCTCATAAGTCAAGTCACCTTCCAGTTGAACTGTGCTGAAATCTAGAACATGGGACGGGTCTATATTATACTTCCGGAGCATAGACACATGAAAGACTGGATGCACGCTTGACAAGCTGGGTGGTAAGGCAAGCTAATAAGCCACCTCCCCAATCCACCTAAGTACCTCAAAAGGCCCAGTGAACCGCAGGCTCAATTTCCCTTTCTTTCCGAATCTCATATCACTTTTTGTGGGTAAAACCTTCAGCAAGACCTTCTCACCAATCATATAGGATACATATCGGACCTTCCTGTCCGCATAACTCTTATGCCTCAACTGCGTTGTACGGAGTCTCTCCTGAATCAGCTTCACCTTCTCCAATGCATCCTAAACCAAATCTGTCCCCAACAATCTAGCCTCCCCGACCTCAAACCAACCAAATGGAGATCTACATCGCCTCCGATACAAGGCATCATACTGTGCCATCTGAATGTTGGACTGATAGCTATTATTGTAGGAAAACTCTACAAGCCGTAGAAACCGATCCCATGACCCTCCAATATCAATAACACAGGCGCGTAGCATATCATCTAATATCTGAATGGTGTGCTCGGACTGTCCATCTGTGTGAGGGTGAAAGGCTGTGCTCAACTGCACCTGAGTACCCAACTCTCGCTGAACTGTCTGCCAAAACTAAGAGGTAAACTACGTGTCCCAATCTGATATGATGGAAACTGGGACACCATGCAACCAAATAATCTCCCGATATAAATCTCTATCAGCCGCTCTGAAGAATAAGTGTTAAAAACTGGAATGAAGTGCACGGACTTGGTCAGCCTGTGTACAATCACCCAAATAGCATCGAATTACTTCAAACGCCATGGGAGTCTGGTAACAAAATCCATAGTGATCCTCTCCCACTTCCACTCGGGAATAACCATCAGTTGGTGCAAGCCACCCGGTCTCTGATGCTCATATTTCACCTTCCAATAATTATGGCACTAGGCTAATACTCCACAATATCTCTCTTCATCCTTTGCCACCAATAGTGTTGTCTAAGATCATGACACATCTTCGCGGCACCCGAATGGATGGAATACCGCGAGCTATGGGCCTCCTCCAATATCATCTCCGCAAGCCCATCCATATTGGACATGAAAATCTAGCCCTGCATCCTCAACACACCATCACTTCCAATGGTCACATCCATGGCATCATCACGTTGAACCCTATCCATAAAGACAAGAAATACGGATCCTCATACTGAAACTCTCTTATGCGATCGTACAAGGAAGATCGAGAAACCACACAAGCCAACACCCGACTGGGCTTTGAAATATCTAGTCTCACAAACCGATTGTCCAAGACCTGAACATCAACTGCAAATGGCCTCTCCTCAGCTGGAATGTACGCCAAGCTCCCCATACTTACCGTCTTTTGCTCAAAGCATCGGCTACTACATTGGCCTTCCCCGGGTGATACAGAATAGTGATATCATAATCCTTAAATAACTCTAGCCTCCTCCGCTGCCTCAAAGTAAGATCCTTTTGCTTGAACAAATGTTGAAGACTGTGATGATTAGTGAATACCTCACTACATACGCCATATAAGTAATGCCTCCAAATCTTCAATGCATGAACTATAGCAGCTAGCTCCAAATCATGAACGGGGTAGTTCTTCTCATGGGGCTTCAACTAACGGGAAGCATATGTGATAACTCTACCCTCCTGCATCAATACACAACCAATCCCAACTTGCGAAGCATCACAATATACTATATAAGAACCTGAAGCTGACGGCAAAACCGATACTGGAGCTGTGGTCAAAGCTGTCTTGAACTTCTGAAAGGTCTCCTCACATTCGTCCGACCATACAAATGAAACACCCTTTTGAGTCAACTTGGTCGAGGGCGATGCAATAGAGGAAAACCCTGAACAAATCGGCGATAATAGCCTGCCAACCCAAGGAAACTACGAATCTATACGGCCGAGGACGGTCTAGGCCAACTCTGCGCCGCCTCTATCTTCTTCTGGTCAACCTGAATCCCCTCGATGGACACCACGTATCACAAGAAAGACACTGAGCTGAGCCAAAACTAACACTTGGAGAACTTTGCATAAAGCTTCTCCTCCCTCAATCTCTGCAATATAACTTGCAAATATTGAGCGTGCTCCTCCTGACTACGCGAGTATAGCAGGATATCATCAATGAACACGATGACAAATGAATCCAGATAAGGCCGAAATACACTGTTCATCAGATGCATAAACGCTGATGGGGCATTGGTCAGTCCGAAAGACATGACAACAAACTCATAGTGACCATATCTAGTCCTGAAAGCAGTCTTATGAATATCTGAATCCTTGATCTTCAACTGGTGATAGCCCGAACAGATATCAATCTTGTAAAACACCCTCGCTCCCTGAAGCTGATCAAACAAATCATCAATGCAAGACAAGAAATACTTTGTCTTCATTGTTACTTTGTTCAGTTGCCTATAATTGATACACATTCTCATTGGGCCTTCCTTCTTCTTCACAAACAGAACTGGCGCAACCCAGGTGACACACTAGGCCAAATGAACCCCTTATCTAGGAACTCCTAAAGCTACTCCTTCAATTCTTTCAACTCTGTTTGTGACATACTATATGGCGGAATAGAGATGGCTGAGTTCCCCGAACAAGGTCAATACCAAAATCAATGTCCCTATCCGATGGCATACCCGATAGGTCTGCAGGAAACACATCAGAAAAATCCCTCAATATCGGGACAGAATCATTACTAGGAGCCTCAGCTCCAATATCTCGCACAAAAGCTAGATACGACAGACAACCCTTCCCAACCATACGCTGGGTTTTCAATAAAGAAGTAACTCTGCTAGGAACATAATCACTCATACCGCACCACTGGATCTGCGGTACACCCGGAATAGCCAAAGTAACTTTCTTAGCATGACAGTCTAGAATAGCATGAAACAGAGATAACCAATCCATGCCCAGAATAACGTCGAAGTACACCATGCTTAATAGCAATAGATCAACTCGGGTCTCCAAGCCCCCAATAATCATAACACATGACCGGTACACACGGTCCACAACAACAGTATCACCCACCGGGGTAGACATATGAACATGTAAAGATAGAGACTCCGGGGCATACTCAAATAATGAGAAAAATATGAAGACATGTATGAATAGGTGGAACCAGGATCAAATAATACTGAGGCATCTCAATGGCAGACTGAAACGGTACCTGTAATGATAGCATGTGAAGCAATAGCATCTGTCTTGCCCGACATAGCATAGAAACGAGCCTAGCTACCGCCTGATTGGTCTCCACCTCTAGGAAACCACTAGCTTCCTAATCTCCACCCTTAGCTGGCTGGGCGGGTGATGAAGTAACCAGAGTAGAAGTCGAGGGCTGACCCCTCTGCTAATGTTGTCTGCCACGAAGTCGAGGGCACTGCCTCCTCAAGTGACTAAACTCTCTGCACTCTTAACAGCTGCCCAGTGCTGGAGATGGGGTTTGAAGGGAACCCCTCGCACTGGAGTGACTAGCATATGCACTCGGCACATAAGAACCCTAAGCTGACGAGGCATGAGATGAACTCTAAGCTGGGATGGCGCTGAGTGAAGTCTGGCCCTTCTGACCCTTGATGACCACGGCCTGAAGATCCCCTAAGAAACTCTGGACGAGTCGATTGAGTATGTCTGAAAGAACGACCTCTACAATGCTGGAACCGGCCCCTTGAAGGAGCACCACTGTAACTGCCTCTTGGCCTCCCTCTCCTCTCGCTCTCTACGATGAACTGATTCGATCTAACGAGCGATATCCACCACCTCCTTAAACGTAGCACCCAATACTCTATCTCTAGTCATCAAAATACAGAGATGGTAGTTAAGCCCATTCATAAATCTCCTAATCCTCTCACGATCTGATGGAACCATCCATATAGCATGACGAGCCAAATGTGAAAACCTCATCTTGTACTAAGTGACGGTCATATCTCCTTGTGTCAACCACTCAAACTGCCTACACAGCTCCTCCATGCGGGATTGAGGTACATACTTCTCCAGAAAAAAGAACGGATAACTGCTGCCAAGTCAGATGTGATGTACTTACAGGCCTACACCTCTCAAAGTCCTCCTACCAAGTAAGAGCAGCCCCGGTAAACTGAAAGGTAGTAAATGCCACACCCATCGATCCAAGGATCCCCGCCATCTGGAGCATACGCTGACACCTGTCAAGAAAACCCTGGGCATCCTCACCCTCAGCACCACTAAATGTCGGAGGCTGGAGCCTACAGAACCTCTCGAGATGACACTGCTCATCGTCTGGCATAGCTGGAACCACGAAGCCCTAAACCAATGCAACCTGCTGAGCTAGAGGTGCCTTTGGTGTCTAAAGTCTCTGCACCATCTACTTAGGTGTGCAAGCAGCGGGGGTCAGATTGCCTCTCCCGGCCTGTGAAGTAGTTTTCCTATTGTGGTGGCTGAAACTGCCTGATCCAGGCCAGTGCAGACTGATTATATCTGTGCCAAGGTCTTTTGAAGACCCGAAATTGGGATGGGAATGGTTGGTGCCTGAATTTTTGTTGTGAGTGTATCTGCAGTTGGAACCTAATTCTGAACTGGGGCAACTAGTGGATCAGCAGGCGCTGCCCCAGCAGCTCTGCCTCTGCCACGACCACGACTGTATCCACGGCCTCTGGTGGCCTTAGTAGGTGGTACTGGTGGTTGTCCGTCTCGTTCGGTAGCTCGTGTCCTCAGCATCTGTGATAGAATAGAATAATAGAAGTTTAGTTATCAGTTCAACAAAGCCACATGACAAGAATTTCAAGAATGTGAGGTTTTCCTAAAGGATCTACAGCCTCCTGATGATAAATACAGACGTCTCCGTACCAATCCATGGGACTCTACTAAACAACCTCACAACTTGCGAGACCAAGTAACCTAGGTCTGATACCAACTTGTCAAGACCCCAATCCTGATCGTGATGGCGCCCAACGCACTACTACGCAAGCCCGACCAATTCAATAACCATAACTATTTTATGTAGTTCATGAGTTAATTAACATAGATAATTTACTAGATCATAATACTGAAAGCCTGAAATAGAGCTAAAACATGCGGAAAACCCAAATATAAATACTATTACACAGCCCTAAGAATTCGATGTCACAAGTCTGAGCCTCTAATACATAAGTATCAACCTAACACATATCATTCTAAAGAAATGTGAAAACAAAGCAAATAAGGTAGAACGAAGATCAGGACTGCGGACGTCATGCAGCTACCTTGATGCTCCCGTTAAGCTACTCGGTAGAGAAATCCTAACTCATACTCAGATGTACCTGGATCTGCACACAAAGTGCAGGGAGTAATGTGAGTACCCCGACCCAGTGAGTAATAAACATAAATAAAGACTGAGAATAAAAAATCCTGAATAGGCACAAAGTAATTCTATAAATACGGCAACCTGAACCAGATAGTATTCAATCAGTAAACCAATAACAACAATTATGGAAATGCTACAATAGATAAGGAAGTAAATGATATGCAAATATGAAATGCAACAAATAGTATGGTACTCTCTATTACCCGCTGCGACATGCAGCCCGCTCCCTTTATTTATCATTGACGGTGCTCACTGGGGGTGTGCAGACTTCGGGAGGGGCCCCTTACGGCCCAAGCGCAATATATGCCATCTCAATGCATCAACTAGGACCTCGGCATCATGTCAATATTAGTACAATACCACTGTGGCATGCAGCTCAATCCCATACTCAGTCCAAAATCACATAAGCCCTTCGGGCGCACTAATATATAAATATTCAGCTCAAACTTCATTAAAATATATTAATTAAGTTTCAAGTTTGAGATAAGGTGGTTGAGTTTTAAAAGTAATATTAAAATACTAAGACAGAGTTCAATAATACGTAAAAATGATAAGAAACCAGTAATAGCAATCCCTTAAGGATTCAATCAATTGGCACGAAGTCCTAATATAGGAATCAGCTCAAATTATAATAACAATAAATGAATTTCAGTTAAATACGTAGTATAATTATCTGCCAAGACAGACCACGTCACAATCCCCAACGGTGCTCTACCCCGCGCTCGCTATCCGGCGTGCAAGTCACATCTATATAGCACTACGATGTGCAAATCTGGGGTTTCAAACTCTCGGGACATCATTTAGATCTATTATTCACTTCAAGCCGGCCAAATCCTAGCTTGCTATGACCTTGCCTTTCAAATCGACCTCCTCGTGCGTCTGATATGACCAAAACCATGACGAATAACTCACAATAGACTAAAGGAACAATACTCAATCGAAAATAATCGAAAAACATTAAAAAACTTTAGCAAAAACCCAAGCCCCAGGTCCACTTCTCGAAACTCAGAAATTCTTATACCAACGTATTTCTTATCTCGTCACGAGTCTATACATATAAAGAAGACCAAAATCGGAGTCCAAAAGACCCCTCAAATCCTAATTTGAAATATTAAAACTCAAGCCCTAGTTCTTCCCCTTTTTGCTAAATTTCCATGGATTTCAAGGTTAATTTCACAATTAAATCGTGTTTTTAGTTCATAGGACTTATGTCCAATCACTCACAGTCGAAACCCTCTTCAATTCCCATCCAAAATCTCTCAAGAATGCTCAAAAATGGTGAAATTAATGCTCAGTTTGCGATGAAATATTATTAAAAACCTTTCTGTCCAGGCCCCTTTTTTTCTCTATGCGATCGCAGCCCCAGGCTTGCGATCGCAATGCACAAAATCCTTAAACTATGAGATCGCACACCTATACCTGCGATTGCATTGAACAATTTTCCATTCAAGCCCCATGTCCACTTAACACTATGCAATCGCAACATTTGCTATGTCATCGGATTGAACAACCAAAAAACTCTCAAAATCCTCCTATGCGATCGCAGAGCACCTCCTACGATCGCAGAGAACAAAAGTCTGTGACACTGACCTGCAATTTCTGCAACATCCTAAGTCCCAAAAACCTTTCGTTAGCCATCAGAAATCACCCTGAGGTCCCCGGGACCTCAACAAGAGCACCAACGCATCCTAAAACATTATTCAAACTTATTTCAATCATCAAAACACATCAACTAACGCTAAAACCATCAAATGAAATTGGATTCAAGCCTAAGTTCTTCTAAAACTTCCGAAACACGTATTTGATCAAAAATCCAACCAAAACACCTACGAATGACCTAGAATTTTGCACACACATCCGAAATCACCTAACAAAGCTACAGCAACTCTCGGAATTCCATTCCGACCCTCGGATCAATATCTCACCTATCAACCGGAATTCGTCAAAATATTAACTTCGCCAATTCAAGACTAATTCGACTCCGGACCTCCAAAATTACTTCCGATCAAACTCCTAGGTCACAATTCATCCCCCGAAGCTAACCAAATCATCAGAATCCATATCCGAGCCCTCTAACTTATAAGTCAACATCTGGTTGACTTTTCCAAAATAAGCTTCCTTAAAGATACTAAGTATCTCATTTCCTACTAAAACGAATACAAATCAACTCCTTCACACAAGAAGCCCAAAAGGAAACATAAAGAAGCAGAAAATAGGAGAAACAGGGCGGTAACTCATGTGACGATAGGTCGGGTCGTCACACTCTAGAATGTGGAGTAGAACTACCTGAAAGAACAAAAGAACCTCGTAATGATGAAGATCCTAAACTACGAAGTCTTCCTCCTCTCCTACTTCTTACAGGAGCAAAAGGAAGGTCATACAATGGGTACTTTTCTAGGGTTAGGGTTTGAAGTATTCTAAACTCTTTACGAGAAAGACAAAGATGAAAAGTTATATTTATAATCATAAGCAACCGTCGAAGGAAAAGTGTAATGATGAAAACGACATGATAAAAGTTGTTGCTTCATAATTAATGAAGCCGTATAAAATCCCTAAAAAGCGCTTAAAAATTGCATAACCAATCAGTTGATGACACATGTCACGAACATTATATAGAAGTGACATATGAAGTGTCAGTCCCACAGAAGAATTAACGGTGGTAAATATTCCTGCTTTAATGAGATCCGCTTCCCAAATATTTTATTGATAAATAAATAGCAAGTGGGGGGACTATCTGTATTGGAAAAAAATAAGTTTATTATAAAAAATACGTCATGACACGTGAACTGGTCAAAAGATGACAGTTGGCAAAAAATAGTTGAAGAGGCACGAGCTTCAACAGATACGGACAGAGATCCAAGAAAATCATAAGGGGTAGGTACTCGAACCTATTAATATTCGGAAGTCACATCAGAAGAATGAACCTAAATAACAAAAGGGGTATAGATACAAATTATTAATAATTAATATGTATTAAACACGAAAAATATTATAGAACTGTATTAAATCAGTTATGACTGCCAAATTGTATCGTTATATTAAATATCATTGATTTTCCATAATGACTCGGTTATGAAAAGGAAAAACGTATTATTTAGAAATAGCCATAAAAGGTGAAAATTGTAACATTCGTAAGGACGCGAAATACTATTGGAATATAATAATTTACTTTGCTTTCTATTCCGTAATTTTCTACATCAATTATTCTTATTCATATTTCATTATCAGTAATCCGAGTACTTCTTAAGATAAGATTTGACCGAAATCTTAATTTTTGGTTAAACATGTATCTTGTTGTCACCATAGCAAATTACACTATATTACTAGAAGTTTGTACCTAATTAGGTTAAGTCGAATCCAGTAATTTTTGCACAATTAATGTATTTATATTTAAAAATGTATTAAATATATATAAATACTACATTTAAAACTCAATTACTAATACTTAAAATGTCGTTTTAAAATTCATAATTGTTGAATTTCTGGCATCTCAATCTTTACTAATAGATCTCATCTAATCTTATTATGATATAGGGCGATTTGTTTGACTTTAACAGAAATATTTAACTTGAAGGGAGATTAAAGAAAACTAAAAAACGAAGTCTTCAGAGAACGTGGCCACGTAAGGACATTGTCTGACTCTGATTTATCTTAAACAAAATATAGGAATATGAAAAGTATCATTTCGTATTTGTTTATATCTAATCTACGGAAAAGGCTCATGTATTCCAGTACTATCAAAAATTAGTGATTTGTTATGAAATAATAAAAGAACAAAAGCAATATTGCAGAGAAAGTGAGAGAAATTCTTATTGAATTTTGGGGTGTTTTACAATGGGGTAAGACCCCTCTATTTATAGGAGGAAAAATAACTTAGTCTCAAAGTAAAACTCTCTACAAGATAGACATTCACTTTAAATAGAATTCTATTCTTAACACTCCCCCCTTGAATGTCTTTTAAATAAGTAAGTGCCTCGTTAAAACCTTAACTAAAACAAAACCCAATGGAAAAAAAATTCTAGAAAAGGAAAAAGAGTACACATGTTTAGAACTGTGCCTATTGGTTGCCTCGTTAAAAACCTTGCAAGTAAAACCCAGTGGGACAAAACCTTGTAAGGGAAAAATAGTGCAACGTGCATTAACTCCCCCTGATGAGAGCATCAATTCACATCTTTGAGCCTTCGCATTCCAATCTTGTGCACCATCTTCAAGAGATCGTTGGTAGAGATTTGATAAATAAATCAGTCATATTAACTATAATGAATATTTGCACCTTGAAATCATAACTCATGATAGATATATAATGTCTTCACAAATATCGTGGAATGGCTCTTCAATATCTACATAAAGGTATCCTCGCTATCACATTATCATGCTTATAGTTATAGCAAGATACATTTGTGCATAAATTGCACTGAGGAAGTGGTACCTGAAGATCAAGAATTGTAGATGCTTCAAGCAACTTAAATCCTTCATGGATTGTCATATAAGTTAAGTCATATAAGCCATATTATAGACTTTAAATGCATATCAAGTTTTCATGTCATGCTAGACAAATAAGATATCGAAACCTGATTGCACATACCATTGACTTTATACTTTTAAGTATTTGAACTACATGTCCAAAATTACATGTCTTTCATATGGAATCAATTCTACTTGAATTGTATCTCTTCCATTGGGCCAATACTTTTGTGTCGATAGACTTAAGATCCTCATCTAAACTTAGCACTATGATAGATGTCGTTGATGAACATGCTATATCGATTCCAATAAATTTTCATAAAGACATAACATAGAGATCTCTTCATTCATATATTCAGTTACCTGAATCTCTCATGAGATTTTATGAAGTGTTATGTCATGTAATCTTCTAGATCACTTGTCTCGTTTATTATGATCACTTTGATCATTTGCTCATCTTATTTATCAAGAAGTTCTGTTTGAAACTGATTTGTCTATACGCTTTAAGCGTACCATAGATTTTGTCCTTCTAAGATTTAATATGAGCATTTGCAATGAGAATATAGTTACTTTCTTTGGGTCAGCAAATGCGCATGGCATGTTTTGCAATATGTTGCAAATGAATTATCTTTTTATGAACTTCAAGTTCATATTATCGTAATCGAGGATCTAGATATACAAATAATAATTCATTCCACGTAACGTTTTCTCAACTGTTTATCATGTATCCTCCTCAAGTTAGAAAAACTAACTTATTTCCTCAACTTTGAGAACTCATCTTTGTGCTTTATGATGTTAATCAAAATATACACCGCATATCAATAATATTGAGATGGAATTATTTGGTTCCTGACCCTGAATCGCTTGTTAGGGGAGAATGTAATATACTTTCGTATATAACCTATATCAAACTGATATAGATAACTTTGTTCTCATAAACAATAGTTTAGCTATTAAGTAGAGGTACTCAATAAATTATTTTGCTAAACCAGTTGTGACGTAAATCAACTTATCAAGATAATCTATCTTGGACAGAAAATCTGGAAATTATGCTCTAAGTTAAATTATTGAGCAAATTACCTCGCAAACACCAAGTTGCGGGTTAATAATAATCACGCATGTAACCATCTAATAGATGCATCTTATGTGATATACATGGCAGGTGAATGGGCACATATTCACCTTTGATATTTCCAGCATTCATGGGATTCAATCCCAATATTAGTTGGTTTATTAATTAATGAGAACAAGCAATATAAGAGAATTCATAAAAAACTTTCTAGTTCTTTATTTTGCACATCATACTTAAATTGATATGGCTAAATTGATTGTGCCAACTGAATAAATTATCAATATTGATAAGCTCATGTTTACACCATGACATGTGCAATTCTAAGTAAACTTCAGGTTTATTATGATATGAGTTTTTATATCACTAAACATCCACTTTATTGTGCTATTCGTTTATTTGTGTAGTACAAACTAAAAATAAAGCGGGCAACTTTTCACATATATATTACCCCACTACAAGTTGTAGTAATAGAAGATATCAAATATTATCTTTATTTATAGTCTAAATATAATCAATTGCTTCCGCGTATACTTTGGAAACTGAATAAGTTTCTTTGAGACTTACTACAATATAATACTTTATCGGTAATCAATTGTGTTTCTCCAAAATAGTAATAATTGGCTCTTCTAGAGCTCTCAATTAATTTTGTACTACCACAAATTCATCAACATCCATGTGGTAAATATCTCTTTTAAAGAGAGAGTTATACCATTATGGTCATGGTCAAAATTATATGCAAGAATGTTCTTGCATTATTGTTATTCTTTAATAATCACATTGCCAAAATATTTTGGCGCACAATAGGTATGTGATCAATGACCATTCATGGCATAATAATGACGTTATTTTCTTATAACGTCTCAAACCTCCTTCTAGAGGCGAGTGTGGTATATTCACTACCACTAGCACGTTCATATTCTTCCAAGAATGAATATGTATTCATAAATTAGATGTTGTCACACTCACATAATGAATGGACCATAATCATCTACATGTGCTTTATTAAAAATCTCATGTTGTCAAACTGATGACAAATATTACTTTTACAGAGTGAAGGATTATTTTGAGAATCCTTATTATCTTCATTATCACAATGATGACAATTATAATTTCGTCTATTGCCACGTCCACATCCATTGATACCTTCACGGTAATAATTTTGTCTTCTTTCAGACTTATCACATACTGCTATCACATTCTCTATGGGGAATGAGAATGGAGCAAATCCAATGGGACGGATTTTTAATTCTTTGCCCACAATCATATATGAATTTGATCATGGCAAGACATAGAAAATTTACCACGTTGGGTGGTTATAATATCTTTCAAGCTACCTTAAAGTTGCAATCAAAATTTACCATATATGCTTGTATTTAAAATCAAATTATAGGATTCCATGAATTTGAAAGAGAAAAGTAAAATACTTACCTTAAATCCAGAATTTAATCATGAAGGAAGATCATAGAATATTTGACGATCATTATTCTCAATCCCAAAGCTTCTACTCAATTGGTTAGAGTCTCGTGCTGATAACGCGTTATGAAACAATAAAAGAACAAGAGCAATATTGCAGAGAAAGAGAGAGAAATTCTTATTGAATTTTGGGGTGTTTTATAATGGGGTAAGACCCCTATATTTATAGGAGGAAAAATAACTTAGCCTCAAAGTAAAACTCTCAACAAGATAGACATTCACTCTAAATAGAATTCTATTCTTAACATGATTAATATTCTTTGTTATATTATTGTTCACTATCTGCCGTAATCGTTATCCATTTTAATATTTCTACCCTTGTATTTAACAGACTCTTTCTTAAGGTACGTGGCACGATCTTAAACAATCTAACCATCTACCCTTTTACCCTACCTATTCAGCCCTGATCCGATATCCAAACCCACCCCAAAAGAACCTAAAATTTGATCTATACATATGATTTTTCTCCATTGTTTATATGAAAGAAACTGTTTCAGTCCATCTAAGGCTGCTAGATTCAAAAAAAAGAAAAATAAATCAGACAATTCTTTAACTTCGGTATTTAGAGAAATCCGTAGTAGAAATTTCAAATTTGAGTTTTAAGAGTTCGTTGTGATTCAAATCGGGAGCTGAAAACATAAACTCAAATTGTGACTCATTGTTTGGGCGATTTGGTATTCGAATACTAGAATAACTTTCAAATTTTTATAATGATAGTAGTTTGAGTTTCTGCGAAAATTTTAAATCCACCATTAATGAACAAACTTTGAATTTTAAAAGTGGGTTTGATGTTTAAACTCGAAAAAGAAGAACTAGGTATTTTAATTTAGTTGATGTTTCTTCGAATTGGTGCTTTCTACTGTAATTAGTATTGTTTATCAAGCTTCAGTTGTTAGTACACTGTTGAAATTTGGGTTGAAGAAGAAGAATCTCATTACTAAAATTTCCAAAGCTGTTGGTTCACAAAATTTAAAAAACAAAAATGCCATTGTTGAACCTTGAAGGTTTTAGGATTGAAATAGATTGAAAGGTTATTTGGGACAAATTTGAACTAAACTATATTGGTCGACATTTGGGAGCTGAAAATACAACAATTGTTTATCTTCAAGAATTTTGTATAATTCTTAAAATAGCTGTAATTTTACAATTGCAGTTTAATATGTTCTAACTTCATTTGTTTGTTTACTCATGGCTAGATTAGCTTAGCTTTAATACATATTAACTAAAATTTAGCTTTTGCTCTCTTAAATTGTCTATGCTAATTTTGTTCGACTAGATTAGCTTAGGCCGGTGAAAAATATTTATTTTTAAGAAAAAAGAATTTTGTAAAAAAAACATACATAATGCAAAAAAATAGTTCAGTGGTAATGTAAATGGATCTAGAGTTACAGGTATGGAGATTACGTTAAAATGCAAAATGGGTATGGACATTTAAAAAACTGCCACGTGTATGCAGGGCACGACTTCGTTAAATGTGGGGACAAAAATATTAAAATGGGCAACGATAAAGGTAGATAGTAAAGAATAATATAACGAAAATACTAATAACTATTTTTCATAATACAAAAGCATATCTGGCCTTTTCCGTCTAATCTAATCTTAGCTTACAAAAAATGTAGAAAAGATTGTAATTTTTAATTGAGACAAGAGTCATCAAAATTGTAGACGGGGTAATATATGAAGATAACCTTGTTTACTACCCCCTTCCTATATAGTTGCATCATCTACATTATTGTGTATGTTATTAAATAATGACCCATAAAGATTCGTTAATGTATACATACTTTATGGTAAGTTATGGTCGAAACGAGTTTAATTTCACAACTTGATATTTTTGTTCGGTTGTACTTTATAATGATAAAGGCTGAGGAGACAATTGAAAATTTTTTATGCACACCCAATTTTTACGGTCACTCTTCTCAAATTATCTATTGTATTTTTTTATATGCCCTTTAAAAATAATAATTAGCAGGTATTTATAATTATTTTAACCTTGTTTAGGTTTTATTGGTATTTGAACAATAATAATATTATTTCATTATTGAGGTATTTATAATCTTCAAGAACCATTACTATTAAGGGTAAAATCAATAATAATAATAATAATAATAATAATAATAATAATAATTAACATTGTCTTAAACTTCTAAAATGCCAAATAACATGAGATAATTATTTTTAAAAATTACTACAAATAATTTGAGATAGAGGGAGTACTAATTAAACAATAAAGATGAGAATATATTTTAAGTAATCAATTATTAAATGTTAGACTAATAATCATGGGGCGAGAACAACATTAGCGTACCTGTCAACGCAGTGGAAGAATTACTGGACTCACCACCGAAACGATTTCCCCAAATCAAACTCTCAATCACTGGGAAACAAAGTTAATCTTCCACCAATTAGATGCCCTTACTTGTGTGTGATTTTCGTTGGGAGAAGAAGAGAGTCAGAAAATTCTCACGGTAGAGAAAGAATGTACGTCTCTTTTGTTCTATGTTATCTCCTTCATATAAATAGGGAGAGTAATAGCGGTTAAGGAAGATAACTCCCCACTCACCCATGTTCAGGCGGTTATGGAAGATAACCCCTCACTCACCCACGTTCAAGCAGTTAAGGAAGATAACCCCCACTCACCCACGTTCAGGCGGTTAAGGAAGATAATCCACGTTCAGGCCGCTAGGGAAGAAAACCCCCCACTCACCCACGTTCAGGCTAGTGGAGAGGTTGTGGTATGGTAGTAACTTCCCTTACCTCTCTCCCTTATCTCTCCTAACCAGGTTGGGCCAGCCTACGTGGAGCGACCCATGACCCATAATCCAACATCTCCCACTGCGCTCATAGTGGGCTAGACGGATGTCTTTGACAAATTTTTCATACTGACAAATAGTTTGTTCGACCTGGGAGCACAAAGAGCTTTAATATTCTAAAACCAATTAAAAGTTGTACTAAAGCTCTATGTAGAAATCCAATCACATATGGAATGGATTCACTACTAGCATGAGGATACCATTACTCGCAATAACCCAAACATCATTCGCTATTGCAATAGCTACTTATTCGATCCCTCATCCTCAAAAGAGGAAACTCGAGTTCACATATAACATTGTATCTACAATTACATCCAATAACCTCATGGTAAGTATAATGATCGACCTATGAATACAAGTTAAATTACTATTTTTTAGTCATCTTCCCTTTTTACTCGAATCTTTCCATTTCAAATCAACCACTTTCCTAGACATGCATTGCATTGCCGAATCACTCATGGCTATTAGTAACATGCTAAAGTAGCAACACTGATTGGCACTTCAAGAAACAGTAAAAGGTCAAAGGGTATTCAAATAAAAGTTAATGATACTTCTTTGGGATCTCACACAATGAAGAAGCAGGGATTCATTCTTTATTATCCCATTGGTCGACAGTACACTTGGTATGAAACACATGTTACGATGTTCTCACCTAATATTGGCACGTGTGTCTTATTATTTTAATCATCCAACACCGTACAGACCTTGGTCTAGATACCTTCAAGTGTCTAACCTACGTTTCTCACTTCAATAATCCTCAAACCATCTTCTTATAGAAACTCGTATCTGGCTTACAAAACAAGTCATAATCGAATAGTGAAATTCGTAAGCTATCAAGAACGAGCTCTACAAGTAAATATAACCTCACATTATCCAAGGTTATATTAGGTCTCATCTCTTCACGATTCTTAACGTAAGAGGCGATTGCTCGTGTGAGAGAGCCAATCACGCGACTTATTTAACACACTTTATCAACAAAACATTCATCGCATGCATCTGAGATATAAGCACAAATTCAAGAGTTAAATATTGATGAGCATATTATAATACTAAAGTCATATACCATATATAAATATGTTCATATCCTTCGGAAACCTAGAGCCATAAAATGTTTCTCAAATAGGTCTCTAGATATCGCCTTTGTAAAAGGATCTTCTATCATGCTTTCTGTAGGAATGTACAGTAAATTTATCTCTCCACTTACTCCTATGTCTCTTACAAAGTTATACTTGATGTCAATGTATTTGGTCTTGCTGTGATACTTAGTATCTTTTGTATATGCAATAGCTGCTTAACTATCACAATATAGAGTCATGGGACCCTGAGAGTTCTTTGTAATATTCAAATGCTCAAAGAATTTCTTCAACCAAACAGCTTCTTGTACTGCAGACGCACAAGCTACGAACTCAACTTCCATTATTGAGAGGGCTGTAGAAGTTTGTTTCTTACTTTTCCATGATATAGCACCACCATTAAGTAAGAAGGCGTAACCGGAAGTTGATTTTCTATCATTCGGATCACCAGCCCAATAAGCATCTGTATATCCTCTCAAGTATAAATCATTTCCACTATAACATAGTGAACAATCTGCAGTTCCCTTCAGGTATCTGAAAATTCTCTTCATAGCTTTCGAGTGATCTCTTCCAGGATTGGATTAATACCAGCTAACTAGACCTACGGCATAACAAATGTCTATGCGAGTACACATTATAGCGTACATCAAGCTCCCAACAGCACTTGAATATGGAACTTGAGACATGTATTCCTTTTCATTTTCAGTCTTGGGACACAATTCAAGGCTTAAAGTTTCACCTCTCGCTATAGGAGTATCCACGGATTTGCAATTATTCATGCGAAAACGCTCCAAAATTTTCTCTATATAAGTTTCTTGAGATAAACTCAATAACTTTTTAGAACTGTCTTTTTGGATCTTAAATTCAAGGATATATTTTGTCTTGCCCATATCTTTCATGTCAAATGACATTGAAAGCCATGACTTGACACTTTTCAAATACTCCATATTATTTTCAGCCAATAAAATATCGTCCACATAAAGAGAAAGAAGCATTGGACTTCTTTACATAAATGCAATGGTCTTCATCGATCATGGTGAAATCATATGAGATCACCTCCGTGTGAAATCTCAAATACCATTCCCTTGATTGCTTCAGGCCATAAATAGATCTTTTCAATTTACAGACCTTCTTTTCTTGTCTTTTAATGATGAAGCCTACAGGTTGTTTCGTTTAGATTTCTTCGTTTAGTTCTCCATTGAGAAAAGCTGTCTTCACGTCCATTTGATGTAATTCCAAATCCAAACGTGCAACAATAGCCAAAGTAATCGAATTGATGTAGACTTCACAACTGGTGAAAATGATTCCTCATAATCTATTCCAACTTCTTGAGTAAAGCCTTTTGCTACCAATCGTGCCTTGTATCTTTCTATTGACCCATCCACTTTGTGTTTAACTTTGAGAACCCATTTGCTCCCAATAGCTCTACGCCCAGGCGGAAGATCAACTAGATCCAATACTTTGTTGGTTTTCATGGACTCTAATTCTCATTCCATTGCTTTCATCCACTCATCTTTTCTAGGGCTTGATAAAGCCTCAGTCATAGACTTTGGCTCATCCATCTCTGTGGGAGATACCAAGAAAATATAATCTTCAATTTCATAAGTGCGTTTGGGTATATGTTTTCTTGCATTCTTTCGTAGTTGAAATTCAAGTTCATCAGAAGGATTTCGTGATTGAGAGTTCCCACCCGAATTAAGAATAAGATCTTGATCATTTTGATTATCAACTGTGTCAGAAGATGACTATCTGAGTTCAACATTTCATAAAGAGGTTCTCCATTCTTTACTTCGCCCTTCTTTGGAAAATCATTTTCCAAAAATGTGACATCTCGTGGTTCAATCTCGGTACCACTTCCATCCTCTAATGCGCCAATGAACACATACCCTTTGGAGTGTTCTGAATATCTTATAAAGATACATTTCTTGCCTTTTGGATCTAATTTACCAAACTTGCTAAAAGAATCTCGTACATATGCAGCACAACCCCAAGGTCGTAAATCCTTTAAGTTTGGTTTATGACCAGTCCATAGCTCATAAGGAGTGGAAGAAATAATTTAGAAGGCACTTTGTTCAATATATAAGTTGCAGTCAATAACGCATCTCCCCAAAAGGAGATAGGTAAATTTGCATGCGCCATCATGGACCTTATCATGTCCAGCAGTGTTCTATTCCTCCTTTCTGCTACACCATTTTGCTGAGGTGTATATAGAATAGTTAATTGTCTGGTGATTCTCTTTTCATAGAACAATCCTTCCAATTCTTTTGAAAGATATTCACGCCCTCTATCGGTTCTTAAGGTCTTAATCCTTTTGTCTAATTGATTCTCAACTTCATTTACATATTTCTTAAAGCATTCAAGTGCTTCAGATTTATGAGAGAACAGACAGACATAACCGAAGCGCGTGAAATTACCAATGAACGTAATGAAATACAAAGCACCAGACCTAGTCCTCACATTCATTGGACCACAGATATCAGAATGGATTAACTGCAATGGAAAATCAGCTCTCTTAGCCTTTCCAAATGGTTTACGTGTAATCTTTCCGGCAAGACAATTTTCACAAGTTGGCATATCAATTTTAGAGAAAGAAACCATCCTTCCTTAGCCAATCTATTCATTCGATCCTGCCCTATGTGACTAATCTTGCATGCCATGTAATAATATCAACATCATTGTTACCAGAACAACATGCCATAACACAACGGTCAACATAATAGTTATACGTAGAAGGATTACAATCTAACACAATAAAACCATCATAACGACGTCCAAAACCATAAAAACATTGTCTTGAGTAATTCTAAGACCAGCACGACTAAATTTCAAATTGAAATCTAAATTTAGAAGAGCAAACACAGATACTAAGTCTCGTCGAATCTCTGGAACATACAGGACGTCATGCAACATCAAAGATCGTCCACCACGAATGTCCATTCTGCAAGTGCCTATCCCTTTGGCTTCAAGCATTGCATTATTTCCCACATATACATGCTTTAATCCAGGTGGAACTCGACGAAACTCTATAAGTGTTTCTCTATCGCGACTCACATGGCCGGTGGCCCCTGAGTCTACAATCAACACAGGATAAGATTCAGTTAGTAAAACAGTGCTAAAATGTATATAGCACTTAGAGATGCGTTTTGAAATGCTACCTTTTTTGGCTCAGTGCACTCACAAGCAAAATGCCCTGGATTTTGGCAATTGTAACACTTCATCTTGCTCTTGCCTTTCTTCTTGTAGAACCGTTTTCCTTTCTTGGAATTCGGTTTGTTTCTTTTCTTGGAGGATCCTTCTCCGGTCTCCTTATCCTTTCCATCATTTTTCCAGTTTCTCTTGCGCTTGAAGTTTGATTTCTTTGTGCCATTGATTCTGCCACAAAGACATTGGGTATAGCTTTAGCAGCACCAAGCCTCTCGTCTTCAAGCTTCACATCACGGGCAACATCAATAAAAGTTTTGATGCTATCATTATGGGCCAAGTTAACCTTCAAATGTTCCCAATTATTAGGAAGAGACCGAATCACTGCCTGGACCTGCTGCTCATCAGAGAGAACATGACCACCACCTTTGAGTTGAGCAATCATATTTGACATCACTCTTAGATGTTGTTTGACATTATGGTCATGACGCTTTTTGTAAGTGTCAAATTAGATAGTCAGATTTCTAAAGAGGGTTACAGTAGTACCCCCATATGTTTCTCTCAGATGCGCCCACATGGCATTAGTAGTAGGAAATTTTTCACATTCATGAATGAAATCATCCTCAACTAAGCTTACAATGATTCCACGGGCAGTGGCATCTTTCTTTTTTCAAGAATTATAAGCCTCAAGATCTCTCCTATATTGGGCATTGTAACCTCCTCTCGACAAACCATGAAATGGTTAATGGCTTCAAGATCATCTTGCTCTTCCGGCATATACCACATCTTACGGCTCCAAATATCATAATTTCCACTGTTCAGCTTGTCACCCTTGTTTAAGTCAGCGATGATAGTTTTTGATTCCATAGTCTGTTAAATGAAACAATTATGCAAGTGTATTTATTACTCATAATTCTTGCATGTGATATACACACTTAGGCAAATCAGTTAAATAAAATATTACTATATACTTAGTATAGAATCGAAAAGTTACTACGTTTCCATTCATCGTCTACAACTAAATGTTCAACTAATATTTTATAAATTATTTCTCATAGTGTGTATCTTGTCAAGATTTTCAATATCATGTCATACTTGTTATTATTGTCACACATAAATAAATAAATAAATAAATAAATAAATAAATAAATGACATGTAATCTTGCAAACAAATAATGAAGTTTTATTAATTAAACAAATTACAAGTAGTTGTAGAGACGGTTCTCCCGCTCAGCTTCAAATTAAGAACATAAACCAAAGGTTCACTTGGCCAAACCTCGTGATAAACTTCAGTTAAAATACTACCTATAGGTTCTCCAAGTGAATCTACTAAAATTGCTAAGGCTTCCCAATCAGATAGTTCAATTTCGTCAATAGCATCAATTAGCGCATCATGGGTAAACTGATAATTTCTAATATGTTCAGCTAGTGAAGCCTTAAGCTCTCTAAATTTCTTTTCTCTTTCCCTTCGTTCAGCCCTTCGATCCCTTAACTGATTTTGTCTCGCCCTTGGGACAATCGCGATGATTTCAGGCTCCGAGTCTGAATCATTATAGAAATAAGTCTGGTGACGACGTACCCTTCTATGTTGTCCCCTTCCTTGACTTCGAGAACTCCCACTTGGAGTAATTCGAACTTGTCCTTGTTCAGTCATATCTGAAATAGGACCAAGGAAATAATAAGAATGGCTACAACCACTCAATGTGACAACATATATCACAATAACTCGTAGAAGTATTTCAATATAAGGAATATGAATAAACAATTAAAAAAATTTAAAGACCAATTCGTTAATAATTATTACTGGATTTAAATAATTATTAATAATCATTACTTATCCATGCATAAATTGGGAGGAAGTGCTGATGATATTTCATTATACCATTCTGTCCTTATTTTGTAACTTTTTTCAGTCTGATTATCATGTAAATTCAAAATATGAACGACTTTACTGTATTAGCGAATGACACAGGAACTCGAAAAAAAAAGAAAAAAAAATACAGAATTAATGTGTGTTCATCTTGACAGAGCACACAAAAAAGCTGGCTCTGATACCGATGTTAGACTAATAATCATGGGGCGAAAACAACTTTAGCGTACCTGTCAACGCATCGGAAGAATTGTTGAACTCACCACCGAAACGATTGCCCCAAATCGAACTTTGAATCACTAGGAAACAAAGTTAATCTTCCACCAATTAGATGCCCTTGCTTGTGTGTGATTTTCGTTAGGAGAAGAAGAGAGTCAGAGAATTCTCAAGGTAGAGAAAGAACTTACGCCCCTTTTGTTCTATGTTATCTCCTTCATATAAATAAGGAGAGTAATAGCGGTTAAGGAAGATAATTCCACACTCACTCACATTCAGGCGGTTAAGGAAGATAATCCCCCATTCACCCACGTTCAGGCGGTTAAGAAAAATAACCCCCACTCACCCACATTCAGGCGGTTAAGGAAGATACTCCCCCCCCCCCCCCACCCACCCACCTTCAGGCTAGTGGAAAGGTTGTGGTCTATTGGCAACTTCCCTTAACATTTCTCCCTTATCTCTTCTAACCGGATCAGGTCAGCGCACATGAAGCGACCCATGACCCATAATCCAACATTAAATGAGAAAAATATATACATATGACACGTGTCACATGAGTTTGAATACATTTCTTGGATAAGTAATTGACGCTTGTTGTTAAGTTTATGTTCCGTTAATTTATTATGATTTATGAATTATGATAAATAAGAGTAAAGTATGATTTATTGATGAACAAAAAGATCGGCCAGGTTCATAACTCATATACTATTAAACCTTAATCTTTTTCTTTGGGACAAAATCTAATTTGAAAACGTTTGGTGGGCGAGCAACTGGGAATTGTCGCTGTAAAATGGATTGAAAGGGTAAATACCCTCTTATCTATTAGATATATTAACGTGCTATTTGTACATTATGCTAGCACCTTTACAATATTTTGAGTTTAAAAAAATAATTTTTTAAATCTCTTATATGTAAAAAAATAAATTAATTACGTATGGAAACGTAAATTGCTCATGCATAAAAAAGGACGTATAATTATAAAATTAAAAATAAATTTATAAAAAGTCAAAAACAAAACTCCAGTTTTATTTTAAGCCTAACAAAACAAGAAAGAAATCCTTTTCTTGATTTTTGTGTTTCGTCCACATGGAATCTGTCCTCCACAACTCGTATGACTTATTTTATTTTATTTTATTAATTTATTGAGAGGATTTCCTGCTGTAGTAGGTGACATTATTAACCGGCAATTACTATTATACAGTGATGGAATCATGGGAAAAATAAAACGTGATAAATGATCCCCTTCCACATGATTCATTCACTATGTTTGAAGTTTCTTTTTCTTGTTACTTTGTGTGTGTGTTGGTTGTGGGGTTTGGGGGGGGGGGGGGGGGGGGGAATTGTTAGATACGTAAATTAAAAAATAAGTATGTATATATAAATATTTAATTAAAATATAGCTGTTCTACAATCACTGCAAAAGCAAGGTACAACATTTATTATTTAAGATGGATCTAATTGAAATTACTACATATTAATGCTAGTCTTTCATAGTACCATTGCTGTAAAAGAAAGCTACAAAGTTGTTTTTTTTTTCATAAGATGTATCTAACTGAAATACGACTCAATCGCTGCAACTTTTCTTTTCAAAAAGACGAATCTGATTAACATAAGTCTTAATTTCGTAGTACAATTGCTATAAAATCCATCAATCTTTTTCTCGTGAAGAGTTTGAGAGACGGAAAGAAAAAAGAAAAAAAGAAGAGAATGCATATATTGTTTAGTTTACCTTCTTAGAATTCAGGGTGATATAGTAATTTGACGAATATAAAGTGTTCGATTTTTCTCTACGTTGAATGCATGAAAATATCTCATCACTAAATGTGTATTTGGTACGAAGAAAAATATTTTTAAATTTTCTTATGTTTGATTGGCCTAAATATTTTGGAAAATATTTTTCTCATGAACTCTTTTTCTCTTAATTGGAGGAAAATATTTTGAAATTTTTGCCTCCTATAGCAAAGGTTAACGGCTTATTTATGTCAAATAAATGTCATTTTAAAATATTATATTTTATAGATACTTTTTAATATTTATAGCAAAATATTTAATTTTGGTTACCTCCTATCCCTAAGCCATTAAATACGCTATTTAGTTGTATTATTTTCTTTCTCTCTCTACTTTGATTCATCCCATTCTCTTCCTCCTTCCTATTAAAATTTCCGTTTTCCTCCTCCTTCTAACCCACAGCAAAAACAGACCTTAACCCACACAAAACAAGCGCAAACCATCATTCTTTTTCGCTAAGTATTTAGATTAATTTGGTTCAACAAGTTTGACAACTCCATATATAGTTTTTATGCTTACCCCAAAAACATTAATTTAAGGAAAGATACACGATCTGTCAAGATCAACAAGAATATGGATATAGTCAAATTCAAGGTTCGTTGCTCCAAATACTTTACACACTCTGTGTGTCCGACTTTGAGAAGGTCGACAATTGAAGTAGTCACTTTCTCCAGGTTTGACCGTACAAGATCTTTGAAGATGAAGGACTATTTGGGTACAAGGCGGAAATTAGGGTTTGGTATTGAGAAAATACAACGGAGTTTGGTGCTGAGTAACTTAATTTTTGTTTAATATATTTCATTGTATTTTCAACATATCATGCTGTATTTTTATGTATTTCATTGTATTCATTGTCTTTTTTTCTCATTATAATTCAATATATCTCGTTGTATTCCGTGTATTTTATTATATTCACTGTCTTTTTTTAATTGTATTTCAATGTATCCCGTTGTATACTATGTAATCATATATTTTTTCAATTAATATAATTTATATATTCAGATGTATTATATTTCTTTGAATATTGCTATATTTTTGGAATTTTTTCCAGTGGAGAATCTTTTTTATAATCGAAAATACAAATTTTGTATATTATAATTGAGTTTGTTGAGTTATATTAGTAGTCCATTTGGTTAATTGATACATTTTCTGTTTAAGAACAGTGTAATTCCCTGTTTCACACCGTGAATACAGTCGAATACAATAATATGTCTAGTTGTAGTCCCATGTTTCATGCCACAAATACAGTCTAAGGGCGTCTAACAGGTAGGTGGGGCCGGACTGGGTAAGGAAAAATTTAAACTGTACGGGTTTGGAACTGGTCCGCTTACGAATTAGGGATTAACAGGCTTAACGGGTTCGAGTTCATCCGGATAAAAAATGAATCATAAGGGTTACGGGTACAGGGAGCCGGGCCGGGTTAGTTTTTTTTTTAATTTTTTTTTGGTATTTTATATAACTATTGTAATTTATATTAATATAAAATAAAAAATATAAAGCATACAATGAAGATGGAAAAAATTGCGCTTATAAATTGCAAGTGCTACATTTATTTCAAAATTCAAACTTATAAATTTAAAGATTTATAATTGAAAACAAGTAAATTAAATAAAAAAAAGTAAATTCAAAGATTATACATTGTCTTAGACTCTAAAACCTTAAAATAATTGAAGTCTACCCTTTAAATCAGTCCGGGCCGGACCAGGCCGGTTAACCGGTTCTACAAGAATTTTGGTTGATCAGGTTTGACCGGTCCGATTAATCGGTAGGATTTAAGTAAACGGACCAACCCCTACCCTTTTAACCTAGCCCCACCCGACCCTCTTGTACAGGTCCGAGCCGGTTCTGATTTTAACCGGTCTAGGCCAGTCCGAAAACGTGCTAACCCAGCTCGTTAAACACCCATAATACAGTTGAAAATGGGCTAATCCGGCTCGTTAGACACCCATAACAACTGATTAGCTGGACTTACCTGATTTACGTCTATTTTTGCTATTGTATTCACGAAGACAATAGTTTAAATACATCAAATACATCATATAACCACAGAAAATGTATCTATAACCCATAATATAGCAAATTGTACCTATAAATGTCTAATTAGTACTAAAAGATAATTCTTTATGAAAAATTCCCAAATGTTTTCCTTATCAGAAAGGAAAACTTTTTCCAAAACCATTTTCAACATTCTCCACCCTTCCCCATCCCTACCCTCACCTTGACTGTCACGATTCAAAATCATTAAATTTCGTGATGGCGTCGGATATCACTGTCAAGCAAGCCAAGAATTAATTCTAAATTTGGTTATCGTTTTAGTAATTTTGAAATCATAATTTCTTTCAATTTAATAATAGAAATGAAATTTACATAGTACATGATAATATTTTTTCCAACTAGTATAGATATTACCTCTTTTTTTCTCCTTTCAAACAAAGAAAAACGATTGAAGTTTTTCTATTTGGAATCTAGTGTCCCGAAATCCGGTGTCACGGGTGCATGAGCATCAATTAGGAAGTAAAATAAAATACAGCATTTGTACGGAATACAAATTGGACAAAAGAAACATAAATACTCTAAAGGAGATTCTCCTGGCTGCGGATCGTAATATAGAATGCCAGTTACTTAAGTCCTTGCATCATCCGCGCATCCTCGCCCAAAGGACCACTAGACATAATAGTACCTGCACAAAAATATGCATCAAGTGTAGTATGAGTACGTAAATCAACGTGTACCCAATAAGTATCTAGCCTAACCCCTGGAGGAGTGGTGACGAGGGGTCGATATACACACTTATTAATGGTCAAATAATATCAGGTACAGTAAAGAAATGAACAATTATGAGGCAGGGTACCTAAATTAAATAGACAAGTATAAATATGTGGTACAATTCTCCTCTATACAATGACTCAAACTCTCAATTAGCAAATCCCCATCAATTGAAACATACATATATATATATATATATATATATATATATATATATATATATATATATATATATATATAGTCGTTATGCTTCAAATCAGGAAAAATTCACGGATACATTGGCTTCTTGCCAAATATTACGACTCGATCCCATCATAATATGTGCACTGCTGAGAGCCGGACGGCACGAACCATAGATGCATCTATTAAACTGCTGAGGCGAATGGGCGGCTCCTATGAGAGTGTGGTATATAATCTTACTTAGCGATTGGTCCCATCCCGTAAGATGTGAAATATATAATCGTGCCGAGGCGAACAGCCCGGCAACATTAGATTATGAAGTTTTTGGCGGGTCCTTGACCCCACTCCTGAATAAACGTATGAGTTATAATTTCTTTAACAAAAACCTTTCAATGAAACATATATATTACGGAAACATGTCATAAGAGGAGCATAATTACTCCATGACTAATCATGAACTCCTGATGTCTCTAAAATAGAAAGTTTGGTCTCAAGTAGTAATGTAGAACAAAGGAATTTAAAAGGTAAGAGACTGCTCAAATAGTACAGTTATACCATGATGTGAACCTAAGTCTATCCGGGCAATAACATGAACATAGATACACACGAACTCTTATCACCTCGCAAGTACATATCCCTTACGACAAGTACCACACAATAATTTACAATACCTAGAGGTAATTTACCCCTCACACGGTTAGGCAAGAGACTTACCTCGCTTCAAAGTTTCTTAACCGGCTCCAACACCACTATATCACTTCAAACCAATGCTCGTCGCTCAAAAACCAGTCAAATAATGTGCAAGCCCATAAAATATACTCTAATACTAACAACTAATCTATTTAAACAAATTCTTAAATTCGCTCGAGAAGTCGATAAATCAACCCTCGAGCCCACGTACCAATAATTCAAAATTTTTCGAAGATAAACAACACCCATAACATTACTACTCAAATATTCTCAATTCCATTCTCAAATTCATGGTCAAAATCCAAAAATAGAAATTTTTCTACATTTTCCATCAAACCCCCTAATTTTCACAAATTTTTCATAAATTTCCATATTAAAATCCATATATAAACCAAGTAGTTAACTTGAAATAGGTGGGATTAACTTACCTCCAAGTTGCTAGGTGAATATTCCCCTTAAGAAGCTCCAAAAATCGCCCAAAAATGAAGAGAATGACAAAAATGGCTGATTTCCGCTCTTTTAAGCCTTCTACCCAGCAACTCCCGCACTTGCGGCTCCTTGGTCACTCCTGCACGTCCACTTCTGCGATCCTTCTGCCACACCTGCGGACTTGCCATTTCTGCGGCTACTGGCATGATGTAGGTGCGCAACCTTTTTCGCTTTTGTGGTTCTTAGCAGCCTTGGCCCCTTCTGCTTCTGCGAGCCATTTCTGCACATATGGGCTCGCACCTACGACCCTTTTAATGCAGGTGCGATTAAACCAGATATCAGCTCCCTCATCACATATTCCAAATCCAAACTTGATCCATTGACCAGCCTGATTCTACCCGGGGTCCCTGGGACCCCATCCAGTCATACCAAATTTCTTGAGGCCTCAAATCATATCAAACAACACTAGAAATTATAAATCGTACCCCAATTTAAGCTTCAGAAACTTTAGAACTTCAAACTCCTTCATTCGATACCAAACCTATCAAATTATGTCCGATTGATCACAAATTTTGCAACAAGTCACATTCAACATTGCGTATCTACTCATACTTTCGAAACGGAATCGACACCAATATCAAAATTTTAACTCCCCATCAAACTTCTAAAAAATCTTCGAATTTCTAACTTCTAGCAAATGATCCAAAAAGACCTACAGACCTCCAAGTCCACTTCCGGACGCGCTCGCAATATCATAATCACCATATGGAGATATTCTAAGACTCAAACCTCAAATGGACATCGATAATATTGAAATGCACTTTAACCCAAATTTATAAAATTCTTCCAAATGCCAACTTTTTACAACAGGCGCCGAAACGCTTCTGAGTCATCCAAAAATCCAATCCGGACATGCACCCAAGTCCAAAATCATCATACGAACGTGTTGGAACCTTCAAATCTCGATTCCGAGGTCGTATACTCAAAATTCACACCTTTGTCAGTTTCTCCAACTTAAAACTTTCAAAATTAGAATTTTCTTTCCAAATCCAACCCGGACTTTCCGAAATTCAGTTCCTACCACGAGTGCAAGTCATAATACTTAAAATGAGGCTACTCATGGTCTGAAATCGCTAAACGACGTACTAGAGCTCAAACTAAACGACCGAATCGTTACACCAACCATACTCACGCCTAACCCACAACTCCACCCTACCCCGCTCATTTTCTTATGAAAAGAAGGGAAACATTCCTCATTTTTTTATTTCAACAAAATGATACTTTAATTTCATATTTAGAAATAATAATTTTTTTAAAACTAAAAAAATATTTTCTTTTTAGTTATAGAACACAAAACGTTATTTATGGTTAGTTCCTTTGGGTTTGTGTGTATTTTTAGAAGAATAATTAAATTATTGAAGCAAATAAAGTCCTAAAAACGTTGGATTTGGGGGCGGGGGAGGAGCATAGGCAACATGGGGATTTGGGGAGGGGGAGGGGGTGAGGAGAGTATCATAAGAATTATTTTCTATCAATTTTTTTACTCTCTAACCAAACACAAAAAAATATTTTTCAATTTTGTTTAGTCATCAACCGAATAAAGGAAAATAAGTGATAAAATTACTTATTTCTCAAGGAAAAGTTTTTGGTGGAAAACATCTTCCTTTGTACCAAACACACTTATTTTCCCTTTTTTGTGTGGTGATTGGTAAACTTTTCCAAAAAATATTTTTAGTGTTTGGTTAGAGAGTAGAAAATATTTTTTTATACTAGTCTCCTCACCCCGTTATCTGAAGTCCACATGTTTTCTTGCTTCTCCCCTCTCCCCCACCCCAAATACCCAACGTTTTCAGTAATTTTTTTAAAGAATTTAATTATTTTTTAAAAAATTTGTACTGATCCAAAGGAACTAATGTGCTGCTTTACTTTTGTACTTAGTAATATTGAAACGAGTATTCCATAAATAAAAAAAATTCTTTTTTTTTTGGTTGAAAAAGAAAGTACTCTTTATACAACACGAAAATAAAGTATTTATTTTATTAAAATAAAATAAAATACTTTTTCTACACAATAAAAAGAATATACTCATGGGTAAAATACCCACGAGATTGCTTATAAAGATACCGCACCTAACAACTAGAAAAAAGAAAAGATAGGTGCGAGATGGATAATAAAATATTACAAGAATGAAGATTCATTAATAGCCACGAACAATTAGACAAATATTTTTGGAAATAATCTTTGTATCAAAAAAATCGGAAGCCACAAGATCAAATGCTAAAGAACTAAAAACTATCATTGGCTTCCGAAACATGAAAGGTTTATGTTGGTCAAGAACCGGCCTCGAACATAAAGGTAAGTTTATTGAATTTACATGTGCTAAACGTACATTTCTTTGCTTGCCAAGCTAACATAATAGGTATATCATCAAAGGTAATGGCATGTATGCTCAATATTGATCCTCGTTATCCGGTCAAAACTAAGAAAGACATCAGAGTCAAATTATAAAAGACAAAGTTACAAAACTTCGAAAGGTTGATTTAGTCCATAAAATCGAATCATCCGGACTTGCTAGATAACATCATCCTATCATTACTTTTAAAATTCTGAGGAGAAATATGATGGCTGGCATACTAAATGTCTCGGAAGTCTCGATAAATGCAATCTTAATTCAAGAAGATAAATGTTTTGAATTAGTTAGAGGACTCGGAACAAAAAATTGATTTGACGATCGATTCTTAACTCATGATCAACTCCAAGAAATTTATACATCCCAAGTAAACTGAGCTAGATGTGCTAATATTAGATCTACTGGTGATATCATATACTACAAAACAATTACAAGCTTTTGTTGAGAAATATCATTTTCGGATCAAATAGTCTCCAGATCGAGTCATTTCTTATTTGGGTGATCCCTGATCTATCATCAATTAGAATAATAATGAGGTAAGCTCGACTAATTTAATTTGAATTTGGCATAATAAATTCATTGATTACTTGCAAAATGGGATTTCCCCAAAGACAAGCACACTATCAACAACTTTAAGTGCATCTTATCCCGTACTACCTTGTTGAAGGAGAATTATATTTAAGAATATTCAAGGGTCCCAAAGCTAAAATGCAACAAGGACCCAGACAAATATAATATATTATGCGAGAATTTTATAAAAAGAGCAGTAAATATTACTCAGGTAATAAGGCTTTAAATCGAAAACTCATCAAAGTCGGTATGACTAACTAAAATCAAAATATAGCATGATTGTCGATAATATTTTAGAACCGCCGTAGTTCCCAGTTTGATTAAAAACTATTTGATAAAAAGAGTTCTGCTACAGTCCCTATGTCAGAACTAGACCATTGGAAAGTCCATCAACATCGAAATTAGCTAATACTACGGTGAACTATTAAATTGGGGACTATCAAATTATGATTCCAATATTTGAATCCTCATACCTCAAAAGTAGAATACTAGGGAGATTACTTATACTTAAATATTAGTCAATTTGATATGACTTTATAAGAAGTGATACAACCTGTCAATTGTCCAGGGAGATAGAATTCCTAAGAGTATTTCGATATTATTTACCATCATCTCAACTCAGTTAATCTTGCTCGTATCAAGCATAAATATTTCAAATAGTGTTGTAATATTTACTCAGTTGTTACAAGTTTTCCAAAAGTAACAGATAGATTGAGTAAATGCTCATAATGGATCCATAATTCAAGGAAAATAGTTATTTAGATTTAGCCTATAAATAGATACATTTTATCACTGTTGTGATAATAAAATTTTTTTATCTACAATTCTATGCATTGTAATTCATAGTATTTTGCTCCCAAGTTAGTCATAGTTCAAACCTTCAAGTTCTGTTCGGTTCATCATCATATAAAATATTATTCAATGAAAATTATTTTCTTTATGCTTTATTTTTATTATACTAGTCTCTCGGCATGCACTTTGCACGGGTTCCACCTCTATTAAAGCAATTTTTGTTTAAATCATAAAAATATTATATAATAAATTATGTTTGTGCCATAGAATAAAAACTGAAAAACAAATGTTTAAATAAAAAAAAATTAAATGTTATCGACTTTGTTTAGCTAAACAGTAAATGACGAAACTCTACCTAGAAAGTCTATCAGTTATTTCAGTCAATATAGTTAATTTAAAGTTTGTTTAAGTTTTATAATTTCTTTAATTCAATTTCACAAGTTATTATTCTTCCTTCCTAATTAGTAATAACATATAACCCTAAAAGATTTAAAAATTTCTTATGATTTTTTAGATAATTATTTATAATTTATTCTTAAATACACAAACATCATCAGCCAACTAAAAAAAGGATATCTTTTCTCTAGGTGAGCAGGAAAAATATTTTATTTATTTAATCTATAAAAAGAAATTCTATAATAACTGTCTCAAACATATTAGAAAACTCAGAAGCCAATGTTTACGTTTTGATTAATCTATTTTTCTTTTTATTACAAATTATCTTTATCCAAGAATATAATAATACGTTAGATATTATCTTTGTTTAAACGAAAGTCTGCCACTACGATTGAATTACTTAGTGTTGATGGATTTTAAACTTGTTACTACTATTCTAATTAGTAAAAATATGGAATTCATATTAAAATGACAATTAAAATTTACCTTTCAATCTATTCCAATAGATATTTATATTTTAGTTTTTCTGAGTATCTATAATCGATTCTCATTTAAATAAAGGTTCATTCAAATGAAATTTGGCTTCATTAAAAATCTATATTTATTATTTATTTTTTCTACATAATTGGTTCTTATTTAAACAAAGTCCTTTTAAAAGCAAAATGTGGCTTCGTAAAAACTCTATATTTATTGTTTGTATTTTTTATAATTGTTTTACGAAAATACTGGTCTTGTTTTGCTAATATATTTTATTATCAATTTTTTTAGTTCTATTGTATTTATATCTTTATTTCACAAACATATTTATGAATGCTTTTCGATCAATCATTATATTATATTTCTGTATTTTATTTTTACGTTTAAAATGGTAAGTGTTTTCCTTCACGTAAACAAAGGAATGAAACAACAAAACAGAGATCACACTCCTCTCTTTTTAATCTCAAAAATAAATAAAGGAAAGAGACTAAACCAAAATTTGATTTTTATGATAGTAACATATGAAAAAACGAATATTGCGTGCTTCAGCGTATGCTAAAGTTTTTTTTAAAAAATTTATTACACATGAAAAGTAGTGAATAATAAAATATAATACAAAATTATTGACATAAAAATAAAATTGTGCTCCTGCATTGTCAACCACGAATAACACCAAAACAATCCTATAAATTAACTAGACATAATATATGTCGATGGTGAAATAAAAAATTCATAATAAAAAATAAAAGAAATAAGTACATCTATACTTACTAGTGGAAGAAAAATATTCAGTGCATGCATTTTTAAAATAATGAGGCACATTGCAACTAGTGATAAATTTGGAACTTCAATAAACATACGATAATTTATGTGTTATTTATACCGGTATATTAGTGTTATAAGTAAATGATTTTATGAATATTTTGTAGAAATCTATCAAAAGAATGAGGAGCCACAATTTGTTTGTTTAGCTTTGGAAAGTGGCGATTTGTATCTATTTGGCTTTGTAAATGGAGTGGTCGTGAGTGACTATTAATGAACGGGTATGAAGTATTGTTTTGTGGATTCTTTTTATTTTTTATAAAAAAAATGTTTAGAAAGGTATTTTAATAATTTAGTTTTTTGGTTTGTATTTCTCACTTTTAATATAGTATAAGTTTAAAATATCAGTTATGAATTTATTTTTTATTTTTCTATCATATTATATTAACAAAAATTTATACTTTTAGGATCGAAGCTTGTGAACCGTTATATAAAAGTTATTACTTTGACATTGAAATTCATTTTTTGGGTTAAACAAACAATATATTATGACTACTTTATAGGTGATTGCAAAAATGTTTTATGCCGTGGATGAATAGAAATAAAAGGGTACTTGGCTAAGCTTATAAGCTAGTCAAATTGGCTTATAAATACTTTTTGGTTTATTTATATGTTCGGTAAAATTAAAAGTGCTTATAAGTTAAATGCTTATAAGTTAAAAATAAGCCAAAAGTTATAAGTTGGTCTCCCCCAACTTATCAAATTTTAGCTTATAACCACTTTAAGTTTACTAAAATATTTACTATTCTATCTCTAAAATACTTCTTTTTAAAATAAAACTCTTCGTATACCTATTTGTTTTAACTGTTTACTATTAATTTCAGCACTTATATCTGAATATGTAACTATTTATTTTTTAAATAAACTTTAACACTTAAAAATACTTTTCAGTACCTAATACTTATGAGCTACTCTAGATCAGGTAAGCCAAACAATTTCCCTTCTGAAACCAAAAGCTTTTCTTTCCTTCATTCATTTTTATCTTTCGCTTCTTCCCTTTTCTTCTTCGCCGCCTGTACTTGTCATTTTTATTAGATCTATCTTTATTAACTTCTTATCCGAATAGTTTCATTTTGTGTTAGTTGTATAAGATATATTTTTTTATTATATATTTGTAGACTCATATATTATATATTTGAGTTCATAAAATTAATTACATTTGCTATTCAAAAAAGCATATAAAATATATATATATATATATATATCGTCAACTATTATTTTTGAGAATGGCTAAACATATACTTTCTCTGTTTTAAATTTAAGTGAATCTATTTTTTTAGTATATGCTAAAAAGAATGAGCATTTTTTATATTTAAAAATAATTTTTTATGCAATAATTTATAGCAAAAAAAATATATTTTATTTTATACATAAATTCTGTTATGAAATAATATAAGAACAAGAACAATAATACAAGAACAAGAACAAAATAGAGAGAATAGGTAGACGAGTTTTCTTATTGATACTTTGAGATTGTTATGGATTAATTACAATGGTAGAAGACCCCTTTATTTATAGGGAGGTAGTGACTTAGCTACCAAGAATAAAACTCTAGAATCTCTCTAATTATAGACATTCACCTTAAATAGAAGTCTATTTATAACACTCCCCCTTGAATGTCTATTCAACAATGTGCCTCATTAAAACCTTAAAACCAAAACCCAATGGGAAAAATTAAAGAGAAGGAAAAAGAGTACACATGTTTAAATATGCGCCTATTGGTTGCCTCGTTAAAAACCTTGCAAGGAAAACCCAGTGGGACAAAACCTTGTAAGGGAAAAAGAGTGCAACGAGCATTAACTCCCCCTGAATAGAGCATCAATTCACATCCTTGAGCATTTGCATTCCAATCTTGTGCACCATCTTGAAATTATCATTCTTGATAGATATGAACATCTTCATATAATGTCGTGGAATAACTCTTCAATATCTCCATAGATGCATTCTCAATGCCATCATGCTTATAGTTATAGCAAGATACATATGTACACAAATTGTACTAAGGATGTGGTACTTCAGGACCAAGAATTGCATATGCTTCAAGCAACTTAAATCTTTCAAATTAAGTCATATAAGCCATATAATAGACTTTAGATGCATATCAAGTTTTCCATTTCATGCTAGACAAATAAGATATCGAAAACTGATTATACATACCTTTGACTTTATACTTTCAAGCATTTGAACTATAGGTTCAAAACTACATGTCTTTCATATGGAATCAATTCTTCTTGAATTGTATCTCTTCCATTTAGTTACTTTCTTTGGGTCAGCAAATGCGTATAGCATGCTTTGCAATATGTTGCAATTGAATTATCCCTTTTATGAACTTCAGGTTCATATCATGATATTCGGGGATATACATATACAAATGATAATTCATCCCATGTAACCTTTTCTCAAGTGTTTATCATGTCTCCCCCTCATGTTAGAAAAGCTAACTTGTTTCCTCAACATTGGGAAATCATCTTTGTGCATTATCATGTCAATATACACGGCACAATAATAATAAGATGAAATTATTTGGTTCCTGACCCTGAACCACTTGTGAGGGGAGAATATAATATACTCTCGTATACAACGTATATCAAACTGATATATATAACTTTGTTCTCATAAGAAACAGTTTAGCTATTAAGTGGAAGCACTCAATAATTATCTTGCTAAACCAACTTTGATATAAACCAACTTATCAAGATGAACTATCTTGAGTAGAAAATCTGGAAATTATGCTCGAAGTTAGATTACTGAGCAATTTACCTCGCAAGCACCGGCCAGGCTGCGGGTTAATAACAATTGCGCATGTAACCATATCATAGATGCATCATATGTGGTGTACATGGCAGGTGAATGGGCCCATATTCACCTTTGATATTTCCAGAATTTATGGGCTTCAACCCGAACTCTTTAGTTGGTCAGTTCATTAATGAGAACAAGTGATACAAGAGGATTCGTAAAGAACTTTCTAGTTCTTTGATATTCACCTGTGTGAATTTGCACATCATACTTAAAATGAGATGGCTAATACGAATGCTAACTGAACAAATTATCAATATTGGTAAACTTCAAATTTACACCATGACATGTGCACTTATCAATAAACTTCAGGTTTATTATGACATGGGTTTTTATACCAATAGATATCCACTTTATTGTGGCATTCTTTCTTTTGTGTAGTACAAACTGGAGAACAAAGCGGGTAACTTTTCATATTTACCCCGCTACAAGTTGTAGTAATAGGAGATATCAAAGCCTTCCTTTATTTATAGTCTCAATATAATCAATCGCTTTCGCTTGTACTTTGGAAACTGAATAAGTTTCTTTGAGACTTACTAGAGCACAATACTCAATTGTGTTTCTCCAACATAGTAATAATTGGCTCTTCTAGAGCTCTCAATTAATTTTGTACTACCACAGATTCATCAACATCCATGTGGTGAATATCTTTCTTAAAGAGAAAGTTATACCATTATGGTCATGTCAAGCTTATATGCAAGATATGTTTCTTGCATTATCGTTGTCCTTTAATAGTCATATTTCCAAAATACTTTGGCGTACAATAGGTACGTGACCAACGATCATTCATGCCATATATCATCTCAAACCTCCTTCTAGGGGTGAGTGTGGTATATTTAATACCAATTTCATGTTCATATTCTTCCAATAATGAATATGTATTCGTGAATCAGATGTTGTCACATTCACTTCGGGGATATGTGATTTTGTTATCCTTTTCAAATCTATAAATGCGTCAGGCATTTGATTTGCTATTCTTTGCAAATGGATAATCTTTTGTGCCTCTTTCACAAATAGAGGTATGTGGATCAAGATGAGATAATGATGCATTTTTCCACAAAATTTCCCGTTTGGTTTCACCAACTTCTCCCCCTAATTTTGGGAAAAGTGTCTCATCAAGTTGACAGTCTGCAAATCGTGCAGTGAACAAATCTCCTGTCAATGTTTCGAGGTAGCGGATAATGGAGGGCGATTCAACCTCAACATATATTCCTAACCTTCTTTGCAGACCCATTTTGGTGCGGGATGGTGGTGCTACAGGCACATATACTGCGCATCCAAAGATTCTTAAATGGGATATATTGGGTCCATGACCCAAAACCAATTGCAACGGGGAATATTTGTGATAATTCGTCGGTCTGAGACGAACTAGCATTGTTGCATGCAAAATGGCGTGACCCCAAACCGAAGTGGGCAGCCTCGTTTTCATGAGTAAATTAAGTATTCAAGATTATTCTCATCTATTATCTCAACATGATATCCATTTTGAATGATATCTTTAAAACTCAACAAGTTCCTCTTAGACTTGGAGGAGAACATTGCATTCTCTAAAATATTGTTCCTTTAGGCAGAGGTATAGTTGCTCTTCAGGAGCCTTCAATCAATTTACTTCTACCAAAAATTGTAGTATCATCTGCCTTACACATACTTAAATGAGATAAATATTTCTTCTCTTTGAATACGTATGTGTGGTACATGAATCAATTAAACAAATATTTTTACAGTTGGACGTTGATCCAAGCTTGCTTTGTGAGATATCCATATTTGCTTCCTATAGCACGCTTTCATAAATACTCAGAGACATGTACAAAAGCAGTTAACAGAAAGCATATGTGCTAAAAATAATAATTTCTAACAGCAGTTACTCCATAACCAGAGTGAAAATGACCATACTGTTATGTTATAAAATTTGACATCAAAGATCCGAAGAAGACATAAATTTAATTACCTACTCTCTTTTATAATTACTCGCCATAAAGTTACTATTTCTGTTAGAAACACGTTCTCAATGCAATATACTAAACGTGTACTCTTTTGTAGGTTTTGATGAATGACAAACGAAGCAAAAATTGATATATGACGGAATTCAAGTACAAGCGCACAATGGTTGCGAATAAGATTGAAGTTCAAGATATAGCTTTTAATTGTTATTGAGTTGTTCTAAATTGTAATCTCGATCCTATAACTTGACTCATAGTATGGCCTCTCTCATAAAACTATTTTCCAAAATCATGCATATTTAATTCTGTGTCAAAAAGATTTTAAATCATGCATATTTACATTAGACAAAATGTTTTCTAAACATGCCTCAAAAATCTGGGCTAAAATAATCGATTATGTACTTATGATAATCGATTGTTTCTGAGCCAAGACTGCATGACAATCGATTATGAATTAATGGTAATCGATTGTGAGTATGACAGTGAACATCAGGTTTTTCCAAATCTGCATGATAATCGATTGTGAACAAATGACAATCGATTGTTGTTGAGGTAAAGTTTTTCAATACTCAAAATAATCGATTTATGAACTAATGGTGATCGATTGTGTTGAGTTGATGTCTTCCAGTGATTTTAAATTTAATTAAGTAATCGATTATGTCTTTAGATAATCGATTATCACTGAGACAGTAAGTTTTATGATTTTCAGAAAATAACAAGTAATCGATTGTTGCAAAGGACAATCGATTGTTGAAGCTGGCCGTTGTCAAATGATTTTCAAATACCATAAGGTAATCGATTATTGATTTTATATAATCAATGATCTGCTTAAAATCTGGAAATGATTTTTAGAACGTTGCTGAAGTAATCGATTATTGATTTTATATAATCGATGTTTTGCTTAAAATCTGGAAATGATTTTTTGGAACGTTGCTAAAGTAATCGATTATGAATTTGGTGTAATCGATTATCTGATTTTGAATATTGCCAGTAATCGATTATAGATTATGTATAATCGATTGTGCAGCGTTAAATCTGGGATTGATTTTTAAACTGACTGGCAGATAATCGATTGTTTGGTCTAAATAATCGATTATCACTGAGTAATTTCAGCAACTCTTAATTGGCAATTAGACAACGGTTGAACCAACTTTTTCAACTATAAATACAGCTTCATTTCAGTGTTTTAAAAACAACAACATACACAAACTGATCATTACATTGCTATAAGCTTTCATTCAATTATTCTTCATTTTCTACTCATTTCATAAAGCTTTTGAGAGCCATATTATTGCTTAAAGTTGTTGTGATCTTGAACATATTCTTTTATTCATATCTACTCAATAAGGAGTACTTTAGTTAAGTGAGTGTCCAAGTATTTGATATACTTGTAAGAGAATTGCGATTCTCTTGTTTCAACGAACTTGCGTTTCCTTGGGTGAAGTCTTTGAGATTGCGATCTCCGAGCAACTGTTTGAGGCTTGTGTCCTCAAGTGTGTAACGGTTTGTTGAGCACCCTTAAGCTTAACAAGATAGTGAAAAATCTCGAGAGAGTCTCTCGGGGACTGGACTAACCACGTTGGTGGCCAACCAGTATACATCTTTGTGTAAGTTTATTTTTCTGCATTTATTTTACTTCCTGCAAAGTTTAAATTCCGCAAGAAAACGCTAAATTCTATTAATACGCTATTCACCCCCCCTCTAGCGTAAAGCGTAGTTTCTAACAATTGGTATCAGAGCCCAACTCTCTGAAAACTTAACCGTTTGAGAGAACCATCCATGGCTTCTACTCTTGACTCTTTTGCAGGAATTGAAGAAGGACAATGCTCTACACGACCTCCTTTATTCAACGGCACAAACTACTCATACTGGAAGGAGAGGATGCAAATCTTTGTGCAATCAAATAGCTTTCATTTGTGGAAAGTATTCACCAATGGAAACCAAATCCCAACCAAGAAGGTGGAAGACGAATGGGTTCCAAAGACCGAAGAGGAATATACCGCGGAGGATATTCGTAAGGTTCAAAATAATGCCAAAGCTATAAATTTATTATATTGTGCTGTTAATGCTAACGACTACAGGAAGATATCATGTTGCAAAACAGCAAAAGAAATGTGGGATAAGCTTGAAGTGACATACGAAGGAACCGACCAGGTACGAGAAGCTAAAATTGATTTCTTAACTCACTCTTATGAACTATTCCACATGAAGGAAGGAGAGAAAGTAGATGAAATGTTTGAGCGATTCTCAATGATCGTGAATGATCTACACGCCCTCAAAAAGACGTTTACGGATAGAGAACTTGTCCGGAAGATCCTCAGAAGTCTCACTCCGGCATGGCGATCAAAGGCCGATCCAATCCAAGAATCCATTGGCATCACAAATGTCACAATTGACGCATTAAGAGGTAATCTCAAAACCTATGAATCAACTATACTTAACCCGTTTGTTGATGATCAAAGAAGGCAAAGGATTGCTCTAAAGGCTAGCCAACCACAAATTGATGAGGAAGGTGACAACGAGTTTGGACTCGTTATCAAAAGGTTTCAAAAATTCATGCGCAAAGAGTATGAACGCAAGAACAAAAAGCAAGGCGATCAACTAAAATGCTATGAATGCGGAGAAACCGGGCACATAAAATCAAATTGCCCTAACATCAAAAAGGAGAAGAAACCCTTCAAAAAGCAACGTGCATACATCTCTTGGGGAGGAGATTCCGGAGATGAAGCAAGCGAAGAAGAAGACGATGAAGCAGCAAATTTATGTCTCATGGCTCAAGAAGACGACAAAGATGAGGTAAGTCAAATCTCTTCTCAAAATTTCTTTACTCTTGATGAAATGAGAAATGCTTTTGATGAACTATATGCTGAATTTATCAAAGCTTCAAAAACTGTCAAAAGTGTTAAAGAAAGCGCTTCTCTAAAAGAAAAAGATTTTCAAACATAGCTTTCATTAAAAGAAAAAGAATTAGAAAAACTGGTTTTCGAAAATGAGAAGCTAAAAGAGGAAAACAAGTTTTATGGAAAAAGAAGTGCTGATAAACCTGAAGGTTCTACTAGAAACTGTTCTTCTTGTGTGCTTCTTAAGAATGAAGTAGCTAGACTTAAAGGCACATTAGATAAGTTTAATTCTTCGCATAAAAACTTGAATGATGTGCTTGTTAATCTAAAATCAACTAAACATGGAATAGGATTCAAGAATGAAGAAAAGGTTGGTGCTAAACCACAACAACCTAGAGCTCAACCTAGGACTAATAACCAAAATGCTTATCCTAGAAGTAGAAATCCTAGAAATAACTTGCATGTTAGACCAAATAGTGAAAATGCTAGAAGACCTAGAAATGATGCATATTTTAGGCCAAACCTTGAACAATTTAGAAGACCAAGAAATGACCCTCCACCTAGAAATAGATATTCTAGAAATGATGCATATTTTAGACAAACTTGTGAACCTCCTAGAGCTCATAATAGGAGAAACAATGGTGTTCAAAGTAGAGTAAGCAACCTTCATTCATCTAGTTACTATGTACCTAGAAAAATGCATAATCCCAACGTGACTTGTCATTATTGTAGACGTATTGGTCATATTGCTCCCGCTTGCTTTACTCGTCATAGACATATAAATCAATTGCATCATTATAACATGCCTAACCCTCAAGGACCCAAGATGGCATGGGTACCTAAAGAACATTAATTTGTTTTGTAGGTGTGCATGAAGGGATCAAGTGTACTATGGTACCTTGATAGTGGATGCTCCAAACACATGACAGGAGATGAATCCAAATTCCTTCAACTAGAGCACAAAGAAGGAGGAAGTGTCACATTTGGTGATAACAATAAAGGAAAAATCATCGGCATTGGTTCGGTCGGTAAGGACGAAAACTCCTCTATTAAACATATACTACTTGTGAAAGGTTTGAAGCATAATCTCTTGAGCATAAGCCAATTATGTGACAAGGGAAATCTTGCTCTATTTAATTCGGATGAATGTCTTGTATTTAGACGTAGTGATTTCAAGATCATACTTCGTGGTTTTAGAATTGATAATATCTATATGGTTGATCTTGCAAACTCCTCACCCGAATATGTTGATTGTTTAGTAAGCAAAGAGGATAACTCTTGGCTATGGCATCGTAGAGTAGCACACATGAACATGCATCTTTTGAACAAGCTTCTTTCTCAAAACTTAGTAGTTGGTCTTCCCAGTTTAAAGTTTGAAAATGATTCTATTTGCGATTCTTGTCAAAAAGGGAAGCAAACCAAAGCATCTTTTAAGTCCAAGAATATTGTTTCAACGTCTAGACCTTTGCAATTACTTCACATGGATTTATTTGGTCCTCTCGTATTGAAAGTCTTGGTAAAAATAAATATGTTTTTGTAATTGTTGATGACTTTTCTAGATTTACTTGGACTCTATTTCTTGCAAATAAAAGTGATGCTTTTCAAAATTTCAAGTATTTCCTTAAGCGTGTTCAAAATGAAAAGGAATCGACCGTCACTTCGATTAGAAGTGATCATGGGGGAGAGTTTGATCACAATCTCTTTGCGGATTTTTGTGACGAACTCGGAATCGAACACACCTTTTCCGCTCCACGGACACCACAACAAAATGGGGTGGTGGAAAGGAAAAATAGGTGTCTCGAAGAGATGGCTAGAACCATGCTCGACGAAGCTAAGATTCCCAAATACTTTTGGGCGGACGCCGTGAGTACCGCTTGCTATGTTTTAAATAGAGTAGCAATTCGGCCGATACTCATGAAAACCCCATATGAACTTTATAAGGGTAGAAAACCCAACATTTCTCATTTACGTGTTTTTGGTTGTAAATGTTTTGTTCATAATAATGGGAAGGACCAATTGGGTAAGTTTGATGCTAAATCGGATGAAGGTATTTTCATTGGTTATTCCTCACGTAGCAAAGCATATAGGATCTTTAACAAAAGAACCCAAATTGTGGAGGAATCCCCTCATGTTGTGTTTTCCGAAGATAATACTCGCTTGGCGAGAAAGGAATCCGGTTTTGATCTTGCAGGTATCTTGGATAGCTTGAAAGATAAAATCCAAGAAGAACCTTCAAAGGAAAACAAAAATGAAATTGGGGAACAACCAAAGGAAGAAGCGCCACAATTAGAAAAAGGAATAAATACGCCTAACGAGTGGAGAAGGATCAAGGATCATCCTCTCGAACAGGTAATTGGCGATGTTGGAGAAAAGGTAAGTACCCGAAACTCTCTTAAGAACACTCTAGGACACAATTCTTAAGAGTTCACGGCATTACTTGTTAACACTAGTGTAATTTATTAATTTCGCTATAAATTACTAACTTGAGCGTCGGAGACGTTTAAATCTATTTTGCAGGTACCACCCCAAAGGTAGGGGGAATTATGAAGTTTTAGCACAAAATAATCGACTATTTCAAGCCACTAATCGATTATTTTCTGTGCAGTACATCGATTATCAGTATCAATAATCGATTGTTTATGACTGATTATTACTATTATGCATCTGTGTTTAATTTTTTACTTCCTAAATTGCATAATCGATTTCCGCCTCAGTCATTCAGCAATGCTTTCTACAACAACCGATTATTTTTTCATACAATCGATTATTTGACAAATTCTGATATTCTCCAAGTTCATTGTATCAAATTAGTTCCCTAAATAATCGATTACCAAGAATTGACAATCGATTACTTCATATTAATTTTTTTGTTACCGTTTGGCTCCTCAATCGATTCCTGTCAGGTCTTAAATGCTCCATAATCGATTACCAAAATTTAACAATCGATTATTTCATTCAAATTTTTTACCGTTTGACTCAAGAATCGATTTGTCAGATTCAAAATCTCAATCAAACAGTAAATACAATCGATTATTTCAGTTCAATAATCGATTATCTAACGGTTAGTAATTTTAATTCTTACCGTTTTCTGACTGCTCCTAAACCAAAATCTCAGCAAATGTCTCCATTCAATGCTTGATAATCCTTTCCTCTATAAATAGTCATCATAAGAGCTCACATTCACCCACTCAAGCACTATCTCTAGTATTCAAAAGCTAAATCTCTTCTATTTTCTTTGCCAAATTCCAGCAGTCTTTCTCCTAACATGTCTGGACGATCTTCAAAACGTTCCCGATCCAAACATGGCGCATCAGCCTCAACCGCCCCTCCTCCTTTAAATTTTCCATACCAAGACGGTTCCGTCTTGTTCTTTGAAACTGAAAATAAACTCACAAGGTTCCTATCAAAATTTGAGAAACGCACCATTCTTCCTCCTCGGTTCTCAAATAGTAAACTCCTTGAGCCTTTCACCCCTGCCGCAAATATGTTAAAGGAGTGTCAACTATATGACTTCTTGCTTCTCACTCATCCTCACATAAACACAACTCTCGTTCAAGCTTTTTACTCAAACCTCCATAAAGATGAAGATGGCGAACTTGTCACCTCCATTAATGGGGTTCAAATTCTTCTCTCTGAAGAGAATCTCCACACCATTGCCCGCCTTCCAAATGAAGGTGAAGACCTTTACCGGTATATTGATAAGGCCGGGGCTCTCTTTGATGAAACCATCCTTCTCCACCAAGCCGGTATAACCTCCTATGATCCATCTATCTCTACCCGTCGTCCTACCATAACGGGAATGGATCCAAACTACCGGTTGATTCTTTACTTCATCACCCGAGTCCTCAAGCCTAGACGGCACAATCACACCACCATCTCCCAGGAGGATACCAAACTTCTGCATGCCATTGTCACCGGAGCCAAAATAAATTGGTGTCGGCTCATCAAAATTCATATGCTCGATGCTATCGGTGATGACATGCCTCTTCCTTATGCCCTCCTCATTATGAACTTCCTTGAAGCATCCGGATTTGTCATGGAAAATGGTCCTCTCAAAAGGAGTACCAAAATTTGGGAAATCTCGGAGTCTTCTTTCCATCATGATGGTGATCATGCTCCAGCTCCTTCTTCAAGTCGTCCACCCCGTCGTGCTCGTTCGTCCCAAGAGCCTACTCTCCAAACCATATCCGACCAGCTTGCTCAACTCACTCATGAGAACCATGGATACTTTGATCATGTCAATTATCCATATGCAGCTCTCGTTCCTTTTGAAGCAGCGCCGGATAACGAGGCGGACAATGACGGAAATGAATAAATTTTTTTGTGTTTTGTGTGGTTTTTGCTGTTGTTCTCTTTGGTTCCCATTGATGTACCCTCTTTTTTTTCCAATAAATAAACCTTATTTATTTCATCTTTTTGCATCTTTCCTTACTATTTTTTTTGCTAATGGCAAAAGGGGGAAGAAAACGGGATATCGGGTATGCACCACCTCTTTATTCATTGATTGCTTATAAGCTAAAATTGAGGGGGAACAAGAACAAAATTGCATAATTGTTACTTGTCTTGAATTGTCAATATCTTTTGCCTAAATTGCATATCCCGCTTAATGTTTGCCATTATCAAAAAGGGGGAAATTGTTAGAAACACGTTCTCAATGCAATATACTAAACGTGTACTCTTTTGTAGGTTTTGATGAATGACAAACGAAGCAAAAATTGATATATGACGGAATTCAAGTACAAGCGCACAATGGTTGCGAATATGATTGAAGTTCAAGATATAGCTTTTAATTGTTATTGAGTTGTTCTAAATTGTAATCTCGATCCTATAACTTGACTCATAGTATGGCCTCTCTCATAAAACTATTTTCCAAAATCATGCATATTTAATTCTGTGTCAAAAAGATTTTAAATCATGCATATTTACATTAGACAAAATGTTTTCTAAACATGCCTCAAAAATCTGGGCTAAAATAATCGATTATGTACTTATGATAATCGATTGTTTCTGAGCCAAGACTGCATGACAATCGATTATGAATTAATGGTAATCGATTGTGAGTAAGACAGTGAACATCAGGTTTTTCCAAATCTGCATGATAATCGATTGTGAACAAATGACAATCGATTGTTGTTGAGGTAAAGTTTTTCAATACTCAAAATAATCGATTATGAACTAATGGTGATCGATTGTGTTGAGTTGATGTCTTCCAGTGATTTTAAATTTAATTAAGTAATCGATTATGTCTTTAGATAATCGATTATCACTGAGACAGTAAGTTTTATGATTTTCAGAAAATAACAAGTAATCGATTGTTGCAAAGGACAATCGATTGTTGAAGCTGGCCGTTGTCAAATGATTTTCAAATACCATAAGGTAATCGATTATTGATTTTATATAATCAATGATCTGCTTAAAATCTGGAAATGATTTTTAGAACGTTGCTGAAGTAATCGATTATTGATTTTATATAATCGATGTTTTGCTTAAAATCTGGAAATGATTTTTTGGAACGTTGCTAAAGTAATCGATTATGAATTTGGTGTAATCGATTATCTGATTTTGAATATTGCCAGTAATCGATTATAGATTATGTATAATCGATTGTGAAGCGTTAAATCTGGGATTGATTTTTAAACTGACTGGCAGATAATCGATTGTTTGGTCTTAATAATCGATTATCACTGAGTAATTTCAGCAACTCTTAATTGGCAATTAGACAACGGTTGAACCAACTTTTTCAACTATAAATACAGCTTCATTTCAGTGTTTTAAAAACAACAACATACACAAACTGATCATTACATTGCTATAAGCTTTCATTCAATTGTTCTTCATTTTCTACTCATTTCATAAAGCTTTTGAGAGCCATATTATTGCTTAAAGTTGTTGTGATCTTGAACATATTCTTTTATTCATATCTACTCAATAAGGAGTACTTTAGTTAAGTGAGTGTCCAAGTATTTGATATACTTGTAAGAGAATTGCGATTCTCTTGTTTCAAGGAACTTGCGTTTCCTTGGGTGAAGTCTTTGAGATTGCGATCTCCGAGAAACTGTTTGAGGCTTGTGTCCTCAAGTGTGTAACGGTTTGTTGAGCACCCTTAAGCTTAACAAGATAGTGAAAAATCTCGAGAGAGTCTCTCGGGGACTGGACTAACCACGTTGGTGGCCAACCAGTATACATCTTTGTGTAAGTTTATTTTTCTGCATTTATTTTACTTCCTGCAAAGTTTAAATTCCGCAAGAAAACGCTAAATTCTATTAATACGCTATTCACCCCCCCTCTAGCGTAAAGCGTAGTTTCTAACAATTTCCACCGTAGCTTAAAAGTATATCTCTAAAAAGAGTACATCTGAAAATAAGAAAAGGTATTCCTCCTATAAATTAAAGGAGTACAAAAGGTGTAATAGCGACTCAAAGTCTTACCCCTCCTAGGATAAACTTTTCAAACATATAGATTTTATAAGTGAGAAATTTTCCTTCCCGTTATTGAAGCATATGTTATTTCTCCGAGCCAACTGTTTCGGAATATGTAGAGTGAAGGATCAAAATTTGATGCTTATAATTCTCAAGTTATTAAGGTTAGACTCCTAACTAATTAATAGTTGGCAGCAACTTTCGGCTCCTAAAGATATGATAGATGATGTTACTGATTTTAATAGGTAAACCTCTTTCCACATGATTTTTACGTTTAACAGTGCACAAGACACAGATTATGAGCATGTATTGGTTAATACCCTGAGCAAAAATTATGCTCTGTTATAGAGTGAAAGAGCATTAGCCCTTGAAAATATAACTTGCCAACCATAATTATAAAACATGGAATTAAATCAACCAATTTAAATCATATTCAAGGGGTACAAATAATCTTATGACAACAAATAAATTAGGATGGCTTTAAACAATGAATTGTAAATAACAAGATTAACCAAATAGGCTACATATTCATGTGGAAAACTCCAAGAAGTCAAATACCTAATCAATGATCAGAATATCAAATCAAATCACAATTCGGCGTGGCTAAACTAGACAGATTAATTCAAACCAAGTAACGAATTCAAATCCAACCAAATGTCTTGGTACACGGCAAATTTTCGCTCAGTGCCCTTTTCCATCGCAACGATAACATATAGTTTATGAACTATTTACTTTTGGATTCTCATCGTATCGTGCTTGTGGCAGAGTGACAAACTTCAGGTTGTCATATCTCTCCTTTAAGCCATTCCACAAGATAGGTGGATCTTTGACTGTGATATATTCAATTTTCAAACCTTCATCAAGGTGATGGCGCAAGAAAATCAAGGCCTTAGCACAGTTTCAAACCTTCATCAATGTGATGGCGCAAGAAAATCAAGGCCTTAGCATAGTCTTGGGTGGATGCATTATTTCTGTCTTTAATGGCGTTTCCAAGACCCATAGCATCTAAGTGGATTTCAGCATCCAACACCCATGTCATATAGTTCTTGCCCGAAATTTCAAGGGTAATGAACTCTCTTTTTATAATGTTAGACATAAACAAAATTACATCAAGAGCGTGTCCATACTTACGGGCTTTATTACAATTATCACATTCACTTCAGGGAATGGATCATAATCATCTGTATGTGCTATACACAATCTCATGTCAAATATTACTTTCATAAAGTGAAAGATTATTTTGAGAATCCTTATTGTTCTCATTACCACAATAATGACGATTATAATTTCGTCTATTGCCACGTACACATTCATTGATACCTTCATGGTAATAATTTTGTCTTCTTTCAGACTTATCATATACTGCTACCACATTCTCTAAAGGGAATGGAGCAAATTCAATTGGGATGGATTTTCAATTCTTTGCCCACAATCATACATGAATTTAATCATGGCAAGACAAAATTCACATGTAATCCTTACTCCAATTTCTTTATATAAAACCAGCGATCAGATTCCATGATTACTCCAACACAAGCTAATTTGTAAACAAATCTTGTAATTCAATTTGATGAACTGCGGAAAATAGTCCTTCAAATAGACTTGAGAAAACTATTTTATTATTGACTAATTTGGATTTCAAAGCGAAGCAACATTAAAATCTTACGCTAAGAAAGCTAGTAAGGAGTATACATACCAACACAGTATTCAAACGAATTGAGCCTGAACAGTCAAACATGAGCTTTCCTCATTATTAACTATGAATATGGCAGAAATAATCCAAATAACAGAGGAAGGAGAAAGATAAACCTGGAATAATCTTGTCTTAACAAAATTCCAGCAACTATACAGATGAAGTTCTATGACCGGACCTCTTGAGTTTCCATCCGTTGCATTACTTTATGATGATACCATTTCTTCTATTTTTCCGTATAGAAATTCTGGAAGAAGGAAGAAATCAAACTCAGTTGGTTAGAGACTCGTGCTGATAACGTGTTATGAAATAATATAAGAACAAGAACAATAATACAAGAACAAGAACAAAATAGAGAGAATAGGTAGACGAGTCTTCTTATTGATACTTTGAGATTGTTATGGATTAATTACAATGGTAGAAGACCCCTTTATTTATAGGGAGGTAGTGACTTAGCTACCAAGAATAAAACTCTAGAATCTCTCTAATTATAGACATTCACCTTAAATAGAAGTCTATTTATAACAAATTCAAATTTTTTCTCTATTTCTTTAAATTTTATACCCAATCAAATAAATTTACATAAATTAAACTAAGAGAGTATTTTTTTCACCGTGATAGTTGCCTCTCCGAAGAATTTAACCAACTTCTCTCTCATTTCCTAGTTGCTTCCTATTCTAATTTCTTTCTCTTTCCTATTCAATCTTCTCCTACAAGTAATTTACATATTCAACTATCTTCTTTTCTGTATAAACAATTAAATAATGGACCTTTCCAATTGTCCAAAATATCCATACTTCCCAGCCCTTTATAATACTGTTCTTTCTCCACTTTTTTCCACCCCCTTTCTTACCTCAGTACTAAATAACCAAACATGGCGATTCATACTTCCACTCTCTCCATCTCTATTCTTGTAATGCTCATGTTCTCCGCTGTATCATCATCGGCGGCGGAGGATATGTCCATTATAAGCTACAACGAAAAACATCACACGAACGGCGAGTCAACGGTCTGGCGAACAGACGATGAAGTCATGTCTTTATATGAATCTTGGCTAGTTGAACATAAAAAAGTGTACAACGCCTTAGGAGAAAAGGACAAACGGTTTCAGATCTTTAAAGATAACCTTAGATACATCGATGAACGTAACTCTGTGCCCGATAAAAGTTACAAGCTGGGTTTGACCCAGTTTGCTGATTTGACCAACGAGGAGTACAAGTCCATCTACTTGGGTACTAAACCCGATGGTCGTAGCAGGTTGTTAAATACCCAAAGTGACCGTTATGCCCCTAAGGTCGGAGATAGTTTGCCGGATGCCGTTGACTGGAGGAAGAAAGGTGTTCTTGTTGACGTCAAAAATCAAGGGCAATGCGGTTTTTTCCTTTTACCCTCTGCCTTGACTCTTCACCTGTTGTTTTTGTTTTCCTTTTTGTTCGTACTTATTTTCTGTTTAAAGTTTGTCCATGCTTTCCTTACTGATGGCTTTGATGGAAATTTGGAAAATTTAGTAGTTTGATAAGGTAAGATATAATCACGGAGTCATGAGTTTTAATCTAAGATCAATTTTAATGGCAAGTTCAGTTGACCCTGCATTATTGTAAATTTTAGCTTAAGATTAAGTATGATTAATTAGGTCAGCACGATGAAGTTGACAACTTTTGCTCCAATTTCCGCATCTAATTGTGGCAATATAAGTAATGCTTTTTTTCCCTTGGACAAAACACTAGTTTCCTTCTTACTTTCAATGCTTTAAAAATTCTGTTACGGAATGAAAACATAGCAAATGAAGATGAAAATGAAGAAGGAGAGTCGGTTGAGAGAGAGCTTCTCGAGAGCTTCAAAGAACAAAACTCAATCCCAAAATATCCGTCTGAGACTTTCACAGAAGGTTCTAGTGAATATATCACTAACTTGGGCCAACACTAACTCGGGCCAAATGTAAAACAAAAGAAAATGGGCTCAGACTTGTTTCTGGCCCAGTATACACGATATATACAATATACAGACAGTATACAATAAATATACACTACAAAATCAATGTATGTGTCTAGGTTTGGAAGCTAGATAGTCTTTTAGCTCAACACCCCCCTCAAGTTGGAGTGGGAGACCACCTTCAACTTGACAAGCAAAGGATGGAGGATAGTGCCAGGTAAGGGCTTGGTGAGAAGGTAAGCCAGTTGATGAGAAGTAGAGACATGATAGAGAGAAATCATCCCAGCATTCAACTGATTTCGAACAAAATGGCAATCGACCTCAATATGCTTGGTCCACTCATGAAAGACTGGATTCTTGGCAATATATATAGCAGCCTGGTTGTCACAAAAAACAGAAAAGGAAGAGACAGAAACACCAATGTCAGTGAGCAGTCGAGAAACCCAAAATAATTCAGCAACCACCTTACTAAGTGCCCTATATTCTGCTTCAGCAGAGGATAAAGAAACCACTGGGTGCTTTTTGGACTTCCAAGTAATCAAGCTACCTCCCAAAAGTACACAAAAACCAGTAACAGACCTGCGAGTATCAGGACAAGTAGCCCAATCACTTTCAGAATATGCATGTACGGAGAAATCAGAAGTGACAGAATAGAAAAGACCCAAATGCATAGTGCCCTTAAGATATCTGAGGACATGTAGGGCAGCAGTCATATGAGGAACTCTGGGACACTTCAAAAATTGACTTAGATGTTGAACAGCAAAGCAGATGTCAGGCCTGGTGTGGGTCAAAAATAAGAGCTTACCAATGAGGCTCCTATATTGATCAGGGGAGCAGAAAAGGACACCAGAATCAAGTTTTGTTTGAAAGAAGGAACAAACAAGACATCATGAAGAATGATGAATTGAGTCAATGCAAAAGATCCTGTGCATGTCACTTTCACTTTGTATCTATTAGGAAGGGTTACAAGATAGGGCACAGTTAAAGGTGTGATGTTGAAGAGTAAATTTTTATTAGAGGTCATATGGTTACATGCCCCTTAGTCTATTATCCAGGTGGCAAAATTAATGTGAGTAAGCATGCGAAATTTGGAATCAGAAACAGGGCTCTTAGTTAGCATAGTACCAACAAAATTGGCAGCATACATGTGAGGAGGAGTATGGGCAGTGGAGTCCCCTAACTGAGTTTGTTGTAGCAAGGTCATCAATTGGTCATATTGTTGTCTGCTCAACCCTGGTATCACAGAACTCTGGCCATCCATGTTTGGAACAGGGTGATGGCTTTCAGGAGGATTTCCATGAGGAACAGACATATTTCCTTCAGAAGAAGGGAAATCCACACCAGTAGTGAGATGAGCAGCAGCAGGTCTCCTTTCCTTGTTAAATTTGACACTTTTTGGATACCCATGAATCTTGTAACACTTATCAATTAAGTGTCCAGATTTTTTGCAGTATCTACAGAATACAAAACCTCTGGCTGGGTCAAAATTAACTCTTTGTCTGAAAGGAGAAGGATTAGGCACTGTGACCTGATTGATTCCAACTGAATGTTTGTTTGTGTTGACATTGAAAGACATAGAGTCCGGATTAAACTGAGAAATGGACTGGACTTGTCTCTGTTTCTCATCATTGAGGACTATATTATAGACACTGTCAAGGGTAGGAGGAGGCTGCATCATCAGTAAGTTAACCCTTACCCCCATGTATGCTTCATTAAGGCCCATGAGGAACTGAAACACCTTATTCTCATACCTAGACACATACATTGACTTTGTAGTGTATATTTATTGTATACTGTCTGTATATTGTGTATATCATGTATACTGGGCCAGAAACAAGTCTGGGCCCATTTTCTTTTGTTTTACATTTGGCCCGAGTTAGTGCTGGCCCAAGTTAGTGATATATTCACTAGAACCTTCTGTAAAAGTCTCAGACGGATATTTTGGGATTGAGTTTTGTTCTTTGGAGCTCTCGAGAAGCTCTCTCTCACAACCGACTCTCCTTCTTCATTTTTATCTTCATTTGCTATGTTTTCATGGTATCAGAGCCAGGCCCATCCCAATTATTGTTACTGATGTTGGGCCCCTATTTATGTTGTCCACGCTCCAGAGATCTGGGCGTGAGGGGGTGTTGAGTTGTCCCACATCGGAAGGATTTGAGGTCCTTGGTCTCCTTATATGGCTTGGGCAGTCCTCACCTCATAAGCTAGCTTTTGAGGTTGAGTTAGGCCCAAGGTCCATTCTTTTCACGGAATGGAGATATTTTATTCAATTTAAAATGAATTAGAACTATAATGAAAAAACATTAAGTAAACTTCCGATTGATATGTGTTTTTTGAGAGTCTAGTTGTTAGTTGTCTATTTCTAGGTTTAAATGCATTTGTAAATATTGGAAAGCATCTGTTCTCTTACATTGAAATTAAAATTATGGAGTACCTACCAATTGTTCAAGATCTTATGCCTGTAAATTGAATTTCTAAAACGGGTTCTTTCTTCATTTGCTCAGAGATCCTTCTTTTAGCCCGCTCCTTTAATATTTACTAATCAGTGGTCTGTAGCTCCAACGGAGTGTATCGAAAACAGCCTCTCTACCCTTCCAGGGTAGGGGTAAGGCTGCGTCACTTGTGTGAACTCACTGGGTTTGTTGTTGGTCTGTAGTCCTATCTACGCCCATCAAACACCCTTGGACTTGTTTCACTATGTCTAGCTGTGTCAATTGTTTTGGCAAATTATGCAGCCTTGATTGATTGGATTATCTTCCATTTTATGCATAAGTAAATGCTGAAGAAACAATGATATGTTTATATCACATAAAGCAACTAATAATTTTCTTCTTAATTGGTGTTGCAATTGGGAAATGAAACAGGGAGTTGTTGGGCTTTCTCAGCGGTTGCTTCAATTGAAGCAGTAAACAAGATAGTGACAGGTAATCTGATCTCGTTATCTGAACAAGAGCTGGTAGATTGTGATACGTCCGATAACCAAGGCTGTCAAGGGGGTCTAATGGACGACGCCTTCAAATTCGTCATTCAAAATGGAGGAATAGACACTGAAGAAGACTATCCTTACAAAGCCAAAGATGGAAAATGCGACCAAGCAAGGGTCTGTATGGTGTTCTCTGTCTTAAAGGGATTATAGGAAATGAACTAAATACAAATTATGACTATTAATATCTGTTTGCAGAAAAATGCCAGGGTTGTCACCATCGACATGTATGAAGATGTTCCTGCTAATGATGAAAAGGCACTGAAAAAGGCCGTCGCGGGTCAACCCGTTAGCGTTGCTATCGAAGCTGGTGGCAAAGACTTCCAGCACTATAAATCGGTATTACTTGAGATTTGCCTATTCTTAGTAAATTTGTTATATTTTGATCGAATTAGCTAGTGTTTACACAGATTCAACAAATATTTCTGTATTTTCAAAGTTACAGTTAACAACAACAACAACAACAACTTAGTGGGGTCTGGGAAGGGTAATATGTACGCAGACCTTACCCCTACCCTTGGGTAGAGAGGCTGTTTCCAAATAGACGCCCAGCATCCTTCCCTCCAAGAACTTCCCACCTTGCTCTTGGGGAGACTCGAACTCACAACCTCTCGGTTGGAAGTGGGGGTTGCTTACCATCAAAGTTATATTTAGTTCAGCATTAAAAACTTTAAATGTTAATCCTATTAAGTTTAAATCTTGGATCTGCCTATGCCCCAGGGTATCTTTACTGGAAAATGTGGTGCAGAAGTGGACCATGGTGTGGTTGCAGTAGGATATGGTAGTGAAAATGGCATGGATTATTGGATCGTGAGGAACTCATGGGGTGCTTCGTGGGGAGAAAATGGCTACCTCAGGATGCAGCGGAACATTGGCAACCCCAAGGGTTTGTGTGGTATTGCTACAATTGCTTCTTACCCTGTAAAGACAGGCCAAAATCCCCCAAAACCAGCTCCATCTCCTCCTTCACCAGTCAAGCCACCTACTCAATGTGATAATTATAACGAATGCCCAGCTGGAACGACATGCTGCTGTGTCTACGAGTACTATAAATACTGCTTTGCTTGGGGTTGTTGTCCCATGGAAGGAGCTACTTGCTGTAATGACCATAACAGTTGCTGCCCACATGATTATCCTGTCTGCAACATTAAAGCAGGCACCTGCTCAATTGTAAGTGATTCCTGCTTGTTATTGTTAGATTGTCCCGTATTGGTTGAGGGAAAGTGTTGTTGTCTCCTTATATAATCTTCGGCAATTCTTTATAACAGTTAAGGTTGTTTCCTTTACTTATGGAATCATGTTTTTGTTGATACAGAGCAAGAACAACCCACTAGGAGTCAAAGCAATGCAGCACATTCTTGCCAAACCTATTGGTACCTTCGGAAATGAGGGAAATATGTAGAAGTTCATGTTACGGCTTGATGTCTCTCATTTGGTACACTGAATTTGCAAAACCTCATTTCCAGCTGAAAGTTAGGTGATCCAAACAGAGATGGCTGATGATGATTTCTGTATGGTGCTTCTTTAGTGCTTGAAATGCACTAAAACAAGATTGAAGAAGAGATTATTATTCTGCTATTTCTGATTTATGTAAATAGTCCTTATTATTCCTTCATCAGGATGATTAATGTGCTACTTTCACCAATGCAGTTTATTATTCCATGTGGTGCTTGTACTTTCTTATCACTAATAACACCCAAAGACTATAATTTCCACACCTTTGAAGACATGATTTTTCTATGTTCTAAATTTTTCTGCAAATTTCTTTTAGCACCCTATAGGCTATGCACAATTAATTGCTCTTTTGGTCTCTCTCTATAATTGTGTGGTGTTATTGTTCATTTGTTTGTGTCTGGTTTTAATTAATTGGTTCAGCCTTTCACAATCTCACTCCTGGAGAAAAACCAGCGGGCAACATTTCTTTATCACTATATCTTATACTATACCTAACTTCTAATCTTCCTGTTACATATGGCATTTCAGAAATTGTTTTCTTGAGAAATTATTTAAGTGTCACTAAAATTATTTTTTCATTCTTATGTTACATTAAAAAAAACAGGCAAATTAGTAGTTAATGCGTCTAGTGGCTTACCAAAGAAAGCACTTAAAATTCATTTCATTTGTCCATTTTCTGATGATGAAATTGCCAAAATAGCTATCCTACACAAAGTTTAGTAGAATCAACCAAATATGCATACACAGAACGTGGACATTTCTTTCCCCCATAAGCAAATACAAGAAGATTCAAAGCTAACACTTCAACCTGCTATTCATCCAATCGAGAGAAGTTCTGCAGAGGTTTCAACATTGGAAGGAGCAGGGCTGCTCAGTTAGACAGCAATACCATTTACAGCTTCAAGACCTGTTGAGAGTCCCATGGAAGAATTTGATCGTACAAAACTATGCAAGAGGCAACCTTCAATCTATGGCTGTTCTTACAAGATAGATTACCAACAAAAGATAGATTGCACAGCTAGGGAATGAGTGTTGATCAGCAATGTAACTTATGCCAAAACCATCCAGAGACCAGAGACCATTTGCTACTATTCTGCCCAGTCACTGTTGAATTATGGGAGAAAATGCAGTGGCTCGTAAGCAAAGCCAAGGGTCGAACATGTCGAGCAGCCATCTTCAAAATGGTAGTCGCTGAGTTTGCATATACTATCTGGCTGGAAAGGAACTCAAGAATCTTCAACAAGACATTTCGTTGCAATGAAGCCCTTTTGAGAGACATAGTATACACTTGTAATGTTAGAGGTACCCCACGAATTAGAAACCATTTACAACACCTTCGAATATACTATTGTTAGGTAGTTAGGACATTCGATACAATTTAAAATGTTATATTAGAGATAGTCAGCTGAGTTAAAGCTAGACTATTGTTTTGTAATATTATTTCATTGGTGATTAATGAAATCCTTAATTACCAAAAAAAAAAAACCCTGCTATTTTCTCATCCTAGAGAGAGTAAACAGTACAATATGTTGCCAGGTAAGAGCCAAGAAATTATATTGATCGTTACATTAGTTGTGTTTTTCTTTAACATAAGTTGGGTGATGAGTCCTGTTAAAGTGAAAGAAAGCCACAAAGCAATATGGCTGGAAATGGAGGAGTCAATAGGCAAATGTCACCAATCTAAGTTGGAACGGTTTTGTGCCTCAAGAATGTAAAACAAATCCAAAAATTTTACGATTCAATGCAGCTGAAAAATGGGAAAAAGCTCATGAGCCACTGAATTATGGGATTGATTGTTTACGCGCTTGTGGACTTGGACCTGGAATGGCTTTTGCTAATGAGATACTTAAAAAAGATCCTGAATTTGGTGTTATAGGTGTAGTACCTTGTGCTAAAGGAGGGACACCATGGAGACGTGGATATAGTCCTTATGATTCTTTGATTAGAAGAGCAAAACTTGCTGTCAAAAATGGAGGAAATATTAGGGCATTATTTTGGTATCATGGGGAAACCGATGGTAAAGCAAAGAATACATCAAGTTTGTATAAGAAAAACTTGGACAACTTCCTACCCTCCCCATTTTCAAGGTACATTTATATCTCGCTATAACAATCATTTTTTATAACAATAATTTACTATACCGGCTAAATTTTCTTTGAAACCAATTTTTCATGTTATGTTATAATATATATTCACTATAACAGTACTATACTATAGTTGTCAAAAAATATTAGAACAAACATAACTGTTATAAAGAGGTTTGACACCTATATACACCGACACTCTTCATCTTTTTTACAATATTTATGCATGTTAACCTATTGTATATGTTAACTACATCATTTTCCAAGTTACTAATCCCGAATATTAAGGATGAATGCTTGTAATTACTTTTTTGGTGACCGAAAATGTAAAATTCTTTTAAACTACTAGTGTGTTAGGAATTGTGCATATCAACTTTGCTCTTTTTACTGTCAAAACTTTCACATTTTCTTGCTTTTTGTGGTTTATTGCAGTTTATTTTATGCTCTCTCCATTAGGGAAGAATGTCACTATTATCATTTTTTGGAGAGTCACATAAATTTTCTTCGATTTCTAATTTTAGACATATTTTATTTATTTCTTACTAAAGATTGTGGTTTATAATACATTTTATGCTAGTGTCGCTTTAAAATAGACTAATTATTACTACAATATATACCTTACCCAAAGGAACTATTCGTAGGGCCAAGAAGTGAGAGCAGCTGAATTGGGAATTAACCTCTCAAATGTGATAAAAATAGATGCAGAGGGACTAGAATTGGGTCCAGATGGCCTTCATCTCACTACCCCTGCCCAAGTTCAACTTGGTCATATGTTTGCTCATGCTTTTCTCAGATTTAATAATTTTCCCTTTCTAAATAGATATGTTTTGCATTTTAATATATTCTCTTTATTTTTTTCAGCATTACACGAATTTCAGAAACCTTGTGTATGTTGCTCCTTCTGAGACATGTTCCTAAATTCATTAATTTCTTTTCAATCAATTTTGTTTCCATTGGGTGGCAAAATGGTTAAAAGATAACAGTTAACCATCCATATTATTAACTAAAAAATGAGTTGGATAAAAAACTTTTTAAAAACATGTCAAATATGATAAGAACCACATTATCCATTTAGAAAATGGATAGTTAATGGGTTTAACTTTTGCATTTGCAAAACCTGAAATTGAGGGTTCTTCAAATTTTGGTTACCCATATTATCCGCCGGTTAATATATTTTTTATCCGTATTAAATATGGATCAGATCGAATAATTCATCCGTCTTTTTATTACCCGTTTTCGACCTATTCCATATTAGATCCGACCTGCCCCTGGCACCCCTAGACATAACCAACACACAGATGTATGATTTTTACCTTGCGTTTATACTTATAATGGCTTTGAATAGTTGCTTTTACATAAGCATAAAATGCGGATAGATTGTTCAAGACTTTTCAACAGCTAAATGATTAAACTTCAATTTTTTCTGTTCCTTTTAAAATTTCTTTATACAATTGGTGATGACAATGTTAAGGATAAATAGACTACAAAAACTTTCAAATTGATAGATACAACTTAAAACTAGAGGCGAACCTATATGGGAAGGAGAAGGGTCATCCGAATCCGTTTGTTTCAGCAAAAACTGTGTATCTATATTTGTATATATCTTAAGGACCTCTTAAATATTTTTGATGTATCCCTAAAATATAAAAGTTGGATTGTTTTGTTGGTTTAGCTTGCTGCATTTACTTCCCCCATAAAAGATTAATGCTATATTGTAGGTTGGTTCCTGATCTAAATGGGTAAAAATAAGTCGGGCTTAACGGTCCCGGGCTTTGGTAGATTGGTCTCTGACGGTTCCGGGCTAAACGATTCTGGGCTTAACGGTTCCAAAGGATGGAACCGACCCACTGTGGGCCTAAGCCCACATGGTCCCGGGCTAATGGGCCGGGCTCACGGGCCTAAACAGACCTAAGTGGTCGGGTTATTTTTTTTTTGATTTTTTTTATTTAAGGTATATATATATATATAGATATATATATATATATATATATATATATATATATATATATATATATATATATATATATATTATAATAGTGACTTAAATATTCTAATATTAAACACAAAAAAATTGTAAAAAAATATTAAAGGGAATGCCTTATAATTTTTAATTACGATATTAACAAAAAATGAAAATATTTTTCTTAGTCTTCCTCCCTCCAATGGAATGAGCACAACAATGTGCTAATACTACCATTAAAAAAAAACTAATGAAGATGTGCCAACATACAAGTTACATATTAGTCTACATATTATCTCTAGCAAATTTCATAAATCCTTCAAGGTTCGCAGGAATTTCCGTTTGTGGTGGCGGAAAAGAAACTTGTTCATAACCGCTTCCGGGCAAAACAGCATCCTTCGCAAGTTCCACTAGCATTTCTTCATAAGATTCGTCTATCTCCAGTTGTGATTCAGCAAGTTCAAAATTTCTTCTTTCCAAATGTATCCAATCTCTGAAGAGTACTGATTTTTCCAAGCTCTCCCTCATAGACGCTCTATGATCACCGATTTGAAGTCCCGCTTGACTAAAAGTGCTCGCCAATGCCGTTGCTGAAGCTTGAACTCTTCAAATATCTCGAGCCATCCTTGAAAGAACCGGATAGTATTTTTCTTTGGCCTTCCACCATTCCAAAACATCAAAGGCCGTAGGGATTCTCTGGTTCAAATCCCTGCGACAAATAAACTTGAAGTTCATTTGCTTGTGAAGTATCACCGATATTATCACCTTGAGAACTCATGAACTCCGTCCAAGAACTAAGTGCTCTTAGGCCTGCAGTTCTTTTAGATGATTGCGAACTAAACTCAGTAGGAGTTGGAACATTTGGTCTAGCATGATATAAGGCTAGTTGATAAGCATTATAAATTGTTTGAGCATTTACTTTACTTGAGGCTTTTGCATCTGCAAGTGTAGCAAATTCTTCATCTGAAAGATCTAAAGCCCTATAAATATTTGTATACCAAAATTGAGGACCTCCTAATTTCATGGTAGGATATTACATAGCAGCAACACCATAAATAGGGGGTATGGGAAAAAATATTTTTTAAACTTATCTTTCATAGAGTTAATAGAAAGTTGATGAATTGTCCCACCCTCTGAAAATTCAGTAAATAAATTTGCAAGTGTTGCAGTTTAAACTAAACAATTAAAAATTGTACGATAATATTGCCTAGATAATTCAATTGTAGCAACACGAAATTATTGTAAATAATCTACAAGAATTCTAAAATTAGTCCAATCTTGATTTGTAAGGTGCTCATCATCATCAACACCAACATGAGCATTAAACGTTGCATTTATTGGGTTTCATATTCATATGCAACAACTAAACTTTCGTACAGGTAATTCCACCTAGTCGGACAAGCTGTAGGAACCTTTCTTTCTCTAAAGCCAAATTCATCATATTTTTTAAAAGATTCCCTAAGTGTACTACTACGGTTTGAATAAAAAAGCCAATTAAGAGCCATTTTAACCTTTTCAATTTTCATATTTAAAATTTTCATACCATCACCGATGATTAAATGCTAAATATGACAAATACATCTAACATAAAAATAATTACTAAATGCAAGATTTAGTGTAGTTGTAAGCAAGTCTATAGCATTAGTGTTACTAGGGTTAACCTCAGTACCTACACTTGTCCCTTCTTTCGCAGCTTTTATTTGAAGTTATCTAGCTTTATCTTTAGGATGTATCTATATGTGTCTCGTCAACTACCCGTACCGCTACGGTCTCAGGTATATTTATGCGTCATTAAAGCCCCACAAGTTTTACACTTAGCCTTATTTTGTTTTCTTAGTTGAGTAAAAAAGTGCCAAACAAGAGATATTTCGGGCCGTTTAGAAGGTTGTTTATTAAAAGAAGGGGTTACTATAGTAGGGTCAGGCGGGGCACCATTTAGATTATTATCAGTTGGGTTAACAACAGTACTAGTAGATGTACTATCTAAATCCTGCTGCGTTTCATCTAAATCATCATTTTGCTCATTAATTTGATCGATAGTTTCATGAGGATAAAGAACATTTGAATAGAAATCATTTAGTTGGTGACCTATTACAACATCATGGACAAATTGACTCTCGGTAAATTGAAAATATGGGTTATCACTATCAAGAATAACAAGTGAAGGAGGACGGATAATAGGTCTGGGTCGGGGAGCCGGGGGAGGAGTAGTAGCTTGCTGACTAGATTCACCTAGATTTTTCCTTACTCTTACCACCAATTTTTTTTCAAAGAAAAGTCTATATTAATTATAATTATACAAACTAAAACAAACAAAACTATAATATTAAAACTGAAGAGTTGGAACTAGTTTACCCGAATTAACGAACAACTTCTTGGAAATTGAATATCGTTGAAGACCTGAATACTTCAATTCACTAACTTCATAATTTTTCATAAAATTATAATAATTAAATAAGCAATTATAGAAGAAAATCAAAGAGAGATTGAGAGAGATTGATGACTTTATGAGTAAAAATGAACGAATGAGGGGGTATTAATAGTTGAGAATAGGGAAAAATATAATTATAAAAAGTTTGAGGGCCAAATGACTATTTTTTAAGAAGCCAAACAGATAAATTGGTAGGCCAACGACTAATTTTTAGCTATAAAACTGTTGGGCCAATTTTTATTTTTTTTGTTGAAAAATAGCCATTGGGCTCTTTTTTTGCTAGCTTCATTTGGTCGCTTCATCTCCGGAAGCTCAATGAGATTTAACTCAAGGACTTCTTCGAAAATGACTGGCACATCAGAATCCAGGAATGAGTACTCGTTATCCTACATTTCTTTTAGAGTTAACTTTCCACTAGGCTTATCTTGAAAAGAAGTTGATTTCATACTCCACTTCTTGCTCACCTTCGTCGTGAACTTCACAGGTGACATGTTGACATTCATAGCTTATTTGCTTTCAGACATGGGTACGAACATGCCCCACTTCCTAAATTCTTGCTTGTCATTCCCTTTGTAAGGTCATAGATTGGTAGCCTTTCATTTTCACCGGAAGCCATGCTCAATTCCATGTCATGGGCACGAGTTGCAAGTTCTTCAAATGTGCCAGGCTTGATACCTTGCAAGATGTAGCGCAATCCCTAACGCATGCCTTGTATGCACATCTCTACGCATGAAGCTTCAGTAAGTCTGTCTTTGCAGCTGAGGCTTGTATTTCTCCAATGATTGATAAAGTCTATATCTAGTTTCCCCTTTCGTTGACGAGTTTTTGTAAGTTCTACCATACTCACAGTACATCTTGTACTATAAAAGCGATTGAGGAACTCTTGCTCCAGTTGATCCCAGCTATCAATAGATCCATCCTTGAGGTCCGTGTAGTAGCCAAAAGCATTTCCTTTTAACGAGCAGACAAACTGCTTGATGAGGTAATCTCCATAAGTCTCAAAATTGTTGCACGTCTCCACTAAGTGCACAACATGTTGCTTGGGGTTACCTTTAGCTACATCACTTCCTCCTTCATATGTGTTTGCGGAAGATCTTGCTCCTTTTGAGGATGAAGATTCGAAAACAGAGGCTGACGCGGATGGCACTTGGGGTACTTATTGTCTTAAAGAGCTTGCTTTGCTCCTCGCAACCGGTCCTGAGCTTTCAAAGGTAACATCGAGGATGCTCTCCACATCAGCATAGAACCTGGAGTTAGCATCCTTGGTGGAAGTTGAACCGTAGTTGATTTTCTTTGAAGCCATTTTAGTGTTCTTGGATTTTGCTTGTTGGAGAGAAGAGATGAGAGGCAAAGTAGTCCCACTAGGCATGCCAAAATTTGTAACAACTAAAATTTTGTTCCTGAAAATAATAATCAAGAAAAAAAATATAGTTACATAAAAAGCATTTGTATTTCAATAATTTACGGGGTTACAATCTTTGAACAATCTTAAGTTTAAAAGATGTAATCCTCTGATTCTTCTCCTCACGACCATTAATTCGAGAGCTTCGCTTGTTCTTGAATTGAAGGGCCACTTGTTGTTTGGATTTGACCAGGACTGCGGAGCTAGGCTTTGATCACAAACATGGAGGATGGAAAACTTGCTTCTCACCCTTGGAGACGACGACTTCTTGCTACGCGAAAGACTTGCGAATCACCATTGTGGAAGAGAGCTTCAATATATATATATATATATATATATATATATATATATATTTTCTTCTCCATTTGGCCTTATGGAGACCCCCCCCCCTTTATAGTTGTAGGAGAGGGAACTTGTGATAAACACATATTGTTTTCCTCCAATTTGATTGGCCAACTTGAGTCGTCAAACCTATCACTAAAGCTATGTGATAAGCTTGCACATAATTGGTTGAACCATGTCATTTGATTATTTGGCAACATTTAATTGGTATTTACATTTGACTTAGCATGCTACATCACTTATGCCGTGGCATGATTTTAGTGGCCCTATATTTGACTTAGCGTGCCATGTCATTTGACACGTGACATGGATTTTGGGCTTATCATTTGAAGCCCAAAAAGATGAACTAGCCCAATTAACTCAGGCTCATTAATTAAATCCATATACGCATATTGGATTTAAAAAATAAATTCAATTATTCTAGCCCGTAAACATTGTTTGGGCTGACACGTCTCTAAATTTAACATGTGGTCCAAATAATTTAATGCAGTCAAACTCAAACAAAATTCAATCGTCTACAGGGCTTGTTTGGCCCGTTAAGCCCGGTTAAATCGGTGCAGGCCCACCTGCTGGTCCCGGGCTAAATAATCCCAGGCTCGTGGGCTATATTTGGAGGACTAGCCTAGTGTGGGCTTTTAGGAACATTTGGGACCGGCCCATTTGGCTCATGGTCTCGCAAGCCCAGGGCAGTCCCGAGCTGGGCCCATCCCATAATACAACCTTATAAGATTACTTAGCTTCGAGATCTAACACGCTCCTCATTCTTTTTATTCTTTAAATTCAAGATAGTGTACTATACTCAATTTGGGTTTTTCTCCTTTATTTTTATATTTTTCTCATTCACGAATGATAATTTAACAGTAGTACATAGTAGTCAACTTCTACGCAAAATAATCTGAAACTCCTTGGAGAAACATTCTTCCCCACATCGAAAAGGTAATAGATGAGAAACATAAAAGGATTAAAGGAAATTGGAAGGGGGATAAAATATTCCATTACCAAGAAGTTAGTCACCATCTTTATCATAATAACCAAGTTTATAAGTATTATCATTTTCTTGACACATATAAAAGAAGTAATTCATCAAATTTTTCTCCAAAAACAGTAATACAAATTTCCAAAAAACCTTTTGCCTCCAAGGATTGCTTCGGAGAATAACAGACATCCATCAATTCAACAGTAACGATTGAAACTCTACTTGGATTGCTTAATAAACCTTTAATCTTAATCTTATTTAACTAAGTTTTTGATATTTTTTAATATACTTTTGGTCACTAACTCATAGCCATTAATTTTTTAAAGAGTTAACATGCAAGATTTTGTCACTACTAGCTGACATGATAGCGGTGCCCCCATCACACTTAAATCTTGATTCCGCCTCTGCTTATAACTGTAACAAACTTCAACGCCTTAAACAATATCTGTTGTAGGATCAAAATAATCAAGTGTCATATGGAAGCTAGTAAAGATAATAATCAGGAATTTGTTAAGACGGTTACATAGCTTCAGTAGTGTTACATACCAAATCACACTATCACTCACTCACTCACTCACTCTCTCTCTCTCTCTCCCTCATGTTTTTCTCTCCTCTTCTTTCGCTTGGTTCCCTCCATGGATGCAAAATGTGTTTCCTGTTACTTTGGTTTGGTTTTTCTTTATCTTTTCTTTTTGGCATTTTTGTAGAGATTCACACTAAATTCGTATCCATCAGCAAGAGCTGCAGAATCGATTTCTACGTGCTTGGTGGTATACTGTTATGCTTCGCTATCTTTTTCAATGTTATACAGACTTACTAGACACGTAGATTAAATGATCATATACATTTACATTTTTGAAAGATCTGCAGCTTCTTTGGACCACTTGCTGCAACTTTGTTTGGATGCTTTCTTAATCGATGCCAAACCAAAATTTATTGGTTATTTGCGTCAAACATCAGTGACGTTATTGGGACTCTAATATTGGTTCTTATAAGTCTTCCATCAAACACAGATTTTGATGCTTTGAGTATGGTGTGTGGGTTGTCATCGATTTAGCTCTACGAGACTATCATGGATGGAAACCATATTTTGCATCCATTTTTAGCTTAGTGGTATGGGAAGTGAAGTGAGAATATAAGGCTTGGTTTTGGTCAACGAGGGACCCTGACGATACGCTGCCATTGGAGGAGGTTTCTGTGAGTATTGACTTAAGAGATCAACTTACAGAAAAGGAGACACAACTACAGGCTATTCAAACAAGTTTAGAGGATGATCAGGTAGAAATTGGAAATCTAAAATTAGTGCAACTAGAGAGGGGCGAGGAGATCACGAGTCTATAAGCTCAACCGGAGGCTTCAATAAATCAATGTGATAATGAGAAGATGGAAGATGAAAGAAGGTTAAAGGCTGAGAGGGTGGAAGCTGAAATACGGTTAGAGGATGGTGGGTGGAAGCTAAAACAAGGTTAGTGGCTGAGAAGGTAGAAGCTAAAACAAGGTTAGTGGGCTGAGAGGGTGGAAGCTGAAACAAGGTTAGTGGATGAGAGGGTGGAAGCTAAAACAAGGTTAGTGGCTGCTCAAAAAATGATTAGCAATCATCAATTAATGGGAGAAGAAAAAGACAAGGAAATCACGAGTCTAATGGCTCAACTGGAGGCTTTAGAAAATCAAAGCAAGAATGACAGGATGGAAGCTAAAAAGGTTAGAGGCTACGTGGGTGGAAGCTGAAACAAGGTTAGAGGATAAGAGGGTGAAAGCTGAAAGAAGGTTAGTGTTTGAGAGGGTGGAAGCTGAAACAAGGTAAGTGGATGAGAGGGTACAAAATATCGAGAGAACAACCTCACAAAGAGGCAAAACAAGTGAAACACTAACACTTATCCCCAAAAGTTCTCCTCCTAAACAAGACTCTCAAACCCCTTATGGCTATATTGTGAAAGCTCATCTCCATTTGTGGACTTACGTCAATTGACCGAACCATGTTAATATTTATATCTTTTTTGGTATATTTCTCTTTTGTTATATGATTTATCATTGTTGAAAGTATACTTTACTAGCTTCTGCATGGTACCTTATTATTTCGATCCTAATAAGTGGTATCAGAGTTTTGGTTATTTATCCTAGTTTTCACATAATGGAGGCAAATATGAGCAAGATGGTATGTTTAAATAGGATCAATTACAATATTTAGAAAATAAATATGAAAGACTTGTTCGTGAAGAATATGCACCTATCCATTTTTTCAGCTCATAAACCCCAAAATATATCTGATGATGATTGGGATTTCGAGCACTAATAAGTATGTGGATATATACGATAATGGGTTGAAGACAATATTCCCTACCTTATTGTGAATGACAAATATGGGAGATCATTGTGGGAAAAGCTAGTCTCTTTATGCTTCAAAAAATAAGAACAACAAGTTGTTCCTACTAAAACAATTGATGGCCTTTAAATGCAAGAAAGGCAGTCCTATTCTTGATAATATAAATGATTTTCAGGGTGTCCTTGATCAGCTGATTGGAATGGGAATTACTTTTGACAATGAGATACAAGGACTTTGGTATTGTAATACTCTGCCTAGTTCTTTGGAAACTATTCGTGTTTCTTTGGCAAATTCAGCTCCTGGTGGTAAGGTGACTGTGAAATATGTCAAAAGTGGTGTATTGAATAAGGAAGTAAAGAGAAAATCTCATGGTTCGTTCTCACAAGCAGATATCTTGGTTATAGAAGACCGAGAGAGAGATAGAATAAGAGGTTCGAGGAATAGAGGTACAAGCAGAAGTAAGTCAAGGTCCAAATACCATAATATTACGTGCAACCAATGTGGCAAGAAAGGTCATATTAAAAAGTTCTTCCACAAGTTGAAGCACGATATTAGAGAAGGAAAGAAAGTTGAAAATAACGAGAACAATATTGCTGCTATTGTTTGAAATGACCTTTTTGCTTATGATAAACACTGTCATGAATTTGATATCCCATGTAACGAGCTGGATAGTAGATTTTAGAGCTACTTTACATGTCACGCTAAGAAAAGATTTCTCAAAAATCCAAACTTGAGAAGTTGTTCATGATTTACGTACTGAACTAAATTCTTCTCTGCTTCCTATTGTTGTGGCAATTCACTATATGTATAAATACTTAATTGCTTTCACTCTTTTATTGCTTAATTTACACATAGGCTTCATGTTATTGTTGTGTTCTCTTTCAAGTGATTTTTGCATAAGGTAATAATCCTTAATCAAAACTCATCTTGGGTAGTAAAGAAGATATTGGACATTAGGACCTTGGTGTTGGAAAATAATCAGTTGCAAGGGAATATACTCAACAGACTTCAGAGTGTTTGTAAGTTGGGAAAGTTTCAGATTCATAAACTCTATATTGCACTGTTGCCTATATTTCCTAAGATTGTATGGAGGAATGTAATGCTTGTGTCATCTGCACTACCTAGACATAGATTTACTGTCTGGTTAGCTACTCATTAGAAGCTTCCTACCATTGAGAGACTGCAGCTTATGGGCATTCAAGTTCCACCTTTGTGTGCATTCTGCAGAAGGTATGATGAAGAGTTTAAACACTTGTTCTTTGAATGTGACATTACCAATAGAGTTTGGAGGAGAATCTGTCTATGGTTGGGACACATAAGAACTACTGAATGCTGGGAGAATGAATTGAAATGGATCTGTAGCAATGCCAAGAGTAAAAACTGGAAAAAAGAGACCACTGCAATAGCATTTGTGACTACTGTTGCATTACTGTGGAAGAATAGAAATCTGATCAGGTTTGAGAATAAGATTTTTGATGAAGAACAATGTTGCAGAGAAGTAGCACTGCTATTACATGCAAGAAATAGGAATCGCAAAAAGTGGAAGGATGGTTTACAAAAACTCAATGTATATCCTTAGTTTTGGTTGAATTTTAGCTGCTAAGTAGTGATATGTATATGATATAAGTAGTTAGAATTCAAATGTAATTAGAATGATAGCAATTGAGTAGTAGAAGTCCATACTACTACCTTAGGATTACATTGTATATTTTTCGATATCAATACAAAGTCGACAGTTAAGCTTAAAAAAAAAATAATCCTTAATCAAAACGAATTTAAGTTATATATACTAATAATGTAAAATTATTTAAGTTATTAATGCATTTTAGGGGGATATAACATGTTCTCACTCTATTTTCCCATCTACCATATACACAAAGAGTTACCTACCATAAGTCTACCTCGGCTTAAAACCGTAACAAGTTTCAACGCCTCTAATGGTTTTTGTTGTTAGTGTCAAAATAATCAGGTATTACGGGGAAGCTAGTAAAGCTAAATAATCGAGAGTCTGTTAATACGGTTATATAACTTCAGTAGTATCACAATGTCACTCACTCACTCTCTCTCCCCATCATATCTTTCTCTCCTCTTATTTCTCTTTGCTGTACTTTACTTTTCCTTTTTCTTTCTGGCATTTTCATGGAGATCCACACTAAATTCGTATCCACCATCAAGCACTGCAAAATTGGTTTCTATGCGCTTGTTGGTATACTGTTATGCTTCTCTATCTTTTTCAATGTGATAAAGACTTACTGGACACATAGATTTAATGATCATATACACGCATATTTTGGAAAGATATGCAACTTTTTCGGACCACTCGCTGCATCTTTGTTTGGATTGTTTCTTAATAGATGCCAAACCAAGATTTATTAGTTATTTGCGTCAAAAATCAGTGCCATCATTGAGACTCTAATATTTTTTCTTACTAAATCTTACACTGGATACATCTTTTAGTGCTTTGAGCATAGTGTGTGCTTGCTTATATGACTAGCTCTACGAGACTATCGTGGATGGAAACCATGGTTTACATCCATTTTTAGCTTAGTGGTATGGGCAGTGAAGTGCAGATATAAGGCTTGGTTGTTTGGTCGATGAGGGACCCCGATGATATATTGCTATTGGAGGATTTTCTGTGAGTATTGACTTAAGATATCAACTTGTCGAAAAGGAGAGACAACTAAGGGATATTCAACCAAGCTTAGAGGATGCTCATGTAGAATAAAATCTACAATTAGTGCAAGCAAAGAAGGAAAGGGGAGATTATGAGTCTACAAGCTCAACCAGAGGCTTCAGTAAATCAACGCGTGAATGAGAGGATAGAAGCTAAAAGAAGGTTAGAGGCTGAGAGGGTGAAAGTTGAAACAAGGTTAGAGGCTGAGTGGGTGGAAGCTGAAAGAAGGTTAGCAGCTGAGATGGTGGAAGCTGAAACAAGGTTAATGGGTTGAGAGGGTGGAAGCTGAAACAGGGTCAGTGGTTGCTCAACAACAAATTAGCAATCATCAATTAATGTGAGAAGAAACAGATGAGGATATCACGAGTCTATTGGTTCAATTCGAGGCTTTAGAAAATGGACGTGAGAATGAGAGAGTGGAAGTTGAAACAAGGTTAGGGGTTGAGTGGCGGAAGCTGGTCCAAGTCCAATACGCACTCAATAATGAGTGGAAATAGTCGTTGGAAGAATAGTACCCAACAAGAGCCATGGTTAATTTTCACAAGAAGTTTATTATGGGTGTTAGGGGTATACACTTGATGAAAGAAAATGGAACAACTAGATTGCACTTCCAAACAAAGGGTTTTGACTTTTATCCTAATTTTACTCTAACACTTATAATCTAATTGAAGAAACTAGAAAGCGAATGATTGTTTTTGGTATTTTTTCAAATAGTCAAAAAGTCTAGGGATATGACCTTAACCTAGGTGTTCGCCTAATGAGTTAAATACCTTAAATTATTTTTTGTTAATTGTGGTGTATTATATCTCTCAACTCTACGTTACCCACTCAATATTTCTCAGTCGTAGAGTGATTTTTCCCAGTTTGGTTTTCTCAAGCCCAAATGTGTATCGAGCAAAATAGTTGATATAAGATCAAGTCAGGTTCTCTCTATCTCTAGTTTGAACCCTTTAATTAGGTTAATCAAACCCTTAATTAGCCCAATTTCTTGTTGGCCAAATTATCCTACATTAGGTACAGCCTCTCTGCCCTTTCAGGTAGGGGTAAGGCTTGTCTACATATTACCCTCCCCAGACCCCACCTGGTGGGAGTATACTGGGTAGTTGTTGTTGTTGTTAGGTCCCTCTTTTTCAAGTAAAGACCAAGTCAAAAAGGCATGAATCAATATTTGCAACCATTAATTCTTAAATTAAAGCATCAACTAGCCTATATAATTATCACCCAATCATAAACAAGCATTAAATTAAATACTCATAAGGTTTACACATTAGGGTTGGGTCACAACCCTAGTAAGAACCTAGCTACTCATAGTAAGAAAACGAAGAAAATAAAGAATAAATACAAATTAAACTCATATTCTAAGATTCAAATGATAAAATATGATTTTAAATCTTAAAATAGTCACAAACTTCCTAAAATAGCAAAATACAATGGCTACAGTAGCTCAAACTTTGAAACTCGACCTAAAAATATGATTCTCGTCTATTTACAATGGCCCAAAATTGGCTGACAAGTATGCCTCTCGATAGATTCTATGGTCGCACAATTCCATTTGCGGTCTGTAGACTGCTTCAGCTGGCAGGGCCTTGGATTCTGCAACTGCACAATTCAGATCGATAGCTTCTAATGGAATTATGGGGTCTGCGCTTCAGGCAAGGTTTCAAGTCTTGGTCATTTGCATACTTCCTAAACTCGGAATCATTTGTTAGTCCAGACCTTATTCTGAGGCCGCATATCACCTAAAACGCTCTTGGGATTTTTCGCTTGTTCTACGGGAGCATAAGGAATTCTGCGGTATGCACTTTCTTTGTGGTCACAAAAATCCTTCTGCAGATGACACTTCTTATGTCGTGCTCCTTTTCTTGCCTTGTAAGTCAGAAAACACTGTCTTTTTAGTCGGATTTCATCATGGGAGACCAAACTTCCAATATTCCTGCAATTTGCGCACTTTCATTAGTTTTAGAAACATAAATCAATACTTTCAGACTAAAACAAAAGCAAAAAGTTCATAATATATAGTCAAAATCCAGACTTATCAACTCCCCCAAACTTAACTTTTTGCTTGTCCTCAAACAAATAAATTATTTCTCACCTCTTCGAAGTTCAAGGTCATTTCAGCGAGTCAGTGGTAAGCCATTCATACATCAGTTGGGACCAAAAACTACCCACACTACTCATGTTTTATCGACAAGGTGACAAGTCAAATATTCATGCACATACAGTTCTAATGTGACATTTGAGCTTCAAGAATTGAATTAACTTATCAAGGATTATTGTTCTATCATGTAGGTCATGGTACTCCAAACACTTACTCCTCTACTTTCCATTTTTCAAGCTCACTTAAAGTTTAGCATTCAGTCTTAAGATTCATGAAAAGTTCACTCTTCTCTCACAAGAGAATGTCACAAGTACGGCTTCAAGTACCATAGGTTTGCCCCTAATGTAGATAACCACTAATGTAATCTCATTAGATTCGAAATCAAGTAGGACTTATTTCGGGTTGTAATGAAGGCTTTTGTATTAGGGTAGGATACCATATTGGTAAGTGGTTATACTTTTCCTTAAGCATTCCACATTTTCATTTCTCGGCTCACAATTACTAATTTTTAGAGGCATTTTCTTTTTATTGGGGGTTAGAGAGACTTGACATCACTTTTTGTTATTCGTTTAATGTGTTTCTCCCTCTTTGTACTCATGTTAGGGATCATTACCTCTTTTTGAATCCATCAACCCTTTTATTTGTTCTTTTTTTCCATTTTTTTGTTATTTTTCTTTTCTGGCCTTCTCTTTTCATTGAGATTATTTATTTTCTCTTTTGTGCCTTGATACCTTTTTCAAAATTCCTTATCTCTCTCCCAAACTTATGATTTTAACTACTTATTTCACAAGAGTGTTAAGGAAAGTCGGGGTGCTAAGAGGGGGTCGCGACAAAACAGGTAAAGGCTTATACCATGGTCATCAAATGAGAAAGGCTAGAGGCTCAAAGGGGGTTGACTAGGGAAAATAACATTGGTTGGCAATAGAAAGCTCATAAAACATAAAAAGAAGTTAATGAACAATAATTATTAAAGATAGATAAATATACATAAGAAAAGAGAGAAAAGATAGACGAATACAAATAAGAAAATAAAGAGTATCATTAAATTATTATAAACCAAATGTATCCAAAGTGTACCAATATATCAAATAAACTCCAACCCTCCCCCCTTAAATAAGAGTAAGCATTGTCCCTAATGTTTAGTAAAAGAACAAATGGTGAAGAAAACTCCATAAGGATTATTAGATATCTCAGTGTCCCAAGCAATATCAGCTCACTCGGGGTCAGCCAACTGAATCTCATCATCATCATTAAATCTAGGTGTGATTGGGTTATCGAACATCGCGTGCATTGCCACAACAGTGTTAACAACAAGGTCTTGCTCATCCTACTAGCCAGCTAGTGCTACCTGTTCAGATAGTGTTAAAGGATCTGGGTCGGGCTGGTGCGAGTCAAGAAACATATCAAAAGGAAGTTCTCTAGCTGTAGCAAGTCTAGTCACCTTCTTCCGAGGCTTGTCTACTGATTTCTCTCTTACCTGGGACTTCCTCATCTTCTTCACTTCCTTTCCCCACTCCGCAATAGCATACCTGTGTTGCACCAAGGTGTCCATGATAGTGTTCTAGTTGTCCAAAATCTTCTTCAGTGTCTCATCAATGTTTGAAGCGGCCTGTGGTACCTGTGAAGTGGACTACACTGCAACAGTACTAGATAAGTCAGACAACTTTTCAATAGTTGTCTGCATCTATTTATTGAGGCTTGCGATATGGGAGACTCACATTACAAATAATAGAGTAGTAGGGCATGGGTACTGGCCTCAGAGTTTTCCTAGGGTCTATGATAAGAGCTGAAGTATGAGCTGCAGATGATGGCGAAGGCATAGCAGTTACACTAAAAGAAGGCTCAACAGATGTGGATGGAAGATCAGATGCCTCAAGAACTACCACTAATGGCTCTTCAGAGTGTCATGTTGTGGTAGAATGTTGGTCTTTTTTCTTTGGGTTCTCGCATCCATCAGTGAATACCAGTCGAAAGGCTTCTTTGCCTTTACCTTGGTGTCAAAATATCTCAGCTCTACCTTTGCATCAGTGGGGTATTCTGTGATAGTGTTAGGACAAGGGTAGGTCGAGCTATACTACCGTGCTATTAATGAAATATTGGTCGACATCACGACACCCACATTAATTGTGTACTAGCTATAATGGAAGCCACAAGCACAGCCCAAAGAATATGAAGGTGAATCTCATTCTAGCATATATCCAATTTGCTACAAACAAAAGTCTGCCACCCCTCTGCATTAAAACTGAGAGTACTCTGGATAGGACCAGTAGTAATCCATGGTGGTGGTGTCTTCGGTGGTGCTAAAATCTCTGCCAACCAAGGTTGGACTTCCTCCTTCATTGCGCACTTATCTAGATACTCCTTTGGATCAACATCCTCGAAGCCCAAGTGCGGGCTTAGCATATGCTAATCAAACCTCACCTTGAGGTCGTGTGGGTGGTGAAAATTTTATTGAGATGCTGTGAGGCAGAAGGCTTACGTGACTAAAAATTCGTGTTCACGCTTCAAGAAAGTTGAGCTATTACCTTATTTTATGAAGATGTAATAATCTATCATAGCCTCCGCCAAAATGAAGTTGCGGGAAGGAAAAACAAGCAAGACCTTGTTAATCTCATTTACATCTCTAGTAGTCGTCGACTTCCCACCATCGATGGGTTAAGCGTAACTAATTGGTCTCTTCATGATCTTAAAGCCTAAGAGAAGAAATTTTATTTCGATCGGCCAATTTCAAACCGCGTTTTCCAATTAATTAACTGCTAGATCGGGCTGAAATTTTATTGAGTATTTCTAATATCTTGATCTTTGATTTGAATGGTGGAAATCGGATTTTGTGGTCTGTAGCATCCAATTTCGAGCCCCTAACAGAAACTCTGTTTTTGTGACTTCTCCTTCTTCGATTGATTTGTTATTGTTATTGTTACTCCGTGATTGGCCATTGTTGTGTAGTTAATTTGGAGGACTTTTGTAATTCTCTTTTTTTTATAGTGGAATCCTTTGGATCTCTGTGATCCCGTGGTTTTGACCTTCGATTTAAAAAGTTTTCCAATATTAAATTGATATTTTTTATCTTCTTTACTTTCGAATTTGTCTCTTCCTGGTCATAACATCTGCTTCTTCTGAAAATTAGATTGCTATTTATGCATGGACATATCGATCTGATTTCCAACGGTTCAATGTGCACCTTTTATTAATTTAGAATTCACCTTTGCAAGACAGTTTAATCAACATAAACCAATGAACTAATGCAAGTAAAGTGATCAGTATATTCCACCTTTAATTTTTCAACTCTTAATTAAACTTATGTCAAAGGTAACCTATTCGAGAATTAAGCATGTTTTTTCGGCTATTGATATATTACAGAAAATTCATTACATTTTCTCAGCATTAATCAGTTCAGGGAGATGACATCTATATCTGTGAACCAGTTCGGTTTCATGCGTGGTCGCTCCATTACAGAAACTATCCACCTTATCAGGAGGCTGGTGGAGTAGTTCAAGAATAAGAAGAAGGACCTGCACATGGTGCTTATCGACTTGGAGAAGGCGTATGACAAGGTCCCAAGGGAGGTGCTATGGAGGTGCTTGGAGGCGAAGAGCGTGACGGAAGACTACATCAGAGTAATCAAGGACATGTACGATGGAGTTAAGACTAGGGTTAGGATGGTGGGTGGCGACTCAGACCATTTTTCAGTGGTTATGGGGCTCCATCAAGGATCGACGCTTAGCCCTCTCTTGTTTTTCTTGGTGATGGATGCTCTAACCCGGCATATTCAAGGGGATGTGCCTTGGTGTATGCTATTTGCTGATGACATAGTCTTGATAGACGAGACGAGGGTCAGTGTTATTGAGAGGTTAGAGTTATAGAGACAGACTCTCGAGTCTAAGTATTTCCAAATAAGCAGATCTAAGACAGAATACATGGAGTGTAAGTTTAGCGCCGAGCCTAGCGAAGTAGGTAGGGACATGATGATTGGATTTCAGGCCATCGCCAAGAAGGACAGTGTCAGATATCTTGGGTCGGTGACTCAGAGGGACGGAGAGAATGACGGGGACGTCACTCATCGTATAGGAGCGGGGTGGTCAAAGTGGATGCTTGCATCAGGAGTCATGTGTGACAAGAAAGTCCCACAGAAACTCAAGGGGAAATTTTATAGAGCTGTGGTTAGACCTGCCCTGTTGTATGGGACGGAGTGCTGGCCAGTGAAGAACTCTCACGTTCAGAGAATGAAGGTTGCGGAGATGAGGATGCTCAGGTGGATGTGCAGGCTCATCAGGTTAGATAAGATTAAGAATGAAGTTATTCGAGAGAAGGTGGGGGTGACCCCGGTGGATGAGAAGATGCGAGAAGCGAGGCTGAGGTGGTTCGGACATGTACGGAGGAGAAGTTCTGATGCCCTGGTGAGGAGTTGTGAGTGGCTAGCGATGGTCGGCGTAAGGCGAGGCAGAGGGAGGCCCAAGAGGTATCGGGGAGAGGTGATTAGGCATGACATAACTAGAATGCGGGTTTCCGAGGACATGACCCTTGATAGGAAAGTCTGGAGGTCTAGTATCAGGGTCGTAGGATAGGGGCAACTAGAGTTTTTCGTACTCCTCACCCGGGGTTGAGTGAGGCTTGGCAGGGCTATCCATAGATGATTTGTGTATTGGATTGTGTAGTTATTTATGGTATTTATTGTCTGATATTATTGCATGCTATTTTATTTATGGTTCTTATGTTTAGATAATTATTTACGTTATTTTTGCTGGAGTTACTAATGCTCTTTTGTCTTTGTTTTTGTTTTTCTTTTCCTTCACTGAGCCGAGGGTCGATTGGAAACAAACTCTCTGCCCTTTCGGATAGGGGTAAGACTCGTCTACATATTACCCTCCCCATACCCCAGTTTGTAGGACTATACTGGATAATTGTTGTTGTTGTTTCTCAGCGTTAATCATCACTAAACAGATTCTAACTTGTATGTGTTTTTCCCTCAAATTCGTCGATGCAAAAGCTTTTCTTCGACATTCAACTACAACGCAATCTTCAATAAACATGTACAGATGGACCTACAAGTAATTCATTTGAGCTAAGGAAATTAAAGTTTATTCATTTTTAGTAATTATTGTGTGAACCGTGAATGAGCAAAGCCTAATTCTTTCTAAAATCTAATACCAAACTATAAATTTCAGTTCCACAGCCTCATAAATAATCTCCATTCAAAAATAGGAAGAATCGCGCATTTTCTTAAAAGTTCATTGTTCATTCACTAATTGAATTCCCTTCAAAATGTATGAAGCTGCCAACGTAGGCACTTCTTATCTTGAGATCTCACTAAAATAAGAAATCAAGCTCACTATAGAAAAAATAAAATGCATTTAATTTCAAAGTGAATAAAAAAGAATACCGCAATGATGCGCGCGCACACACTGGAATTGAAAAAGAGGGCTAGAAAAATATCCCTCTTCTTAAATGTCATTGATATTGTTACTTAGCATGAAATACATCAGTTTGTTCCAATTCATGAAAACAAGAAAAAATTCATTGTAACCAATGACATACGAGTCCAACATGATCATTAATTTATATTTTGTGTTTTGCTAGTACTTACTTTTTTCCATCATTATGGGTATATCTGGAGATTCTTGCTTGTTGTACCACAAGAAGTGAACAAGTGGGACTACTAAGATGCTGTTCAAGTGCAACAAGTTACAAAATGTAACCGAAGAAATATTGTTAATCTTGATGTTTATTTTGGTTTTGGTTTACTTACGTTGGATGAGTAGTAAAGACAAAAATCATCGTTTAATTACGAGTAGAACCACTGACAGATTAAACAAACAAATACTTATATTAGCAGGTCAAAGCAATAAGCTATGTTTATTGGGATGGTATTATACCTATTGAATCCCAACCAAATCCAGAAACTATTCTTTGATTTAGAGTTAATACAAAGTGGGAAATTGCACATGAACCCCTTAATTATGGAGTTGATTGTCTTTCTAATTGTGGAGTTGGTCCTGGTATGGCTTTTGCTAATGCAATTCTAAAAAAAGATCCAAATTTTGGAGTTATTGGTTTAGTGCCATTTTTTTGCTTTCAGTTAATGCAATAACTTTTTTAGCATAATAAGTTGTTTAATTTTAGGATGAATTGCAATTTTAAATTTCTATTATATTGTTTAAGTTAGTTGAGATATTTTATGTTTTTTAAATTTCAAATTATGTGAATTTTTTGTTCCTGATTTGCTATTTAAAGTCATATTATGCTTAATGATTTTCATTAAGAAACATTTTTAATCAATACTTTTACTTTTTTTGTTGCCCTGTATTTAAAAATCCAACCATTACTAATGCAATTCAGCTGGATATAACATGTTCTCACTCTATTTTTCTCACTACTGGTGTATATAATTAGTTACGTATTGGTGTAATTTCACCTGACGTTGTTAAAGACATATACATTTCCGACGTGTGGAACTTTAACTCAATCACAACAACTGCAATTTGTCTCTTTCGCTTTGGTTATCTAGTATGGTGTTTGTTGGTACTGTTTGCTGCTATTGGTTTTTTTTTCTTCATCTTTTATGTATTAAGAATTTATCAACGATAGTCTTTCTATCCTCAAAAATATAGGTGAAAGATTTAAGTACACTCTACTCGTTAAAAAAATAGCTGATTTCATTGTGAAGAAATATTTACACTAAAAGATATTAAAGTTTACCTTTTTAATTATATGAAATAGGATTGCCTGATAAATAAGATTGATCACATTCTCTAACATGTTAAAATACACTAAAAGTATTATATTATTTACGGTGTCGGTGTATATAAGTTAAATATGCAATTAAAGAGAATAGACAACCACGTAGCAAGCCGGTCAATAGAAATACGAAATATGAAAATGTAAATTTGAAACTAGAAAGAAATTAAGTGCATGACTTAGATTTAATAATTAAAGAAGAAAGATGGGCGTGATGAAGAGTATAAGTACCTTGGACAAGAGACATATCAAAGATTCCATATGATTTCTTGCAAGAGAGTCACCGACAAAAGCCATAGATTTACCTCTGACAAGTTCCAGAAACTGATGAGGGTCAAATATTGGCAGGTCACAGGCATCTGGTTTCCACTTCCACTTCAAGAAATCTGCATTACGCTATGGAAATTTCATGCAATTTTGATGTTCCAGAAATTTAGCATTACATGTCATGTTTGTATAGTGCGGCCCTTCTGGATTTGGTACCCACTCCCCCGTAAATAAGTCGCAGTGTTCACTATCTGCCACCAGTGCTTTGTAATTGACATCGTCGGTCACTTTGTTTTCTGCAGCATCTAAAATTTTTTTCGAATATCGTAATATTGTAGAAGGATAGTAAATCGGGATGATGATCGTAAACAGAAAGGCAAGGGCAACGAGAGGAGCAATCTTTCTTCGCGTTTGTGGTCTCAATCTCATGGTGAAAGCTAGCTATAGTGTGCATGAAAAGCCTTTCATTATATCTAATCAAGAGAAGAAAAATTTCGCATTGTTATTCCCTCCTTTTAATTATTTTACTAGTAGACGTCCGTGCAAGGCTTTTAATTCCAAGAAAATGTGAGTAGTGATTTAGTGATACGTGTTATACTACATCAAATGGCCCCAATGTTATGAAAACACTATTCAACTTTTGGCAATTTAAGTTCAAAATGAATATCAGTATTTTCAAATAGGAAATAATCCGACCTTATGACTATAATATAAATCTTTCACCTATATTAAAAGGAGGGAATAGAGAGAAAAGTAGAGAGAGGAGTATTCTTATTGATACTTTGGGATGGTTTACAATAGAACCCCTTTATTTATAGGGAGGTGGTGACTTAGCCACCAAGAAGTAAACCCTAGAATCTCTCTAAATATGGACATTCACCTAAAATAGAATATTTTATAACACTCCCCCTTGAATGTCTATTCAATAATGTGCCTCGTTAAAACCTTAACTAAAACAAAACCCAATGGGAAAAAATTAAAGAAAAGGAAAAAGAGTACACATGTTTGAATATGCGCCTATTGGTTACCTCGTTAAAAACCTTGCAAGGAAAACCCATTCGGACAAAACCTTGTAAGGAAAAAAGAGTGCAACGCGCATTAACTCCCCCTGAAAAGAGCACCAATTCATATCCTTGAGTCTTCGCATTCCGATCTTGTGAACCAGCTTCTTGAAGGTTGACGTTGGTAGAAATTTTGTGAACAAATCAGCCATATTATCGCTTGAATGAATCTGTTGCACATTGATATCACAATTCTTTTGAAGATCATGTGTGAAAAATAACTTTGGTGAAATATGCTTTGTTCTATCTCCTTTTATGAATCCTCCCTTCAATTGAGCTATACATGCTACATTGTCTTCATACAAAGTCGTGGGTAGTTTGTTACACTTCAAACCACATTTGTCTTGAATATGATGTATTATAGACCTCAACGACACACACTCCCGACTTGCTTCATGAATAGCGATTATCTCGGCATGATTAGATGAAGTAGCCACAGTTGATTGCTTAGTCGATCACCAAGATATGGCGGTGCCTCCACAGGTAAACACATAACCCGTTTGAGATCGAGCCTTGTGTGGGTCGGATAAATATCCAGCATTAGCATAACCAACAAGATCAGGACTGCAATTATTGCTATAAAATAAGCCCATATCGGTAGTCCCTTTTAGGTACCGCAATATATGTTTGATCCCATTCTAATGTCTCCTTGTGGGAGCCGAGCTATACCTTGCTAAGACATTAACTGAAAAGGTTATGTCAGGCCTTGTAGTATTTGCAAGATACATTAGTGCGCCAATTGCACTAAGATATGGTACTTCAGGACCAAGTAGCTATTCATTCCTTTCTTGCGGTCGGAATGGATCTTTATTCACATCAAGTGATCGAACAACCATCGAAGTACTTAAAGGATATGCTCCATCCATGTAAAACCGTTTCAGTACCTTTTCTATATAGGTAGATTGATGAACAAAAATTCCGTTTGCCAAATATTCAATTTGCAAATCAAGACATAATTTTGTCTTTCCGAGATCTTTCATCTCGAATTCATTCTTTAGATAATCAATTGCCTTTTGGAGTTCTATGGGGGTTCCAATAAGGTTTATGTCATCGACATATACGGCAAGTACAACAAATTCCGATGTTGTTTTCTTTATTAAAACACACGGGCAAATGACATCATTTATATAGCCTTCTTTTAATAAATACTCACTAAGACGATTATACCACATTCGTCCTGATTGCTTTAGATCATACAAGGATCTTTGCAATTTAATTGAAAACATTTCCCTTGACTTTGAATTATGAGCGTTTGGTATTTTGAGTCCATCGGAAATTTTCATGTATATCTCATTATCCAGTGAGCCATAAAGATAGGCAGTAACCACATCCATTAAATGCATGTCAAGCTTTTCAAGGACAGCAAAACTAATGAGATAACGAAAAGTTATGGCATCCATTACAGGCGAATATGTCTCTTCATAATCGACACCAGGCCTTTGAGAAAATCCTTGTGCAACAAGGCGTGCCTTATATCTTTGTACCTCGTTTTTCTCATTTCTCTTGCGTACAAAGACCCATTTATAGCCAACAGGCTTAACACCATTAAGTGTTTCAACTATAGGGCCAAAAACTTCACGTTTTGCCAGTGAATTCAATTCTGATTGGATTGCTTCTTGCCATTTTGGCCAATCATGTCTTTTTCGACATTCTCCAACAGATTGAGGTTCAAGATCCTCACTTTCTTGCATAATGCTAGATGCGACATTAAAAGCAAAGACATAATCCACCACTATATCCACTCGATTAAAATTTGCCTCAATATCGATTGGATTTATTGATAGTTCCTTATTTTCTTGAGTCTCGGGCTCAATGGATTCTTCATGAATCTCAGAATTTATTAAATCATGAATTTCCTCATGAGATTCTTTCGTAGTGTCATTTTGATCGTTTGCTTTCCTTTTTCTAGGATTTCGATCTTTGGAACCTAATGGCCTGCCACGCTTCAGGCGTGCATTCGACTCATTGGATATGACACTAGATGATTGTCCAACAGGGACATCAATACGGATTGGAACATTCTCTGCGGGGATGTGGGATTTTGTTATCCTTTTCAAGTCCGTAAATGCGTCAGGCATTTGATTTGCTATTCTTTGCAAATGGATAATCTTTTGCACCTCTTTTTCACAAATAGAGGTATGTGGATCAAGATGAGATAATGATGCATTTTTCTACAAAATTTCCTGTTTGGTTTCACCAACTTCTCCCCCTAATTTTGGGAAAAGTGTCTCATCAAATTGACAGTCTGCAAATCGTGCAGTGAACAAATCCCCTGTCAATGTTTCGAGGTAGCGAATAATGGAGGGCGATTCAAATCCAACATATATTCCTAACCTTCTTTGCGGACCCATTTTGGTGCGGTATGGCGGTGCTACAGGCACATATACTGCGCATCCAAAGATTCTTAAATGGGATATATTGGGTTCATGACCCAAAACCAATTGCAACGGGGAATATTTGTGATAATTTGTCGGTCTGAGACGAATTAGCATTGCTGCATGCAAAATGGCGTGACCCCATACCGAAGTGGGCAGCCTCGTTTTCATGAGTAATGGTCTTGCAATCAACTGCAGGCGTTTTATTAAAGATTCTGCAAGACCGTTTTGAGTGTGAACATGAGCTACAGAATGTTCCACTTTTATCCCAATTGATAAGCAATAATCATTAAATGCTTGGGATGAAAACTCAGCAGCATTATCCAGTCTAATAGACTTGATTGGATTATCAGGAAATTGTGCTCATAGTCGAATTATTTGTGCCATTAGTTTTGCAAACGCAAGATTGCGTGATGACAACAGGCACACATGAGACCATCTACAGGATGTGTCTATTAAGACCATAAAATATCTAAAGGACCCACTAGGTGGGTGAATAGGTCCACAAATGTCCCTTGTATACGTTCCAAAAACGTAGGTGACTCAGTCCCAACCTTTGTTGGTGATGGTCTAATAATTAACTTGCCTTGATAACAAGAAGTGGAAGAAAATTCATTATTTAAAAGAATCTTGAAATTCTTTAACGGATGCCCATATGAGCTTTCTATAATCCATCTCATCATGATTGATCCAGGGTGTCCCAATCGATCATGCCAAAGTACAAAAGTATTGGAATCAGTAACCTTTTGGTTTACTGTTGAATGTGCCTCAATTGCACTAATTTTTGTCCAATACAGGCCACAAGATAAAGACGTGAATTTCTCAATAACCCTCTTTTGGCCAGAGACATTCTTTGTAATGATGAGATATTCAAGATTATTCTCATCTATTGTCTCAATATGATAGCCATTCCGGCGTATATCTTTAAAACTCAACAAGTTTCTCTTAGACTTGGAGGAGAACATTGCATTCTTTATGATAAACATTGTTCCTCTAGGTAGAGTTATAGTTGCTCTTCCGGAGCCTTCAATCAATTTACTACTACCAGAGATTGTAGTAACATCTGCCTTACACATACTTAGTTGAGAGAAATATTTATTTTATTTGAGTATCGTATGTGTAGTACATGAATCAACTAAAAAAATATTTTTACAGTTGGACGTTGATCCAAGCTTGCTTTGTGAGATATCCATATTTGTTTTCCCATGGTTTGACATACAAAAGAAATACACGAACATGAGAATAAACAAATTCAATCCGTTTGTTTCACATTTAAACAATATTTTCAAAATCTGCTGAGGTTAGTCGATTAACTTAGTTGATAGTCGACTATCTTGGGAAGCAGTCATTAGGTTAGTCGACTAACTAAATCAGATAGTCGACTATCTTGCCTTGCGGAAAAGTCCAGTTTTAATGCGAAATATTAGTTAGTCGACTAACTAAGTTGATAGTCGACTAACTTAGTAAACAGTCATCAGGTTAGTCGACTAACTAAATCAGATAGTCGACTAACTTAGCTTGCGGAAAAGTCCAGTTTTAATGCGAAATATTAGATAATTGACTAATTGTTAGGTTAATCGATTAACTCTACTGGAAAATAAAAATATCTTTGAAATTTAAGCATATTGAAACATTCTAAAGAACTAATACTAACATTATATCATAAACTAACTAATACGAGCTGATACTAATGACTATTAGTTTATTCACTAACTAATACAAATAAGTAAAATAAAATCAAACAATTCCATCTTCCTTCATCACAGATCCATCACCGATTAAGTGGTCTATTTTTCCCTCGGGTTACTCAAAGAAGTCTGCCACATCCAGGTGGGTGATGTCAAAATTGTCGTCAGAGACAAAATTTGTTTCAGGGCCTTTATTCTTTAGAGATGCTTGATAAAGATCAACCAAATGTCTTGGTACACGGCAAGCTTTTGACCAGTGCCCTTTTCCACCGCAACGATAACATATAGTTTCTGAACTATTTGCCTTTGGATCCTCATAATCCCGTTTCTGCTTTTGGTGGTTATATCTCTTTGGGGGGTGACGGACATCAGGGAAATTTCTTCCTTGTCTACGTCCACGGCCATGACCCCGATTACGACCACGACCATGATTAAAGCCATAGCCTTTTCCATGCTTGGCATAATGAGAGTACACCTTATCTGTCAGGTAATGATGTAGACCCAGTGGGTCGATTTTCGTGATTTCTCATGAGCAGGTCATTGTTTCGCTCAGCCATAAGGAGAAGAGAAATCAGTTTAGAGTACTTTTTGAAACCTTTCTCTCTGTACTGTTGTTGCAGTACCATATTGGAGGCATGAAACGTTGTAAACGTTTTTTCAAGCATATCATAATCAGAGATATTATCTCCACAGAGTTTCAATTTAGAAGTAATTCTGAACATTGCAGAATTATATTCAGAAACAGACTTAAAGTCTTGGAGCCTCAGATGAGCCCAATCATATCGTGCTTGTGGCAGAGTGACCAACTTCAGGTTGTCATATCTCTCCTTTAAGCCTTTCCACAAGATGAGTGGATCTTTGACTGTGAGATATTCAATTTTCAAACCTTCATCAAGGTGATGGCGCAAGAAAATCAAGGCCTTAGCACAGTCTTGGGTGGATGCTTTATCTCTGTCTTTAATGGCGTCTCCAAGACCCATAGCATCTAAGTGGATTTCAACATCAAACACCCATGTCATATAGTTCTTGCCCGAAATTTCAAGGGCAACGAACTTTCTTTTCATAATATCAGACATAATTAAAACCAAATTCGGAAAAGGGGAAATACCTTAATTTTCTCAAGAGGATTCTTGAGACGGTTGAGTCTCGTGCTGATAACGTGTTATGAAATACTATAAGAACAAGAACAATAATACAAGAACAAGAACAATAGAGAGAAAAGTAGAGAGAGGAGTATTCTTATTGATACTTTAGGATGGTTTACAATGGAATAGAACCCCTTTATTTATAGGGAGGTGGTGACTTAGCCACCAAGAAGTAAACCCTAGAATCTCTCTAAATATGGACATTCACATAAAATAGAATATTTATAACAACTTTGTGTTTCATACAACTGACATTAATTGTATGAGGTATTTATTTTGCCTTACAATTTTGTAGACCCAAAATTTTTCAAACTCAAAAATATAAATTGGAATCCACAAATCAGTAAAATAATTTTTTTTATACAATTAGTATTAATTGTATAAGATACAAAATAAAACTTTATCCAGAAACCATCCCTTCTGTCGGATGAGATATCCACTGTCTTTGTGTTACAGCTTGGATCCTCAAAACTTTCTTTGTTTTGTCGGCCAAATTTTCATTCTTTCGCTTTCCAATATTAGCACTCGTATTTAATAATTACTTCCTAGATGTACTATCTTGAACCTTGCCTTTACTAATTCAGCTGCTCTGCCTTTTCCTGTTTTGGTTAGAGGTTGGAATCAAATAAAAAGATTGAGTTTAAGGATCCCTCTGATCATAAATTTTATCAAAATAAATTTGAGTTTTATTTGACAAATATACATTAGCTATAAATTATCTATATTTTGACAAAATCTCAAATTCCAAATCCTAAAACCAGTTTAATGAATTGTTTGAGCTAGTTTTGAGCCAAAATATCACTATAACATTTTTAAAAATTGCTCCATACTTTTATATTTTATAAAAATCCCAACATTTATTATTTTATAATAATATTGCTTCGTTTTCTCGGTCATCTGATAATGTATCGTTTAGTTCATTATTAAAATGATAATTTTAAATCAAATTAATTTTATGTTCAGGAATATGATTTGCGATAATATAATGAATGTTATTGATAATAGTATTGTTGGATATTTGTGATTATTTTTAGAACTTGTGGGTATAAATCATGTTTCATGTTTTTCCAAAATAAATTTGAAAAATATGTTTTGATAACTGATGTCCAAACACATTTTTATCTTCAAACCAAACTTCATCCAAATCAAAATTTTCAAAAAAAATTTAAGAATCTATGGGCAAACGCTAGTTAAGTTTTACACTCTGCTTAAGTACATGTAAATAAAGGGTTACCCGATGCACAAAGAATTCTATATTTACATAGGATTTGGGGGAATGATGCACCCCTAAAGGTCTAATATAGACAGTCTACCCTAATGAAAGTATTAGTAACTTAGTTACAGGTAAATATCAATGATAAATATTATCCTGCTAAAAATAACTATATCACATATTAAACTATACTAAAAGTGTAAAGACTTTTTACCTGTCATTGTATATAAAGTTTAAAATCCAAAAAAGAAAAGTTAGGTGGTGTTAAAGGAATTAGTGAATACATTGGTCCAGTGCTGCTCCTATTTTTCTTAATATTGGTACAACTTTGGTTGCTCTAATGGAAACAGCCTCTCTACTAAAAGGTAGGGGTAAAATCTGCGTACACATTATTTTTTTCAAATTTCATTAAGTGGGATTATATTAGGTTGTTGTTGTTTGTTTGCAATTAGAAAAGTGGAAAACAAGTGGACAAGAGATCAACATCGAGCTGATCTAACCAGTGATGTGATATATGTACTAAATTCATGAATAGGACATAAGGTGCCTACTCCTTTAGGACAATAATTTCTTTCCTACATTACTTTAGAACCTCATAAACTGGTCCAAAATGACTCTTAGTCTTACGTAAAAAGAGTTGTTTTGCAAACTAAGTTGATCCATCACAGGACCATATCCAGCTTTTTTCTTTTTTTTTTTTAAAAAAAATCATCACATTCAGAGAGAATGCATTGACATTTTCTTTCTATGCTTGCAGTCGCATTTTGATTAGCTCCACCAATTCTGGCATAATTTTGGTTAGTTAATAGTAAGAAAAACTTTTACGTTGTGGTTTACAAGATTTTTTGCATTTTATGTTTGGGTTGATTTTCCTTGAACTGAAGTTTTACCGAAAATAATCTTTATACTTTCAGGATAACGGTAAAATTTGTGTACACACTACTTTTCCGAGATCTTATTTGTGGAATTATACTGAGTTATTGTTGCTATAGTAATTTTATTTGAGTCAATCGTTTACTCTAGTTGTTTGATATTACAATCTTCGGTTGTGTTGCTATTCTATCTCCTTTAGCTACAACCAAAGTGGATCAAACTACCAAGTCTAAAACAACTAAAATCCAAGTCTAAATCTATGGTCAACATACAAGTAAATCCCAACAGTATGTACATGTTTTTACAGAAAATGTATAACCAATAAATAACATGCACAGAACAAATTAAATTGCAAAAGATTACAATGTCATTATCAATATAATCAAAGTACTCAGTACTTCACCAACAAGTTAAGCTAACAACCAACAACAGGTCCCTATATACTTAATACAATGCCCCTTATGTACTTGAGACGCTATGCAGATATAACAAATTGGAGCCAACTTAACTGCAATTAGTTTGGATTTGGAGCAGCCCCTCCTTTCCTTAGCCGTGCTTCAACTATCTTATTTTCCTGTTGAAGTCGCAATTTCTTCTCGTTCTCATTAATCATCGACTCATTGTATGGTCTAAGGAAAATTTGTCATCTTCCTCGGCTACCTCAAAATTTAAATGATCTAATCCATCAACCTTAATGTTCTGGTTTGTAGTGGTCTTCATAATTCCGTCATGAAAAATACTTTCATGTACTGCATTAGCATAACTAGATGGTGCTCCCGCAGGCACTTTAGAAAGAAAAGCGCCAAGGTTACTTGGCACTGAAGGCAAAAGAGAAGGAATTGACCATAAAGGTAGACTAGCCATGCCTTGTGGGCTATTACAACCTATGTTGATGGTCTTAATCGGAAACTCATGTAATCGTTCACCCTCAAGTCTTTTCGACCCAATTACCTGGTTTTTGTCATCCATTTGATTATCCGTCTCGTTAACAAGAGTGGTATCTTTTGGCTTGTAAGTGTATGTATGTTGCATTGGCAAAAATGGTCTTTGAATTGCATAGATTCCTGGTATACTTTGGAGGTAGCTGAGTTTCCTCTGAATGCTAACTACTAAATTAAGATCTTCAACAACCTATATATAAGTGGAATCAGTTGTCACTGAAACATATGATCCCTCCAAAAGGAAGAACAAAGAGACTGTTGCACGGACTCTCAAAAATCATGTCGCGCCCGTGTCATATCCTCCAAAATTGCTCTACTTTTGGAGGATCCGGCATGTAGCTAACGATATTTTCTAAGAGTCCGGGCAACATAGTAAAGAGATAAACCTTATTAAAGGAGCCAAGCTGAATGATTCCTTCCCTAACAGATATAATCGCAATAGTCTGCCAAAAAATACAAAAACTTCCTAAATTAAGATCTTTGAAATGACTTTAATGATGAAACACTAATATTTTTTCATTGACTGAACTTTCACCTGAATGCCTGAATTGAACTGAACTTCCCAGGCTCTTGGTTGCTGCAAAATAAGGGGGGAAAAGGCAAATTCAGAAATCGGAAAGATTGAGAAAGCAGGTGAGGAGCATACGCGGATGCAGCCATTGTATAATGGATTCAACTGAACACTATTTTTAACACAGAACATAGATATATATATGAAAAATCACTAAAGTCGAAACAAATACTATACCTTCAAAAGTTTAAGGACTAGTGGTACTTACAGGTTCAGTGGACAGATTCCATGAGCAAATAAAGCTCGAGTCTTTTTCATTTGGGGCATCTTTAAACACCCATTTATGACTATTATCAGCTGCAACTTTGCCCACCACTCTGCAAAACAAACAAACAAAATTTACTCACTTAGAGAACAGCTTATTCTTGTTATAAAGTGAAAGTGAAAAAGAGGAAAACAAAATCTCACCCTTCACCAAAATTGTAAACCTCATGAGCCATTTTAAAGAAGATGTCAGCACCAAATTTTATCCTTACAAATTCCCTTTTGGATCGTTCACATTCATAAAAGTCACAGAAACCATCTTCCCAAACAAGAATCCTGAAATGAAATGCAAATAAATAGTCCACAAAAATCACAAAACACATACTCATAGTATTATATCATTACCAGTTTCTCTTGTTTCCTTTAGCACGATCAAGCAAGCCTCCTCCATGATCCCATCTGCGAAAAGAAAACAAGCAATATAATATGTTCTTCTCAGATAAATAGCAATATTCATTAATTTCCAGGTATTATATGTGCTTAGCTTACTTAGGTGGAGGATAATTTCTGGGGAGAATCTTCCAGAAGACAGCATAGACCCACTTATTAGACGCATTAGAAGAAGAGTCAGAGCAAGTACAGAGATTTCTCAGTGTTTGCTGTAACAGACAGTTTAGCATGGGAAGTCCACCTTCCATTTTTCCAAGATAATGGCTCCAGGATATTAAGGCAGAGAAAACAAATAACGTATGTAACTGCAGGAGTTAGTTCAAATCACAATAAAACTGGAAAGAGAAAAAAATGAACACTATTGCCTTTAAATGATTGTGGGAGGTATGTGAAGGAAACTAATTAATTTAAGTGAGACATTTCTTGCCACTGTTTCCTTTTGTATCTATAGTTTTTTTGTGTGTGTGTTGGGTGGGGGGGGGGGGGGGGAGTGGGGTTGTTAAGGGGATAGGTTGCGAGATCAGTAGATTTTGACATCAATGATTTCAGTAAAAAGTAAAACTAGTTTGGTACCATATGATAGGCTTCCATGGATACAAGAACTGTTATACTGTTATTTTTTGCGATCGATCTAATAGCTGAAAATGGAGTCCTTCATTTTTTGATAAAGATTAAATGAGGAAGTTAAAGCTATTTTTGAGGTGCACGCAAGATATACAAAGAAAGATATTAAAATTACCTTTTCGGATAATTAAAGCAACTAGTTGTGTATTAGCATGCAGAACTTGCATGGCCCAAGCCTAGTATGTAGGGCATAGCATGCGTGTGTTGTCACTGAGGACTCTGCAGTAGAACCAAACTCTTTTTAGCAGTTAGCTCATAATTATGAATCCTTAACGAAACTTTATGTTCCCTTAAAGACCACAACTTTACGTTCACTTTATTCACATTTTCTTATTTGTGATAAGCTATATCACATATTTCCCGTTGTTCATCGAGCCGTGAAAATAACCTCTTCCATAAATGTAAAGTCATGTCGTATACAATACATTATTGTAGTCATATCATTCCTCGAACCCTATACATAAGAAGGTTAGTGCATCAAATTGCTTTTTTTTTTTTTAATTATATATAATCAAGTCAAGAGATAAGCAAGTGATACAGAAAAGGACCTAGAACTGCCCAAATTTTGCATAGCACAAAATATCTTAACCTTAAGGACTTAGTTAACCTCCAACAACAAAGAAACTTAGTAAAAGTCACAGGGTGATAACATCAAGATACTTAGTTGTCTATGGTTGTTTAGAAAAACATACTGGCTTACCCATATTGACTTGAAACCTTTATCTCTACTCGTATATAATGCTGTATTGTGGCCAGGTTCAGGCTCGGGATCGGATCGAGATTGCGGTCCTGGCGGACCTGCCGGTTCTGGCGGTCCGGTCTTTACCGGTCCCAAAAAATCGTGACGGGCCAGTCATCTTCGTTGAACCTTAGGTCCGGGACCGCCTGGCGGGCCTGGGCCGGTCCTGGCGGGCCCAACGGCTATTTTTTAAAATTTTTTTTTGAAAAATCAGTAACGGCTCTTTGCAAAAAGTAGCCGTTTGGAACTTTGAAAAATAGCCATTTGGCCCCCAAACTTTAATTTAACCCCAAACTTTATATAATTACACTTTTTCCTATTTCTCAACTAGAAATACCTCCTCATTCTTTCATTTTTATTCACCAATTCATCAATATCTCTCAAGCTCTCTTTTAATCTTTCTAGTACACGTGCTTAATTTATTGTTGAAATCGTGAAAAATTGTGAAGTTGTTGAATTTTCAAGTGTTCACCGATTTTCAATTTTCAAGAAGTTGTTCGGCAATCCGGTAAACTCGTTTCAACTCTTACGTGCTAATAATATATTTTTGTGTTGTTTAGATTGCATAATTCTAATTAGTATGGCATTTTCTTTGAAAAAAATGTTCGGTAAAGGAAAAGGTAAAACCGGTAAAAGTAGTGGCCATAATACTACCCTTCCCCCGGCTCCCGACCTACAAAAGATAAGCAAGTTGAAAGTAGTTGTCAATTTACCGATAGTGATCACGCTTGTTTTCAATTTACCGATAGTGAATTTCTACATGATGTTGCAGTAGGTGATAGATTAGATGATGAAATTATGAATGCTCTTTATCCTAATGAACCTATCTTAGAGGAAAATGAGGATGGTAATGATGATGATGAAACCCAAGCACCAGATTTAGATGATACACCTACTAGTCCTGCTTATAACTCAGGTAATGCACCGGCACACCCACCTGTAGAAACTCCCACATTTAGTAGACAATATGCTAAACGTCAAGAAACATCATTAGTTTGGCATTTTTTTACTCAAGTAAGAGAACACAATAAGGCTAAGTGTAAAACTTATGGGAAATTAATTGTTCATAAATTTACTGGAGACCGTTGCGGCACAAGTAGTTTGGTTAGACACATAAAATTACACCCTAGAGATAGGGCTAGATTTTTTCACGCAACAAGATGGGACAAGTTTAGATTCTCAAGTTAATCCTAGTACAGGTTCTAATCTAGTTTAACCAGGAATTAACACTGTCACCGGAGGTATTTTATATTACGATCCAAATAAGGATCGTGATGAATTAGCAAAAATGATTACTGTTATGTGCTTGCCATATACTTTTGCTTCTAATCCTAATTGGGTTCATTATATTAGAAGAGTTTTTAATCCTACTTATAAAGGTTGGCCTCGCGCAACAGTTAACGCCGATATTTATAAATTCAAGCATGAATATGAACAATATTTGAGCTATTTATTTACTCATATACCTGATCGTATTTCTATTATAACTGATATTGGTAAAAGTAATAATGACTGTGATTATCTAACTGTTACAAGTCATTGGATAGATGAGGACTGGATTATGCAAAAACGCATAATTGTATATAGAATAATTAATTCACGCCACACGTGTAGGTTTATTGCTAACAGTGTTTCAGATATATGTAGATATTTTTGCTTTAGTGATAAAATAATGGCAATTTCTATGGATAATGCTTCTAGTAACACTAGTGCAATAGGCATGATAACACAAACCCTTAATCCTGCATTTAGTAATATTTTCCATGTTAGATGTATTTATCATATTTATCATTTAATTGTTGGTGAGGGTATGCGAATATTAAACATAGAAATTGAAAAGGTGAGAATGGCTCTTAATTGGTTATTTTATTCAAACCGTAGAAGTAGACTTAGAGAGTATTTTAAAAAATGAAGTAACACTAGTGCAATAGGCATGATAACACAAACCCTTAATCCTGCATTTAGTAATATTTTCCATGTTAGATGTATTTATCATATTTATCATTTAATTGTTGGTGAGGGTATGCGAATATTAAACATAGAAATTGAAAAGGTGAGAATGGCTCTTAATTGGTTATTTTATTCAAACCGTAGAACTAGACTTAGAGAGTATTTTAAAAAATGTGACGAATATGGCCTTAGAGAAAGAAATGTTCCTAAACCTTGTCCGACTAGGTGGAATTGCATGTACGAAAGTTTAGTAGTAGCGTATGAATATAGAAACCCAATTAATGCTACGTTTAATTCTCGGGTAGGTGGTGAGGATGATGATGAAATGCTAACTACCCAAGATTGGACTAATGTTAAAATTCTTTTAGATTTTTTAGAACATTTTCAAGTTGCTACAAATGCATTTTCTGGGCAATATTATCCGACTATTTCTAACTGTTTAGTTTATATTGCTGCACTAGCTGATTTGTTTGTTGAATTTAGCGAGGACGGGATATTTATGAACTTGCAATAAATGAAATGAAACAAAAGTTTAAAAGATATTTTTTCCTATCCCTCATATTTTTGGTGTAGCTGCAATGTTAAATCCAATAATGAAATTAGGAGGTCCTCATTTTTGGTATTCTAATATTTATAAAGCTTTAGATCTTTCAGAAGAGGAAATTGCTACACTTGCTGATGCAAAAGCATCAATTAAAGTTAATGCTCAAACTGTTTATAATGCATATAAACAGCCGTTAGAGCATGCTAGGTCAAATATTCCAACCCCTACTTCGTCTACATCACAATCGTCTAAAAGAGTTGCTGGCTTAACAGCTCTTAAATCGTGGACGTGTTCCGGGGTTCCCAAGGTGATAATTTTGATGAAATTTTCCATCTAAATGAGCTTCAAGTTTACTTGTCACAGGGACTAGAAAAAGAGAATCCAGACGGCTCTTTCGATCTTTTGGAATGGTGGAAGTCAAGGGAAAAATATTTTCCCGTTCTTGCAAGGATGGCTCGGGATGTTTTGTCAATTCAAGCTTCAACTGTTGCATCGGAGAGCGCTTTCAGTTAAGCAAGACTACAAATCGGTGATCACAGAGCGTCGATGCGGGAGAGCTTGGAAAAATCAGTGCTTTTTAGAGATTGGATCCGCACGGAGAGAAGAAACTTTGGCATAGCAGAATCACAACCGGCAATAGATGAGGCATATGAAGAAATGATAGCAGAACTTTCTGAGGAATCGGCTTCACCCGGAAGTGGTGATGAACAGCTTCATTTCCACCACCGCCAACACAACCTCCTTCCAACCTTGGCGGATTTATGAGATTTGTTAGAAATACAACGTAAATTATGATGTAACTTGTACATTGGCACGTCTTCTTTTAGTTTTTTTCCTTTTAATGGTGCTATTAGTACCTTGTTGTGCTCATTCCATTGGGTGAAGGAAGACTAAGAAAGATATGCCATTTTGGTCAATAAATATGCTCTTTATCATATCCTTGAATATCTTTTTACTCAATATTTCTTTGTCTTTACTTCGATATCAATCCTTGAATATTTATATAACATACAACACAATATACTAATTACAACAACACAATATATACATTATATACAATATATACTAATTATTACAACACAATATATACATAATATACAACACACTATATACATAATATACAATATATACTACTTACTACAACACACTATATACATAATATACAATATATATTAATTACTACAACACATTATATACATAACGTATATCCATATATACATAACATACAATATATACTAATTACTACAACACAATATATACATAATATACAATATATACTAATTATTACAACACAATATATACATCATATACAATATAAACTAATTACTACAACACAATATATACTATACTAATAACTTAGTACACCATATAAAATATATTCTACACTATACTAATGACACTATACAAGATATTGACTTAAAATTTTTTTTTTAAAAAAAACCTTCGTCAGGCCCGCCAGGCTCAAGACCGCAGTGGGCTTAGGCCCGTAACGGGCCGGTCTCTACCGTGAGGACCACCAGACCCGGCACACTAAGCCCGGGACCACAAAGCCCGGTCCGTCAGACCCGTTTAGGCCCGGGCCAGAATACAACATTACTCGTATACCCTAACATTTAAACCCCATAAGCAGTTAAGTCAAACTTAACCCTACATAAGAGCAAGTACATTTTCTGTTCAGTGCTGTCTAACTGGCATTAGACTGCAGAGACAACTGAGTAAATATATGATTACAAAAGAAATCCCTTCTGTTCAGTGCTGTCTAACTGGCATTAGACTGCAGAGACAACTGAGTAAATATATGATTACAAAAGAAATCCCTTTCCTGATTAATATTCAGCAAAACCTTTGGACAAAATGGTAATCCCCAAAGAGAGGGGCAAAAGATTCCCAAGATTTGTACTTGGATAGAGTCTGGCCAATCGCACGAGACCAATAAATGGTGGTCCTCTACCAATCCTTTGAATTGAGTGGCACTGCATCCGTAATGAACTAGGTTGAAAGTGACCTCTTTTCCCTTGTAAATGCAACCATTCATTGGATGCATCATTGTACACAGTACTCAATAAGCTCTCTACACTCCATTTGCAGCGACACCACATTTCTTTAAACACCCTTTTGCAATAATGTTAAGTACTGTCTGGCAAAATTACCACACGTAAAGTCAATTTTACACTGCGATCTTAGAGGATTAGATACTGTTTGACCCAAAAATTAGATCTGGGCTCAACCAATTAAATTTAATAAAATAGAGTCAATCTTAACCGGTATTAATATCCAAAAGATAAGTTAACTGATTTTTTCTTAAGATGATGTGCATATCTCCAAATAAATGTAGACAACACTAACAATATTCAATGATGCAAAAGGAGGAGGATAATATTAAATAACAATAAATATCCATGAATAACATTTAAGTAAATAAGAACATGTGAATCACATGAAAAGGGGTAAGATATATGGGCATTCCTTCTTTGATTGAGGAGCCTTCAAATATTCAGGTTGTTCTTTGATCAAGTAGAAAAGTTAGGAAAAAATTACTCCTATATCAAGTCAATGTTTCTTACAAATGAATATCTTATGTCCTCTCTACTTCCTTTTTTCTACTTATAAGAAATATACACCTAAAAACATAATAGTACGGGTAAAGAAAATATCCACTAAAATATTCTCTTTTGATGTCTTATCCTAGAAGACAAGAGAGGTTGTTCTGATGGTAAGCAACCCACACTTCCAATCGAGAGGTTGTGAGTTCGAGTCTCCCCAAGAGCAAGGTGGGAAGTTCTTGGAGGGAAGGATGCCAGGGGTCTATTTGGAAACAGGCTCTCCACCTAAGGGTAGGAGTAATGTCCGCATACACACTACCCTCCCCAGACCCCACTAAGTGGGATTATACTGGGTTGTTATTGTTGTTGATGATGTCTTATCCTAAAACTAGTTGTTATAGTAAGTGCTCGACCTCAACCCTGATCCTCGGTGACTCTCAACCTTGATCTTCAATAGCATCATCAGCTCTGCCCTTTGCTGTTTTCGAGACCACTTTAACATTGGGCAGGCCTTTAACAAAGTCGTACGAGTGACACGTGGCATCCCATGGGGGCCTTCTTATTGCTAATACACTTTGATCATGTCAAAGGTAATTTTTGTATGGTTTTGACTCATTCATATACATGTCAAATAGTAGCCGGTTGGATTTGCAACTCCTGCATAACCAAACCATCTCAAGTTTAAATAAGATATTTATCTGTAACTAGGGAGTGTGCATTCGAATCGGTTTATCGATAAATCGAATCGATTATTTGTTATCGATTTATCGATTTCGACTTCAAAATTTTCCTTATCGAGTTATCGATTTCGATTTCGATTCTGTCCTTTTCGGTTTATCGGTTTATCGATAAACCGATAACATACACTATATTTTAAATTTTTTATAATTTTTTTAAAAAAATATTTTTTAAAATTTTTTTTTACCCTTATTTTATAATACCATTTCCTTTTCCCTAAATCCCTAGCGCTATATTTCCTCTACCACATCTAAGGAATGGTCATATTTAAAGCTCAAGGGAATAAAGTTCAAATTAATGGAAAATAAAATTAGTCGTGATGATATATTTTTTTTATACCGTTGCAGTGTTGGTGACATACATTTGATCCCTTACTTTAATTTCGTTTCATGTGCTTGTTGACACAATATTTATGTTATAAACGATGCTCTTCTTATTTTAGCGTCTTTTTGTCCATATTAGTTAGGTGTGTTTGTAGCGATATACTTTTTATAAAATCCCGAAAATTTTCTTATTGGTGTAATCGATAACCGAATCGATAAGCTCCAAAAATCGATAAATCGAAATCGAAAAAATCGATACCTTATTGAAACGATAACGATAAGCATATGTTCAAATCGATAATCGATAAATAATTATCGATAAGGGTCAAAATCAAATCGATAAATCGAATGCACACCCCTATCTGTAATTAAGTTGCTCAATTTGATGTGTGGGGTGGGGGTGGGGGTGGGGGGTGGTTGAGGACCTTGAGTAAAGGTAAGTGTAACACAAATTGTTCAATAACACAGATGCAGTTAATCCAACAACCCCCAAGTAGATAAAAGGTAGGGCAACAACACAACTGAGCCCCCAATGTGAGAACAGCACATTACAGGGAAGGCAGGTCCAAAGACCAGAAAAACAACAAATTGGATAGCAAAAGGGACTATTCAACATCTAAAAAGACACGAATTTGTGAGACTCCAAATCCCTCCCCATAATATTTGCCTGTTTTCCCTTATCTTTCAGGATAGAAGACTCAAATGATGGCCACTATTCGTGCACATACAATTGATTCTCATCTCTACAGTAAAATCCAATAATTTTGTAGAGCCATAACTCCGCTGTATAGAGAATTGCTGCATCATAAAGTGGTAGATTTCAGTCATTACACACAGAAAGCCAGAACAGCAGGATACCTCAATGATCAGAAGAATATGCGCTGCATGACAACCTTTGCATAACCTCCATCGTGTGCTTACCAGCAGCTTAATAGTTATCAGGCAAATATCTATATAAATGGTGCATCAAAACTAGAAAAGGGATATGCAAGGCAGTAGATGCTAATTCCACCCTTTGAAAGAGAAGTCTTCGCTACTCTAGTGTGCATGACGATTTATTGGCAAACATAAATATGCAGCAGGGTATTGACAAGAGGGGTTGCTCTGATGGTAAGCAACCCCCACTTCCAACCGAGAGGTTGTGAGTTCGAGTCTCTCCAAGAGCAAGGTGGGAAGTTCTTGGAGGGAAGGATGCCGGGGGTCTATTTGGAAACAGCCTCTCTACCCCAGGGTAGGAGTAAGATCTGCGTACATACTATCCTCCCCAGACCCCACTAAGTGAGATTATACTGGGTTGTTGTTGTTGTATAAAATATGCAGCAGTAATTGATAAGAAAAACAAAGTGAACATGCAGATATAGAAAATTTTGATTATTTTCTAACCAAACAATTATTACAAGAACTCCAGCACAGGGATATGCAACGTCTTGGCATCTACTAAGCTAGAGTTAAATAAGAGTGGTTGTAGACCGAGCTCAGAAAACAAATAATGACATTACAGGGGCTAGCTTACCTATCAATGAAAGAACAAGATACATGGCAGCTTCTTGGGCAGCTAAGTTTTAGAATCTAGAATTCATTTATATTCATATAATAAATTGCTCATACCCAACCTCAGAAACCTATTCTATGAAAAATAAAGCCATCCCAGCAAATTTATAGCCTACAACAAATTGAAACGGTATCATGAAATGTTCAATCTTCTTTGAACCTCAAGGTCTGGAAGCACCGGCCTCATCAGTTGATGGCTTTTTCTTCCCATAACGCTGCAGAAAGGAAGCATTTTCCAATCATTTTCAACATATTGAAGGAAAAGTAAAGCGATAAATGATAATGCAGCCTGTAACATGTTAAGTTGCTCGGACTCGGGTGCATGTGTCCGATACGGGTGCAGATTTAGATGTCAGATCTATCTAAATTTTAAGATTCAGGGTGTGTGGATCCAAGTACGGATACGAGTGCGAGGATTCGGCTAAAAATAATTTAAATACACTATTTGGAAAACTTACAATGCATTCCGAGAAGGAGAAAATATTGATCAAGAGGAGATAAAAAGGAAAAGGGTTGATAGAGAATTCCTATAAACAAGGTATTCCAATTTCTTCAATTTCATCCTAGCTTTTGTTTTGATTTAAGAAATCATTATATTTGACCCGAATTTCTCCATCGATTTTGATCAAAATACCCAAAATCGGTTGACCATATCCCGTACAGATCCCACACCCATGTCGTGTCGACATGGGGTGTAACACCAAAAATGAGGAGTCCCAGCAACTTAGGGAACAGTAAAAAGACTACCAAATGTACCTGCTTGCCAAATGTAAAGGGAACGTATTTATATTTGACCATGTGCATTATCTGCCTCTTCATTGTTGAAACGAACAGCACCAACCAATAGAACAATAAAATTGGCCAAAATACAGGCACGTCAAAGGCACTGAAGAATGTCAATACAAAAGCAAAGCAGACAGCTTTTGTTAGTGAGTACCTGCCAAGGAGAAGTACAAGATAAATCAAATTCATGCCAAACTACTTACATGGAGCTACTATTGCCAAAAGGAATTGGATGAAGGCTACAACTAAGGGAAGAAATATAGATGGACAACTGAAGTGCTCAACGAAGTTCTATATCACGATTAATTGATCAACAAGAATGTGAATCCTGAATCATTGTTACAAAACAAAAGCAGCTCAAGATCTTCAGCAATAAAACTCAAAGAACTAAGGGGAGTATAAAGGAGAAAGGGTAGAAGAAATGGACTCTGCTCTCCTCTTGCTATGGCTAAAGCATATCACAAGCTCAAAGTCCTAAATTCATATTCATCTCAACTATTAAAGCAATTAGAAAACATCCTGCATAACCTCCGGATTAGGAATCATTAATAGGTGATAAAGAACTACTGGGGAACCAAGTAAACTTGGTGATCAGCTTCTGACTAGACGTGATATATAATTTTGAAAAAAGCATGAGATAGATTTTCTGAAAATCTGGATAGACTTTGGAGTAGGACATTAATCCAACTCATAGAAACTCGTGATAGAATGACATTAACCAACCATGAATCATGAAATAGACCCCACTAAGTGGGATTATACTGGGTTGTTGTTGTTGTTGACCATGATTCCTGCATTTCACAGAAAAATATCGTCGAGATAGAACCATAAACATCTAAAATACCTAGAAAACCTAATAGAAGTAATGGATGATCAGGACAAAATTTCTTGCTTATAACCAATATAACTCAAGATCAGGACATACTTCTAGATTATCTAATTCTTAACAGATTAAGATATATTGTCTCACTAACCAAAGAGCTCCAAATAAAACCGCCCAAGTTATCACATATATCCAAAGAACAATCCAATTAAATCACATCATGCTAATAATCATTAATCCAAGTGAGAGGACTTAAATTCAACTGAAGTGGAGAAGCACATTGCATGCAAAGAAAGCTCGTTTTAGCCATTCAAATTGAGAAAATAGCTTCTTCTTTTATTGAGATAAGTGAGAAATAACATCCTGAAAATAAAGATATCGTGGGCAACACAAGTTCTTTTTTACTAATATGGTGGGCAATAAGTACTAAAGATGAAAATGAAAACAAATGTACTCCATGTGGTCAAGAACAATTGTTTGCATCTAACCAAATTGTATGAGTGAGCCCAGTGGGAAATTTACTATACATTTAGTATGAGTTAAAACCAACGTGACATTTTCTATAACAAATTCAATAAACATAAAACAAAATCCTGTATGTGTTACTTAAGCTTCAAGCTTTGTGCAACCAGTATATAGTGTTTCTATCTATCAAAGTTATTTAGGCAGTCCAAAATCAATAATTGTGATATTATTATCTTGCCACCTATATGAATATCAGATCCAAAAATGGAGCTAAGCAAACTGTTCTGGGGGGAAGTAAGGAAGCACCAAATTTTCATACTTTTGAACTTGAAAGACTCTTCCAGTAACTTGTTCCAATAAGAATATAAGAAATAACTACCAGGTTATCTATCTTAGGTTTTGCGCATTACTTAATCCGTGTAGGTAGAGCAGAAATAAGAAGTTCAAAGACACCAACGAAAAGCTGACCACTTAAATACAAAATCCAACGGCGAAACAAGTAAAAAGATGCTAACTTGATACCCCCTTTTGTCTCAAAAAACTAATTCCTCCAAACACAGAGTTCTAAGCTTGGCTAAGGTCCTACTACAAAATAGTTTGAGAAAAGTAGCTTTCCTTCTTTCCACTCTTATTCTGCTATTTTTTATCCGATCCTAAATCATCACGTAAAGGCCTGAATGCGTAAGCAGATCATTTCTTCAGCTGAGCATCAATGAAATTGCAAAATTCTTCCTTTTAAGAAAAAACATCCAGAAATCCTAATAATATACATCTGACTTGTAGGCTTGTCGTCTATAGGCAAATCAGATTCAATTGCTTATCAAAACATTAACATCAGATTTAATATCTACTCATGCAAAGTATAAATTCAGAAACTAGATAACAATCAAACTACGAAATGAGATCGCAACAGATATCCGCGTCAAATATGAGAATATTCATAAATGAGTAAAGACGATGACGTCACATCACCAGAATTTAAACTCAGGAAGGCGGCGAACGAAAGGGCGAAACTCATCGGAACCACGAGTGGGAAGTGTGGGACCGCCCTCAACTTCCGGATCGACTTGAGGTGAAAGGAAAGCAATAAGGAGCTGGATTATGTAGATTCCTAAGGCATATGTAATAATGTAGAAGCCTTGAACCATGAATACGCGTATTGCGTAGATCAAAGCGATCACTGCGAAGAAGACCCACCGATGCAGGACTTGAGGTGTCGATTTATCCAGCAGGTGTTGATACCGCTGTGATAGGGTGAAGGTCCATTGTGATACGGCGGAGGAAACACCGTCGTCGGCGATTTTCCCGCCACCGACGTCCATTTCCTTTTTTACTTGTTTTTTCTTCTTTATTTTGATATTTACTGCGAAAGGAATTGAGGTAGATATTTGTGGAAGAGAGAGAGCAACGAGGAGTTGAAAGGGTCGTAATGGGCTTCCTACCTCCGTATTGTTGGATGGAATTTAAGTCTATCACCGTACATAAATAATATTTAAAAAGATTACATTTTATAGATATTTTTTAGTTATTCCTAACCTCATGTCACTAGTTATACTAATTATTACACTATTTTCTTTCTTTATTTATTTTAATACATCTCATTCTCTTTTCTTATCCCATTAAAATTTTCGATCTCCTATTCCTTTCACCATCAGATTTGTACAAAGCCCATACTTCAAAGCATGTTCACCCTCTGCTTCAGCCGATTTATGCTTTGTTTTCTTCTATTTGGAAATTTAGAATTGTTTTCGACGGAACTCCATTTTATATCGCCTTTTTTTTCTTTTTTTCTTTGTCTTCTTCTATTTAAGTAGGGATGCGCATTCGAATCGGTTTATCGATAAATCAAATCGATTATTTGTTATCGATTTATCGATTTCAGTTTATCGATTTATTGATTTTGATTTTGAAATTTTCCTTATCGAGTTATCGATTTCGATTTCGATTTGTCCTCCTCGGTTTATCGGTTTATCGATAAACCGATAAGATATATTAAAAAGACAAGTATACCCTTATTTTATAATATTATTACTACCCTTTCCTTCACTTAACCCTAACTAAAATCCCTAATACCCTACTATTTCAGTATTTCCTTCAATTGCTGAAGTTCAGCATCGCAATTCGCAGCCATGGCTTGCCCGCCTCTCTAGTCTCTTCAGTCTTCAGTGAGTCTTTCACTTCAGTGTTTTCTTTCAAATCGTTACTCGCCAGTCGCGACCATTGAATCGAGATATGGTTTGTCGGAAAGATAGTCTCCATTGAAAGGTACTTGTAATTTCTTTCCAGAAAACACTTGTTGGTGCTCTGATGGTTTTTGTTTCATAGGATACTTTTTGTTTTAATTCTTTGCTTGAAACGAAGATTAAAAAATTCACAACCTGTATAAAAAGAAGAAGCAGAATCATCGCTATTCAGTACTACAAAAAATGGGAATAGTATGCCCCGATGAGAGCAAGAGGATATTGTTCATGTTTAAGAGTTCTTGTTGCTTCACTTGGTTCAAAGCTTAGGAACAAAAAGAGAAACAAGATAATATCACAAGAAGTAGCAAAACTGTTATTTTGTATTCCATGTTGATTTAATTTGTTCAAAAGCTATAAGCTGGAGAATGGAGGAGTAGTACTATATGAATTTTTGTAATGAAAATGTAATGAGGTCTTTGTGTATTTTGTACCCATTGCAGAACGTGTTGCTGCGACTTTGATTCATTCACAAATCGCTATTTTCAATTTTATGGTATGGTTTTGACTATTGACTACTTGGCATCACAAAGACAATCAGAAATTGAAATTGTTGAGTATTCTTCACAGCAGAGAAAATAACCTCACATTTTCAGAGTCATAACCATGTATTGAAACTGATTTTTGCATTCAGTATTATTGGTTTTCATATTGGTTTTTCTTGGGTTTTTCTTCTTGGCATTAACAATTGTTCCATTAAGTTCCTGGTTTGCTTGAGTTTACTGGTTTCTTACCTACCTGTTGCTGTTGGCTCTGGTCACTGTTACATTATTACTGTTGGGTTTTAATCTGCTGTTATGCTGGGGCTTTACTGTTACATTGTTGTTGCTGACCACTTCTTATCCTTCATTGTATTTTTACTTCCAGGTATATTCCAATACTCAAATGATGCTGATGAGCATTTCTATTTGTAGAAGTCATTTTTTGAAGTATAAATGACAAAGAGATGCATGCCTACATTTGAGTTTTTATCTTTATTTGTTTTTAGTTTAAAAATTTCTGTGTGAATGATTCATCTAAATCAGAATTCCAGTCGTATTAGTAAGATTACATATTGTGATTGGACTGTGTTAGATTGTGTGTAACTAAGTGGACCGGAAACTGTTCTGAATCAGCCAGACTGTCATTTGTTGTGTCTTCTTTTTTCCCTTTCTTTTCATTTATCTTTATTTATCTGTTTTTCCCTACATATATAACAATGTAGGGGTGTGCATTCCCTTTCTCATTTATCCTTATTTATCTGTTTTCATTTATTTTTTCCAGCCATAATTTTTACGTCAAGAGCGAGGAGTGCTGACTTCGTCTTGCTTTGCTTCATTCAACTCGTTTAAGACTGTAAGTTACATTCTTCATTCACTTCATATGGCTGAAAATGAAAATATTTATAAAGTAGATGATGAAAGTAAAGATTCTGAGTCTACAGTTGCAACTACTCACTCGACAGATTCAAAACAAAGGAGAAAACGATCTCGAGCATGAGAATTTTTTGAAGGAAAAGTTGATGCTAAAGGAAATAATAAATATGCATGTAGATTTCGTGGACAAGAATATTTTGAGACAAAAGGCAAAAGTACGACTCAAATGAATGGTCATATCGATAAATGTCCATAGAATCCTTATAAAGTTGAAAAAGATAAAAAACTATTACAATTTCAAACATTACCGGGGGGTAATAAAGGTGGTCTTATTCCATGGAAATTTGATCAAGAAGAGTGTAGGATGGCTTTGTGTCGTATGGTGATTGTTGATGAACTTCCGTTTAGTTTTGTTGAGAAGGAAGGCTTTAGAAACTTTATGAAAGTGACACAACCTTGTTTTCATATTCCTTCCCGTACTACTGTTACACGGGATTATTTTGCTCTTTATAATGTGGAAAAAAATAAATTAATGAAGTTTCTTAAAGGAACAAGTCAAAGAGTAAGTCTTACCACTGATACATAGAATTTTATTCAAAAATTAACTATATGTGCATCAGAGCCCATTGGATTGATAGTGAATGGATTATGCATAAAGAATTATTAACTTTTCTCCAATTACTAGTCATAAAGGTGAAGATATGGCAAGGTGTATTATTGATTATTTGCGTGAGTGGGGTTTGTAAAAGATATTCACTGTCACAGTTGACAATGATAGTTCAAATGGTGTGACCGTGGAGAAGTTGTCTGACAAATTAAATGATTTGGGAACCAATTCCATGAATGGTCAACACCTTCACATGAGATGTGTGGCTCATATTGTAAATTTGTGAAAGATGGTTTAAAAGAGTCAAGTATTTCTATTGCTCGTGTTAGATGTGCAGAAACATACATTAGACAGTCTCCTGCTAGGTTGAGGAAGTTTCAGGAATGTTGTGAAAGTGAAAATATTGTCATGAAGTCTTTATGCTTAGATGTTCCTACAAGGTGGAATTCCACCTACTTGATGTTGAGCAGGGCTATAGAATATGAGCGTGCAATTAAAGAATATTCTGATCGTGAAATCGGCTTGTCAAGTTATCTTATGTTTGATGCTATTTCAGATGGAAAACCTGTAGGTTTGCTTTGAAGAACTGATTGAGATGATGTAAAGAGAATTGCACAATTTCTTGAAATATTTTATAATCTCACTTTGAAGGTGTCTGGATTATTTTCTGTAACATCAAATGCCCATTTTCTTGCAATTGGTCAAGTTGCTGTTTACTTAAATCGATTAATAACAACTGAAGATAAACTTTTGGGTGAAATGGCATCAAGTATGTGGAAAAAATTTGAGAAGTATTGGGGTGAACCAACAAAAATGAACAAAATGATTTTCGTTGCTTGTGTTTTGGATCCTCGCTACAAGTTTAGTACTGTTAGTTTTGTACTTAAGAAGATGTCTGGAGATGAAGGGACAATTATTGAAAAAGAGGTTCATACTTATATGAGTTCATTGTTTAATGAGTATGTCTCTAAGTCGGTTTCAAAAGATATTGGTGGTGAAGTTTCTACCTCTTTGCCAAGCTCTTCAACTCCTGGTTTAGGTGAACTTTTAGATGAAATAAGGAAACATAAAGCTGCAAGTGGAGGTGTAGATTCTAAAACAGAATTGGAAAAGTATCTTGCAGAAGATCCTGAAAATGAAAGATCGGACTTTGATATCTTCGTTTGGTGGAATGTGAACTCACCTAGATTTCCTATTCTTGCTAAGATGGCTCGAGATGTGCTTGCTATTCCTATTTCAAGTGTGGAATCTGAAAGTGCATTTAGTACTGGAGGGCGTATTATTGACCAATTTAGGAGTTCATTAACTCCTAAACTGGTTGAAACTCTAGTGTGCCTTCAAGATTGGCTTCGGAGTGAATCACTTCCTGTAAATATTGAGGAAGATTTAGATTTTCTTGAGACACTTAAGGAAGGTATGTATATTTTAATAAATTTTATTGTATTGCTTAAGATAGTTAAATAATATATTAATTGCTTGACTTGTTAATATATTTTCTTATTAGATTTTACTAATCTTGGCAAAGAAGCTTCCACCGAGTATGTTTGCTAGAGTTTGTTAGTTGCTATGTAAGTTCTCTATTTTAAATAATATACTTTGTAAAAGAATGTGATGTATTACAAAGTTCTTAATAATTTTATCTTTAATAACTTGAGGGTTGATTCTTGATTTGCTGCCCATTACAGCTATAACATGGACGTTGATTTGCTGCCCATCAACTGGTGATTCGCAAGTTGTTGGAACTTCATTTTCTTTTGCTGTACCATTGCTGCCACCGTTATCATCACAAGTAAATGAGCTGCGTATCGCAAGATCGTGTTCATTTGTATTGCAACAATTTCTTTTGCTGGAAATCATGTCTTATAGTCATTTTATGTATGGCAAGATCGTATGTTTAGCCTGCTACAACAGTTACTTGCTTTTGTTTAGCTTGCAAAGGTTCCCTGCTTTTGTTTATCAAGTTCTGAAAGATCAGTGCATCACTGCATCTATTCTGAAAGATCAGTTGCTGTTGTTTCACTACCAATGATTCAAAAAATTGAAGATCCGACTGTTAATCCATTTGCATACACAAAAGTAGTGCTTACTGTAACCTTTGGACTACTTATTGTGTAATGAATAATGATATTATAAATTATATTTGGACTTCTTATTGTGCTTACTGCTATATCATCTCAAATTCGTTCGAATGCAAATCTTGGAGATGCTATTGAAGCTCAAAGACTGGTCCTGTCTTTATTTTACAGCGTCAATATTGGTCCGGGATCAATTTTGCGTGGTCCTTCACGAAATGCGACAGCTGATGCTGTGAAACCAAATTTGAAATGTGATAGTCTAGGTTGTCTTTTTGAATTGCTCCACCCTCCTGAAGACTGCAACGTGAACTCTTCACTATCATTCACTTTACAGATCTGCCGAGTTGAAGATATCCTTGTTGAGGGCCTCATAGAACTATTGTTCATTTCCACAGAGCAAGGACTGTAAATCGTTGCTTGGGCTTTCAAAGTTTACAAAGTGTACAGCCCGCCTCTTGGCTTATTGGTCTTATCGATAACCAAATCGATAAGCCCCAAAAATCGATAAATCGAAACCGAAAAAATCGAAATCTTATTGAAACAATAACGATAAGCATATGTAAAAATCGATAATCGATGAGGATAAAAATCGAATGCATACCCCTATATTTAAGAATTTAGAGTTCTTTTCGACCGAATCAAGAACCACCATTTCCGGCGACCTTGTTCCAAACTCTTACAACTTCACACAATAGAGCCATTAGGACCTCCCCTTCCCTGTCCTGCATCCCACTCCCTTCGAATCCTTCCCATCATCTCAAATATTCGCAAAAAGGTCGTCGGAATCCCTATCTTTGGCGACCCTATTCCAAAACTACCCAAACTTACACCCCTTAAGCACCTCAATCTCCTCTTTCCAACCATGTATGTCACCCTTTTTCGAATCTTCCTAGAACCCATCGAATATAAATTCAAAGCCTAACCCTAAAACTCAAAACCCATCGGAAAAGTCTCAAATTCATACTAGGCAATCCATGACCCTTCCTTTCCCCAACCGTACCACCCATGACTCCCAAACATCCTCAACCCCTGAATAAATCTATATATTAGATCACACTAAGGTCTCAGGACCATGAAAGCCTTCTTGAACTCTTAAAACCGGTTATACATCGTCCTATGGAGGTTCGAAACCCCTGTGGAAGGGGTCAAAAGCTGATTGAAAGGGTTTAAATTGGACATGCATAAGAAGCTAAGTACTTTGCCTCTTCTGTATATATTTGCTTGATTATTTGGTCTCTTCTGTATATATTTGCCTACGTAGTTTATCTTTTTTTAGCTCTTAGCTATTAGCTCTTAGATGTTTAACTTCTTTTAATGATTGTTTGTCCACAATCTCGCCTGAAGTAGGTCTAAATGGTCATATACTATTGTTTGTCAATAATCTGAAATTCTTTCATCTCTTGAGTAGTGTTGATATCTAGCTAGCATTAGCCTTCTGATTCTGGAATGCATGTTTATTTTTATTCTCCAGTAATGTGATTTTTAGGGCTCGATTGACCTATATCTTCTGATCATTATTTGTTTATTCCATGATTTCTTTTTTAGTTTATTCATGCTCCTAAGTATTTAGTTTCCATAATAATTTTGATTTTTAAGTTTAGCTGATTTGTTAGGTAGACCTTTAACTGCTAGTGATAGCCTTCACCATTCTGATATGATTCCTGAGCTAAAAGTTCACTTTATGCTGTATGATTCTCATCTTGGAGTGTTTTAATTTGTTTATTCCTACAAGTTGAGTGTTGAGGGATGGTTTTCCTACTCTAGGGATTTTGATTTATAGCTTTTGATTCTGAATAAGTTTATCCTGTATAATGTTTAGTTATGGAAAATAACATTAAGACACCCATTTTAAAACCTGACTAGTTGTGGTTAATCTTGAACTTTAAAACAAACCTATTGATCCAAGACCAAATTTGACCCAACTTGACCATGTGTGACTTAACCAAAGAACTGACTAAGGTTAAAACTTCAGGTGGGTAATTTAGGAAAAGACGTAGGGGTCTAAGGGGTACTTAAACTTTGAAAATCTGATAGTAATCCCTTACAACCTTCTAGCAAGGACTAAAACACAATTCCTGCTTCAAACTTGGGGCATAAGTCAGGAATTGAAGGACCATTTAGGAAAAGGGAAAATTTGAAGTAAGGAGTAATAGAAATACAAGAGAAAAGCTTGTGCCTTAAGGCTCCAATATAAAAGAAACCCCTGAGCACTTTTTAAAGGATCCTAAATCTTCTTTTTGAGTCCTAGAGCTAAAATATATACTAGATTCTCCTATATCTGCAAAATACCATTAGTGCTGTTGGAGTCATTTTTTTGAAGATCTAGTTCTCTAAAACCTCTGCCGAAGTCCTAGATGCACTGTTTGATTGGTTTATGATTGCTTATCTGATTCATTATATTTACTCATAGGCTTGTTTTGTGCTGAATTACAGGTAATGTCCAATGTTCATTGATGTATTTGAAGCTCAAGTATAAAGTATTCATGAATGTGCAGATTTGAGTTCCTTATACCATTCTAAACCCTTTCCTTGTTTTCCCCTTATTCAATTTTAGATATAGTTGTAGTAATAAGATAGTCATCAGGTTGTAATTAAAGCTGGACTGTTTCATTCTGTAATAACTGAACTCCAGAGACTGATTTATTTGTAATAATCAGGACATTCAAACTCTTATTTTTAAGCATGAATAGGTGATAGTATAGTTAACTAAGTGTTAGTTGTTTTAGATGCTTATTTCCTTTTTTGCTTTAAATGAGGGACTCAAAATACTAGCTTAATAGCTAGTTGAAGTCCCAAATACTGTGTAATGTTTTAATTCGTTAGATTTCAACACATTATCCATATTTGTTTCAGATCTATAAGCTGGGATCAAAGTCGTAATTAAACTTTAAAAAAATTAGATTCATATACTCTGACTGACGAGTATATGAATCACTTGGTTCAGATCCAATGTTAGAAATTGATATATAAATGGTTGTTAGTACTTTTTTTGTGAATGTGTAGAGATTCAATTTTGTATATAATTTCAAACAAAAATGGTTATTAAACATTGGTCTCTTCCGTCCAAGTCAACACTGGGCTCATTTGCAAGGCCCAGTCAGCACCAAGGAATTGTAACATTACGTGCTCCTGGGCTGGACGAATAAAAGGTTCAAGCTTGTCACAAACCAGACCCCAACAGTTGTTGGTCACAACAAATACAATGTATATCCTGGGCTGGCCCAAACTTGAGTCAGTATATGCACTTAGCCATGAACGAGGCTAAGGTGCGCGTATTGTTATTCCCAAATATACTGCCTATATAAATGATCAATGCTTTTAAACACTGTAGTAACGGAGAATTTAGAATGTGTTAGAATATCCTTATAAAACAAATTTAGCCGCGTTATTTCAATGCCATACGACGACTCTTTAATTCATTAAAACACGTAGGAAATAGGAAGTGCCGTTTAGCGAATTTCACGGACTTGCCATGAATTTCGAAGACGTAGTTACTATAGGCGCGTGTTTAATAAAATACCTTTCTAAATTTGGGTGCGCATTTATATAACCCAAATCCTATTCTCAATGAAATTGAAATATGTCTAAAATTGCGGGTGCATTTATGTGATGTAATTCGTGACGTGTTTTAACAACATTGCAAATTCTCCTAAAAGATATTAAAAGCGGTTAATAATCTAAAATTGCAGGTTAACATGTATAGAAAATCATATTTTAGCCATTTATATTGAATTTAAGCGACCGTGCTAGAACACGGGTCCGAGGGTGCCTAACACCTTCCTTCGGGTCAACAGAATTCCTTACTCAAGAATTTCTGGTTTGCAGACTCCCATTGGGCACTCGAAATTTTCTCGTTTCTGGATTTCAAATAAATCGGTGACTTGGGCCACCAAAAGCCAAAATTATCCCAAGTGGTAATTCTTGAAATAAATAATTAATCCCATCTCGAATAATGTCACTTTAATTGGAAAAACTCCTATACACGTGTCATCTTTCAGGGTAACCACGTGTAAGCTGAAAAAGTAGGTGTGACACCACCAAGGAACAAAATAGAGCTGATGAGTCTATTGGGTATATTGAATTACATCAGTCAGTTCATCGCTCAGCTCACAACCATTTGCGAGCCCATATTTAAGCTGTTGAAAAACGATGCTGCGGTGAAATGGATGGGAGAGTGCCAAGAGGATTTTGATAAGATAAAGCAATATTTCTCGAATCAATCGGTGTTGGTCCCACCAGAACCAGGAATACCCTTGATCTTATATTTGATAGTCTTTGGAAAACTCATTTGGATGAGTGTTGGGTCAACACGATGTCACCGGGAGAAAAGAGCAGGCCATATACTTTCTCAGCAAGAAATTTACGACCTACGAGGTTAAGTATACTCATCTTGAAAGGACATGATCCGCCTTGACGTTGGTAGCCCAGAAGTTAAAGCATTACTTATCATCATATACCACTTAATCATCTCACGTCTGGACCCATTGAAGTATATTTTTCAGAAGCCCATGCCCACAAGAAGGCTCGCGAAATGGCAAATCTTGCTCACTGAGTTTGACATTGTCTACGTAACTAGGACTGGCATGAAAGCACATGCATTGACTGAGCACTTAGCTGAGAACCCGATAAATGAAGAATATGAGCACTTAAACACATACTTCCCAGACGAAAAAATGATGCATATTGGTGAAATAGAACGGGTGAGAAATCGGGATAGAAATTGTTTTTCGATGGGGCTACCAACATGAAAGGCGTCAGGATATGAGGAGTGCTCATTTCTGAAGAAGGGCATCATTACCTAGTCACGGCTCAACTCCGCTTCTATTGGACCAACAACATGGCAGAATATGAGGCATGTATTTTGGGTTTGTGATTAACAATAGACATGGGAGTCCAGGAAGTCTTGGTCTTGGGAGACTCGGAACTTCTTGTACACCAAATTCAAGGGGAGTGGGGAAAAAGAGATTTAAATCTCATACCATACCGGAAATTCTTGTATGATCTTTGCCAATGATTCTGGTCAATAGAGTTCAGGCACATCCCCAGAATTCATAATGAGGTTGCTGATGCCTTGACTACTTTGGCGTCAATGTTATATCATCCGGGTAAGTCTTATGTTGACCTGATACATATCCAGGTCTATGACCAACATACTTATTACAACATGGTGGAAGAAAAGCGTGAAAGAGAGCCTTGGTTGCACGACATCAAAGAATATATCAGGATGGGTGTCTACCCGGTGCAAGCCACAAGTGACCAGAAGAGAACAATCTATCGCTTGTCAAGTGGTTTCGATTTTAGCGGAGGGGTATTATTCAAAAGAACGCCATATCTTGGTTTGTCAAGATGTGTAGGTGTTGGGCAAGCTACAACCATCATTAGTGAGGTACATGATGGAGTATGCGGGCCGCACATGAGAGAATATGTTTTTGCGAAGAAAATTATCAGGGTAGGGTATTATTGGCTCACCATGGAGCGAGATTGTAACAGTTTCGTGCACAAATGTCATCAATATCATGTGCATGAAGACTTGATTCACTCCTCGCCATCTGAACTACATACAATGTCTGCACCATGGCCCTTTGTTGCTTGGGGCATGGACGTCATCGGGCCCATCGAGCCAGTAGCTTCTGACGGACACAGGTTTATCCTAGTTGCTATTAATTATTACCAAGTAGGTTGAAGGTAAGACCTTCAGGGCAATAACCAAGAAAGCCGTGGTCGACTTTGTAAATGCATATATCATTTGTCGATTTTGAATCCCCAAGATTCTCATCACTGATAATGGGGCAAATCTCAAGAGTCACTTGATGAAAGAGGTATGTCAGTAGTTCAAGATCACACATCGAAATTTCACCCAGTACCGCTCCAAGACGAATGGAGCGGTCGAGCCAGCCAATAAGAACATAAAGAAGATACTTCATAAAATGGTGGAAAGTTCCTGTAAGTGGCATGAGAAGTTACCCTTTGCATTGTTAGGCCATCGCACTACCGTCCTCACTTTGGTAGGGGCAACCCCATAATTGTTGGTATATGGCACAGAAGCAGTAATCCCGGCTGAAGTTGAAATCCCGTCCCTTCGGATCGTGGCTGAAGCAGAAATCGACGACGAAGAATGGGTTAGAACTTGGTTGGAGCAATTGAGTTTGATTAACGATAAATGATTAGCAGCAGTGTGTCACGGGCAGTTGTATCAACAGAGGATGGCCAGAGCATACAACAGGAAAGTCCGTCCAAGAAAGTTTGAGATGGGTCAATTGGTGTTGAAACGCATCCACCCTTACCGGGCCAAGGAAAATGGTAAGTTTGCTCCAGACTGGCAAGGACCATTTTGTCATGTCAAGAGTGCTGTCCAATAGGGCTTTGTATCTAACATATGTGGAAGGAAAATGTGTAGAAATGACTATCAATTCAGATGCAGTAAAAAGATATTATGTATGATTTTTTTTGTTTGAATCATTGTCTAAGTGGAGTTTGTTTGTACTTGGCAAGTTTTATAGATTGAAATGACGAATGCATTTTATTCATCTATCTAAACACTTTACCCTTTTGTTAACCCTTTTGAGCTTCAATTATTTTTCTTTTCATATCCCTTTTTTCGGAATCAGTAAAGAAAGTCAGAAATGCAATTATAAAAAGGCGGTGATAAGACAAGAACAAAAGAGAAAAGAAAGCAAAAAACAAAAGAGAAAAGAAAAAAGGAAAGAAAAAGAAAAAAGAAAAAAAAGAAAAGAAAAAGGAAGAAAAGAATGGCAGAAGGAAAAGGAAAACAAACAAATAATAGTAGAAGTAAGGAATCAGTAGGAACTACGTTTGACCTGATTCGTTTTTTAGGATACGTAGGCAGCCTCACGGCTCAGTCATATTCAAATAAATCCAAAGGCCCCAAGCAAGAAACTGGTGTAGAAATTGCGTTTGTTTGGATTCCGAAAGTTATAAATTTTGAACCCATAAAAGGGATTTTTGAGCCTTTCACACCCTTTCTTTCTAACCTTATCCAAAAGCCTACATTACAGTCAAAAGAAAGACCTTCCAATCAATCTGTACGAGACGCCGGGGAAAGCAAGGAGAGATGGACCATACCTCAGGACGACACCCTAGTTCTGGTAGAAAATAATAAAAATGAGAGAGTCTTATTAGTGAAACCCTCACGAGCACCATATGGCAACAAGAGTTTGAGAGAAATAAAAATGAGAGAGTCTTATTGGTGAAAACCCTCGCGGGCACCATAAGGCGATGCGAGTTGAGAGAAATAAATATGAGAGAGTCTCATTGGTGAAAACCCTCACTGGCACCATGAGGCGAAGGTGAGGCAAGAAGCAACAACTAGAAAAGGGCTATTGGTAAAAGTCTGTTCAGAACACAGTAAGGCAAGCAAAACTAGGGTTTGGTTGAAGAAATTGGGTTAGAAATGGTCACAACAACAAAAGCATGGCAACAGAAGGCTGGTCATTGGGACAGACTGGGTCGACTAGGCCGAAGTGCATGTCATGATCATGAAAATGAGCTGCTCTTCCTCAGATAAGTTTCCTTTCTCCTCCTTTCAACAGTTAGTAAATGTGGAATTCTTCACCCTAAATACAGTTCTGAGTCATTGCATTTCATTTTTCTTTTGAGTCTCTAAAGTCTTTTCGTTTAAGAAAACTGGAGAAATTTCAAACCCTACTATCATCTCCAAAAGGGAGGAAGCGCATGACACCCCAAAAATGTAACAAAGGCAGCAAAGTTTGAAACAGTAAGGGGAGGGATTCACAAGAGCTTCAATGATAAAATTGATTGAAGAGACAAGGTTTGGCAAAGTGAAGGAGCACAACACAATGATGGGGAAGCAATGTAAACCCACGAGGGTCAGGGGTTAGCCGAGCACAATACACTGACCGGGTCATCTCAGAAAGGATTCGAAGATTTTAGCGAAAGATCAAAAGCGCAACATGAACTAGGAAGGGCCACAGAGATTAACCAAGTGTAATATGTTGACTCAGCAACCTCAGGAAAGGAATTAAGAGTTCTAGCAAGAGGGTCGAAAGTGCAACACAAGCATAGGGAAGTAGAGTAAAGCCATAAGGGTTAGAGGTTCAGCCAACCAACTCAGGAAACTCATCATTAACATGGAAATTTAAACACAACGGAACATGACAGTGAGGAGACCGCTTCCAACAAGAATGCCGCAAGCTAACTAGCACTTTTCAAACAGACAAGTTTTCTTTGATTGACACAGGGGCAGAAAAATTCCATAAGAGCCTAAGGGGGGGTCATCTACATGGTAAGGCAGGCACATGGCAGGTGTGATCAAAATCTCAGGGCCTACCTGGAAGTGGAACCCAGTTAAAACTCAAAAGGAACATAGTTCGTCATAAATGTTCTCCCCAACAAGAGTGTAATGGGGCAAAACTTTAATTAGCAACCCCTAGCAAAGACAATCGAGAGTTAAAAGGGGCACGCAAGTTGAAATTCTCAAGACTGCCCCCATCCCTTGGAAATGAGCTCAGTTTAAAATTCAAATAGGTGCGGGTAACATGGGCAGGCACAAACATCTTCCCTGTAAGAGTTACCAAAACCCTCCTGAACAATGATAACTAGCAAAAACAACCAGAAGTTAGAGTTGGAATTTAAGCTGGAATCCGCACGACCTCCTGGAAAATGGGACTTATTTAAAGGATAAAGGTAGTCATAGATAACAAAGATCATAAAGTGACTTGCATAGTATCCAGTTAGAGGTTGTCAGGACCTTATTGAAAAATGGGACTTTGCCCAGAACACAAACATGTCCCCAACAAGAGTCGTCAGGACCCGTTTGAATAACGGGATGTAGCTCTAAATACTAACCCCCATCAGGCCCATTTTGTCATCTAATTAAGAGTTGTCAGGACCCGTCTTGATAATGGGAAGTTGTGTGAACTACCAGTCACCAGCGTATCCCCAGCAGACATAACCCATAACAAGACATAGTGGGAAATAATACCTTTTGAGAAACATAACATAATCTCAAATTTGTCATCAGTAAAGAATTGTCAGAACCCTCCTGGATAATGGGACATCTTAGAATTAGAGATATTTGGTAAAGGAATTTGATTAGTACTCACAGATCCGCCCAGCAACAAACTGGGGCAGAAGAAAATTTTCTTGTGTTTTGTTTTGTTGTGATCAGGTACACATGCAGCAGTTTTAGGGAATATTTTCAAGTTTCAAGTTTTGGTAATCAGGCGCTCACCTATTAGAACAAGGGAATATTTTTAAAGATTCAAGTCTAGGAAATCAGGCGCCCACCTGTAGAACAATGGAATATTTTTCAAGATGCAAGTTGGTAATCAGGCGCCCACAGTCAGAAAAAGGGAATATTTTTCAAGATGCAAGTTGGTAATCAGGTGCCTACCTGTCAGAACAAGGGAATATTTTTCAAGATGCAAGTTGGTAATCAGGCGCCAACTTGTAGAACACGTGAATATTTTTTGAGATTCAAGTTTTGGTATTCAGGCGCCCACCCGTTAGAACGAGGGAACATTTTTCAAGATTCAAGTTTTGGTAATCAGGCACCCACATGTTAGAACAAGGGAATATTTTTCAAGATTCAAGTTTTGGTAATCAGGCGCCCACCCTAGAATGAGGGAATATTTTTCAAGATTCAAGTATTGGTAATCAGGCGCCCACCTGTTAGAACAAGGGAATCTTTTTCAAGATTCAAGTTTTGGTAATCAGGCACCCACCTATTAGAACGAGGGGATATTCTTCAAGATTCAAGTTTTGTTAATCAGGCACCCACTTATTAGAACGAGGGAATGTTTTTCAAGATTCAAGTTTTGGTAATCAGGCGCCCACCCGTAAGTTTTGATAATCAGGCGCCCACCTGTTAGAACAAGGGGATATTTTTCAAGATTCAAGTTTTGGTAATCAGGCTCCCACCTGTAAGAACAAGGGAATGTTTCTTAAGATTCATGTTTTGGTGATCAGGCGCCCACTTGTTAGAAGAAGGGCATATTTTTCAAGATACAAGTTTTGGTAATTAGGCACTTACCCTTTAGAACAAGGGAGTACGTTTCAAGTCCAACAATTCGGCATCAGACATAGAAAAGAAAACAAGAAGTCAACAGGACGATAGAAAGTTTACAGGAATAAATACAAGACAACGAAGCAACAAGGATCAAGAGCAAGATTGAAGATACATGTACATTCTTTTGTAATCCACAGTTAATAGCTTAGTGTAGCTTATTTATTTTTCACAAGGTGTAATAAGGGATCTAGTAGCGTTTGTTGTAGCAGCAGTAGCAGCAGTGAAATCACAGCTTCGGTAGTCCCAGCTACCAAATACTCTTGAACTACATTGACCTGATTCCTATTTAGCCGAGGATATGTAGGCAACCTCTGAAGCAGAGTGCGGTCAAGATTTTCAAAATTCTTCTCACGAAGTATTCAAACGAGCAAAAATCGCTCTTTGCGAGAAAATCTCCGTGTTTCCGCGCAAAGAGGGGCAACTGTCAGCATGTCTTTTTTTCCCTATATGAATTACACCCATAATTCCAAACAAACTAGTTTCTTTTCACTATTTTTAATTATTTTGATTTTGTTGATTTTTGTGACATTTTCTGTTAAGTGTTTGCATGTGTATGTGCATTAATTAAATGAAAATACAAAAAACATGGGCATCTACATTTTAGGATTTAACGTTGCATTTTTAATGATTAATTAGTAATTAGTTATTTTATAAAATGAAAAATCAAAAAATAGTTTTAATTTGTACTTCTAATTTTTATTTTAGTTTTCTTTAGGTGATTTTTATTTTTATTTAGATAATGACTATGTAGGATTAATTAGGATTTTTATAGGTCAATTATGGATTCAGATTAATTTAGGATTTTTTGAAGTTCTAATATTTGAAAAATGAAAAAGAAAGAAAGAAAACAAAAGCTGAAAATATATATAATTAGAAACAAAGAGCATGAGTAAGTATTTGGGCCAAAACAATAAAAATCATCCAGCCAGACCCAAAACCAACCCGAACCAGTCCATACCCATTACCCAAACCTGGTCCAGCTTCATAAATTCAAAACAACATCATTTAATGGTGTTTTAATCCTGACCGTCTAGGTTTCTGATCTAACGGCCAAGGAGCCCCCATAAAATCAATATATTAGTTTTGGATTTGCCCTACTCCCCCCATCTCACCATCCCTTATCATAAAATGTAACACCACCGTCTACCACCTTAGACCGCCTCCAGAAATCGCCTCAGGACGGCGGCCGGCCACTAATGATCCCCAAATTTACACCATATCTTCCCCGTCATCTCCCATTTTCCAAATCCACAGATGGCTTCTCTCAAATCCCCACCAGACTCCTTGAGCATTTGATTGTATGGTTGGCTGCTCCACCACGCACGGCGTCGACGACTCAAGCCACCCCAATCCTTCCAGAATAACACCATGAATACCCCTCTCCCTTCTTTTTCCACATCCGGGTTCAGTTCCCCTCAAATCATAGCCAAACATGTCGAATTTTGAAAAAACCCCGACTCACCTAAACCAACCCTAAACTAACACCTTGAACCCTTTTTCCCTCCTCACTCCAAAACCCCGATCTATCCCTTTCAACGCCGTGTTGAACCACCTGAATATCTAATCTGGGATTCGAACATTTGAAGCCAAGGTCAGATCAACTCACACGAGCAATTTTCTGGTGTCCATGAATGTCAGGGCATATCATTTGTCCATACCCTAATAGAAATTTTTAAATCAAATGTCAGGGCATATCATTTGTAGTTTAATTTTGGCATCTGTTTCTTTTATTTTAATTTTCCAGTAGTCCCTTATTTTCGTTGTTAGTTTGGTTATTATTATTTTTTTAGTTGCTGAATTAGGATTCATTGAGTTTGACCATAGTCAATTTAACTAAGGTAAAATGGATCAGCTAGCTAGGTTTGGTAATTTCAGATTAGTTCAAGGGTAATGCAGGTATTGTAATTTAGGGAGCCTTGCATTTAACTGATTTGGAAATCCAATCAGAATTTTGAGACTTTAGTGTTAAACTTGTGAAACAAGCCATTAATAAAAGGACTAACTCGCTAAAAACAAGAGTTAAAAAAGGGACTCAAGATGCAAAGTAGGATATGAAAGGTAAACCCTAAGTTATACCTATATAAAGGCGCTAGTCTTGCATTCCAAGGGAAGAGAGGATAGGCTAAAAAATACAGAAAACCCATACAAAAAGAAAATGAAAATAGTATTGTTACCTCTGGTAGAATTGAGTAGAAGAAAAATCAAAAAGTTTAAAAATAGCTGAAGGAAAATATTGTTTCATTGGCTTTTATACTTTAACTTCGAAAATATTCAAATGATTGAAGTTATTTTAGGCTCTATTCGAAAATGAACTGAGGATGGTACTTGAAGTTTTTTGATTTATTCTTGAATGAAGTTGGGTTCCTGTGCTGTTATTGCTTCAGTCCCTAGTTTTAACTGCTATTGATTCTGCTGTTTGTTACTGATGCTGGACCTTTAACTACTCTGATGTTGCTTTCTTCAAACTTTCAAGTAAGTATGTAAACCATGAGAAGCAAATGACTGCAAGGATCCATATGTGTTTAGAAATTCTAATGAATGAGGAATCGAAAGGAATTTTGCTACATGCTTCTTCTCTTTGGTTTTCTCTTCTTCTATTTTTTCTTGTCTCAAACGTATAGATGTTGCTATGTTAGTGTTCTGGACCTTGGATGCGCTTCAATATTGAGTTATTGAAGTTTTGGGGCTGAATTCTAGACTATTGATTAATAATTGTCTTTCATATAATGGTTGATGTTAATACATAGGCGATTGCATGATAATGTGGTTTTTCTAAGCCATGCTATTCTTCTCGATATATCTTTGCCTCTGAATAATTAGAAGCATACGATGATTGTGGTGAGTGCTTCGGCATTGACCCTTAGTAAAGCTATGAGAAGATTGGTTTTAAAGGTACTGTTAGTTGTCCATGTAGAATTTTCCTCATGTATTATTTCTGCTTAAATCTGATATAACGTGCAAATGGGAGATCATCTCAGGTGTTATTGTTGAATAACAAGGGATGAAGATCAAGGATTTTATTTTTAACAAATTGTGATTTTTTGGATATCATAGTTTACGACAGTGACGCGCATAAATTTTTGCGCAAATGATATTGGTCTACTATCATAATTCGGCTGGTAGTAAACTTGATTCTGAAATATAATACTTAGTTTTGCATCAATTTTTAGCAAGATAAATGGGTCATATTATCTGGCCCTACTCGCTGTGTACAACCGATTTATGAGTAATATTTGGCCACAAAGTCACTATCATAATTCATGACTTCATGACAATTTCAATGTACTCTAGCAAAAAAAAAAGATATCTAAATATTTTTAGCAAGCCTTCAGGGCCGTTTAAAATACAATTATGATTGCATATACGTTCGCGTAACACGACCATAATTCTAAATTAATTTGGAGTATGCGTTCGGGCAACTTCGACTAATCTTTTCTTAATAATAAAATAGGTTACAAGTTTTAATTAGTTTTAGTTTACGTAAGCTCATTAAAATCACATATGGCCTTTAGTAATTTCCGAGGTTAGGTAAAATATAATATTTCACAGAGTATCCTTTAGGGCCATTTATAATAGTAGTGTGATTGCGTATACGTCCGCGTAACACAATTACACTTATAAGACAAAAATGGAGTATGCGTTCGTGCAACTTCGGCCAAAACTTTTCTTAATAATAATAAAGCATTATTAATTACGGGCATGTTCGCGTGACATGATTTTCGACGAGCCAAATAAGCCGGTATACGTACGCGTAACCCGTTTCAAGATAATTTTCTTAATTAAAAGCGGTTAGAGAAGTAACTGAACATAGGTTCTCAAATTAGTAATTAAACAATTTTATCGGCCAAGTATTATTAAAGCAACCGTGCTAGAACCACGGAACTTGGGAGTGCCTAATACTTTCTCACGGGTTAAAAGAATTCCTTACCCAGATTTCTGATTTGCATACTATAATAACAGAGTCATTCTTTCCTCAATTCCGTATTTTAAACCAGTGACTTGGGACACCATAAATTATCCCATGTGGCGACTGTGATTTTTAATAATTAATCTCATTTCGATTGTCACTTAAATTGAAGAAAAAATCCATTTATTATACCATTTTCGGGGTGTAGTAATTAAAAAGGAGGTGTGACAGCTGCCCAGGTCTGAACCTGATTCATAATGGATTCTAACTCCTAAGAATGGACTAACGGGCTGGTTAGGGTGTGCCATCACTCCCAATTACTGGGCATGACCACCAGCCTGTCATGGCTTTCCCTAATTCCCTCTTTATGCATTTGCACTTACTCTTAGACTCTAAGTTCCCCCCTCTTATGAGCCTTGTTTGGGACCTTGAGTTCCCTCTAAACTTGGACATTGGAGGGCTGGCCCTTCCACACTGCACTATGATCTAATTCTGTTATGAATTTGGGGTGTACGCACTTCCTAGAGCCCTTTGAGACTCCTAGGAACTTTGTCAAATCCCAAATAGGAGAAATGCTTTTGGAAATCTTATCATGTAAGTTGGTTTATCTCATATTGTTAGAACTTAAGTCTGAATTAGGCTGTTCGGGTGTAGCTTGAATTTCTGATATAATTTTTTACTTTTTCTTGTTTATTTTGGTCTGTAATAATTTGTAATAACTATGGGGACGGCTAGCAAAAAGGGATGGGGATAAATGTATGCAAAGGGTAGATAACTTGCCTATAAGATCTTTTCTGATTCTTGCGTTCACATAGACAACATGCCTATAGTTTATTGCCAATGAGTTCTACATTCTCATCTTAGAAATCATGCCTATGAGTTTTGCATTCTCATCTTAGATATCATGCCTATAAGTTATGCATTTGCATTCTCATCTTAGATATCCTGCCTATAAGTTCTGCATTCCTGCATATAGAAATCATGTCTCTAAGTTTTATGCATTTCTGCATATAGACACTATGATGATAGGTTTTTCTACAGTTCAGCATATATATGTCATTAGGCAAACGATCCTAGGTTTAATAACAATCTGCATATATCTATCGCTAGGCAAGCTTGTTCATAGGTCAAATAATAAACAACATGCTAGATACCAGGCCTATAGGACTTCCTGAATTCTTACACCTGCATCCATCACAAGGCAAACTCGTTCATAGGTTTAAATTATAAACAACCTTCTAGATACCATGCCTGTAGGACTTTGCACTCTTGTTTCAACTATAAAGTGTTTAAAATTAACTACACTTAGAAATCATGCCTATAGGAGTAATCAATTGAATTAGCTTCGTCTATTTCCTCTATGATTCTAAAATCAGTAAATAAGATCGTTTAAAATCTGTAGAACCTTTTGATTATAAAGCCAATAATAATTTCTTTTAAAACCAGTACACCTTCTGCACTATTAGATATCATGCCTATAGGTCTCACCTAGGTATGCCATTAAGTGATTAATCAACTAGGCCAGTTCTTGATAAATTACAGCCAAACCAAGCCTAATTCGTACTTCTCATCTGATAAATATGTGATAAATAAGCATGTCCTAACGCTTTAAAGTTAATTCAGACCATAACTAGTATTTTAAGTCATGCTATATAACTTGCTCCTAAAGTGAGGAGGCCTATTTGAGCCTTAACTGCTATTTGCTTTCCCCCTAACTGCTTATGTCTTCTTGCTTGTCACCTCAGAATTTTATCCTTTTAAACTCTAAAATGACCTAACTCCCTCCCCTTTAGGATTAGTAGTCCTAACGCCTCCGAGACTGATAGGATTGAGGCGGGTAATAGCATAAAATAAGTAATGACACTATTCCGCGCCTTAATACCTTAACGGGGCGGGAATGGTAGATATGGATATGATGACCGGTGCACTAATACCTCATGTAGCCCCTCTTTTTTAAGGAGTGATTACTGGGTATTGCATTGACATGATCTATATTAATCATAAACCTAGCACCCCCTTTCCCTTTACTTGTTTATTCTTTTTCATAATTGTTTAGATATTTTCTTAAAATGTTTTCCCTGTTTAATTTTCCAAAAGAAAAAAAAATTCAACTATATTATATGAACAGACCTTCTACTTGAGCCTATATTTTCTTACTTGTTACGTGCAGTCACAATTATAACATGGCCGGGAACCACACTAGTGGATCTTGGGGGGGGGGTGCCTAACACCTTCACCCCGAGATAATTTCTAGCCTTTACCCAAACTCTGGTTCTTCAACTCAAAACCCTTCTTAGTGTCCTAATGCACTTAATCATTAGGTGGAGACTCTTAAAATTCAAAACCTGATTCCTAAAAGAGAACGAGTTGTCCTCCTAAACGTCATAAACTCGATTTCGCCTTAGTAAAAGGGGGGGGGGGGTGACAGCATGGCGACTCTGCTGGGGATATTGTTTAGGTTTTTACCATTTCATGTTATTTGTGACTTTACTGCTTTTTATTTGCCTTTATTTAATGTCTTTATCTCTTTTCTACTGCAAAGTAACTTGGATCTTTGTTTCTTTTCTTCAATGCTTCCTTTTACCGCTTTCCTTCAATAATATAGTAATTATGAGCAGTTATTCTAATCATTACTTTATGAACGCGCAAATGCATGACAACTTGTCTCATTCTTGTAATTGCATATTCAGCATCATATTCCACTCGTGCCAAACAAAATATCATAACAACACTTATAATGAGTGGTTGCACCATTCCGATATTTTCACCTCCTAAAATTTGCAAAAGCGTATTTGAAGTAAAACTAGTCGATCAATAGTGTAGGTTATGATTCCATGCCTTTCCCTCTTAAGTTGTCCTCTCAAGGGTACTGGTTTAGCACCCCATAGAAACCTTACTCCATTCAATTGCATGTATCATCGTCAAACCTAGCTGAGTCAGTTATGTTGTCCTGACTTTTTAAGATAGCCTTGTCCAAAGTCCACTGGGTTTCCCTGGAACCCAAACGGACACTACCACGTCTATGCATTTATTTGGAGAACTAAAATGCATCTTATGCCAAATTATTGGTATTTAAATAGTCGAGACTAGTGGCGGTAAGGGCCTAACTCTTTGCTTTGCAGAAAACGAAGCACGAAGTCCCTAGATTCCGCATAGTATCCAATATCCACCCAAGGTTGCTAAGCTGGTGGGAAGATCTTCACTCCAGTGATCAAACCCTCGTCCGCAAGTATTTGGGAGATTTGCTTTCTCTTCTTGAAATGCAACCCGACAAAAACATCGTAGAGGCTGAAACTCTATTATGGGATTGCGATAGGCCTGTGTTCCGTTTCGGGGACCTTGAAATGACACCTTTGTTAGAGGAAATATGAGGGATAGCTAGTATCCCATGGGAGACTCCGGGTTTGCTTATGCCAGAAAATCGCAAGGGTAGAGGTTTTCTCAAGATGATGGGACTAAAGAAGAACCCAGAGTTGACCTGCTTGAAGGATTCCTACATTTCTTTTGACTATCTGTATGAGAGGTACGACCATAGCAAGTCCTACCACACATACCCAAAAGAATTCTCCCTCATATCATTAGGGCATACCCATAGAAGAGTCTTCGTCTTTATGTTCGTCTTTTTGTGGATGATTGTATTTCTTATGAAGAAGCCTAGGATTCATACTACACAAGCCATGATTAGCAAACCTTAATGGAAGGAATTGACAGAAACCTTTTAGCATAGTACCTATGATCGTTACGGAGATATACCGAGCCCTAGAGAACTGTCAATGAGGGGCAAAACACTTTGAGGGTTGTAATTTACTTCTCCAAATATGGCTCAGGGAGTATCTCCAAAATAGTGAATATCGACAAGAGATCCTGCGCAGGGACTGGGATGATCATATTGCCTTCTATCAACCAAGGTGAATGAACTATATGCCTAACATGTTTTCTCAATTGGAATATGCTAAAGGATGGGTAGAGTTATTCGAAAATCTGAAAGAGGACCAAGTGCAATGGATGTTCAAATGGTTCCATGTGAAAGTGTTCATTGTCCGATCTCTAGATTCACCATTTCTTATACTCATTGGTCTGAGAGGAAGTTATTCGTATGTCCCTCTCTGAGTCATGAGGCAGGCTGGAAGAAAGTAGGGCATACCAATGGTTGACCAAATGAGTCACTTCAAGGCCAATTTTTAGGATAATGACAGCCCTTACAAATGCAAAGCCCAACATATGTAGCACTGCAAAGTCGTCATGGGAAAGGACAGTATTGAACCGGACAGGTTCTATGTTGGATATACTCCATACTGTCCAAGATGGTTGGAAGACGATGATAATGGGTTAGGACAACCGAGATTTGTTCGAGGCCACAGGATTATTGATGAAAATGATGAAGCACAGGTTAAGTACAACCAACTGCACTAGAGGATGCGGGAATTCAAAAATGAACACCATGAAATACAGGAATCCAATCAAAAGTTAATTGGAGAGTGTAAGGATATGGTTGTTAACGCTAACAAACAACTGATCTGTTTGGAGCGGGGCACAGTGGAGCTGGAAAAGAAGTTTCTGAAGAGGGTCAAATATTGCCGAGTTGCTGAAGCAGATGAAGGCTGACGTCTGGGCAGGGTCTACTTGATGCTAGGATTGCGTGAGCAGGGAGCGATGTTCGAAGGAGCCAACATTTCCGAATCCGGGGAAGGTCCTTCAAGGGACAAGTAGATAGGAGTCTTCTTTTTCTTTAATAATGTAATGAGGCCTACAACCATTAGTGACATTTTGTTTAGTGTCGTTTTGGGATTCATCTTTTTTCTTATCAATAAAATGAGACATTTTGCATTTTAAATTTTCCAAATTTATTTGTCACTAGGCCTAGCTCGGGCACAACGAGATTCCCCAAGATTAGGACACCTTTTATATTCCCTGCACTACGTGTTTAAATTTGCAACATCTTTTCGTATGATCCTTACTAACTTGCTACTTTTTGTTTTTCACCTTTTTTTTATTCCCCTCTCCAAAGGTTAGTTCGTGAACTCTGGCATCATCATCGTATTCCACAAGATCTAAGGTCCCTCCACCTACTCCACTTCCTAGTCCTATCAGAAGTAGGAACAAGGGAAAGATGGAAGATATATGCAACATCAAAAAGGATAATTCAGTCGAACGGGTAGAGGTTACTCAGGGTATTCAGGCTTCCAAGGAGAATGCCTCTCAGATAGAACATAAGTTACTAAAGTTCCAAGAAGATATTAACCAAGTCCGGAATTTGGAAAATCTGTCATTTTCTCTTGCTACTCGAGAAGTCACTCGGAACCCCACACCTCCACAAAATATCCCATACTATCTAACTCTTCACCACCACAGCAATACTTGCTAGACTTCCAATACAACTGCGTTGGTCATCCTGAAACCATTGAACCCCACAAATGACTATTTCCACAACAACACCCCCGTATACGTGAAAACTATGCCTATCTCAAGCATACCCGAGTCAGATGACAAAGACTGCTTTATCAGGAATTTGGCTGAAGAACTTAAGAACCTGACCACTAGGATCTAGGGCGTTGAAAGCAGTAAAGGAATTGAGGGTCTGAACTACAAAGAGTTATGCATACAGCCCGATGTCGAAATGCCCGAGGAGTACAAACCTCCGAAGTTTGAAATTTTTGATGGTACAGGAGATCCCATGGTTCACCTAAGAACATACTGCAACAAACTGGTCATAGTAGGAAAAGATTCACATGAAGCTCATTATGATATGTCTGAAAGGGGATGCTCTATCTTGGTACATTAGTCAAGACCCGAAGAAGTGGTCAAATTGGGTGAGTATGGTATCATATTTTATTGACATATTTAGATTCAACACAAAAGATGCGCCAGATGTGTTCTACATCCAAAACTTAAAGAAGAAACCTACGGAGACATTCCGCGAGTATGCTACTCGGTGGAGATCAGAAGCTACTAAGATCAAGCCGGCTTTAGAAGAAGAATAAATGAACAGGTATTTCTTCAGGGCTCAAGACCCATAGTACTATGAAAGGTTGATGCTGATTAAAGGCTAAAAATTTTACGACATCATCAAACTAGGGGAAATGATCGAAGAAGGTATCAAAAGTGGTATGGTCACTAACTTTGAAGCTTTGCAGGCTACCAACAAGGCTCTGCAGTCTGGTGGTACATCCAAAAAGAGGGACGTAGGTTCCATAATGGTTGCACAAAGAATCAAATCACCAGTCAAATACCAAGCCTACCCGATATCTCCACTCACATATCAACCCACTCCAAATTACCAAGCACCCCTGCCTTCTTACACAGCATTACAATCCACTTACCAATCGCCTTCACCACACTCATATCAGCCTACTTCACCCAAATACTCCCAACCCGAACACGTCTACCAAGCCTAAAACACTCAAACTTCCCACTATAAATCACCTCCCCCTCGCCAAAATTTCCCTAGACCCCAAAAAACTTCGACTGTAGACCTACCAAGCAATACAATGCCATTGCCGAACCTATCCACCAGCTGTATGAAAAGCTCAAAGCTGCTGGTTATGTCACCCCTATCCTTGTCGTAAACATCAAAATCTCCTCCCAGTGGGTAAACCCAAATAAAACCTATGCATACCATTTCGACATGAAGGGTGTACTATTGACGAATGTTGCTCCCTGAAGGATAAAATCCAGGCTTTGATAGACAACAACATCATCGTGGCAAAGGAGCCCTCCCCGAATGTCCATAACAACCCTCTACCAGACCACAAGGGTAAAAGTATACACATGATTGAGATGGAAGATGATTGGGACCCCAAGGGATCATTCGGGTTGATAGTAGAAAGAGACGATCCAAAGAAACCAACAGTCACTCTCAATTCGATTGTAGTCCAAATTCAGGCTTTTCAAGATGCCGAGGTAAACATGTCCATACCACTCTAATTTGAAGTACCAGCCTCTACAAAGACGCCAACACCGATCAAGGTTGAGTTTGGATCCTTAAAGGCGCATGATCCATTTGAAGTCACTGTATTACCTTCCAAAACAAGGGTGACTATTCCAGTGGCAATGAAAACCGTAACACCATTCCACACAAAAGCCATACCATGGGACTACACAGCGGAGGCAAGAAGGAAGGGAAAAGCCAAGTTTGGGGAAACAATTGCAGCACAGGGTATGACAAGAACCGATAGAGTGTACACCCCAGAACACTTGGATGTGTCAAGTAAGCAGACCTCTAATCGACAAACCATCATTGAAACCGGACCCGGTGATCTTTGGAGAAAGATACAAGCTAAGGAGTACTCGATCATTGACCAATTGAGCAAAATACTAGCACAGATCTCTATCCTGGCTTTTCTACAAAGTTTTGATGCACACAAGAATCCCTTGCTAATGGTGCTGAGTGAGACATATGTGCCCAGAAACATCACTCGAGGAGAAATGGATAACATGGTGGGTCAAGTATTGGAAAGTCTCAAAATCACCTTCCACAAGGATGAGCTACCTCCGGAAGGACTAAGCCATATTAAGGCATAGCACGTCACTGTGCAGTGCAAAGATTATTTTATCACCCGGATTCTGGTTGATGGAGGGTCCAGTCTGAACTTTTGTCCTCGGGTAACACTCAGAAAATTAGGAAAAGGACTGCATGAAATGAAGGACGGGTCCATCAACATCAAGTCTTTCGACGGATCTCAAAGGTCCACTATTGGGTAGATTAGCCTACGTTTGCAAATGGGGCCCACTTGGTTCGATGTTGATTTTTTAGGACGTGTCGGTATCTTACAATCTACTGTTGGGACGACCATGGATTCATGTCGCTGGGACTGTGGCATCAACACTACATCAAGTAGTGAAATTTGAGTGGAATCACCAGGAGCTAATCATTCATGGTGACGGTAGCAACCCCGTATATAGTCGCCAGACCATCCCAACGATCGGAGGAAGAAGGAAAATAGAAGGAAAAACCTACCATCACATCGAGCGAGTTAGTGTCGTTGACACATATAAATAGTAGGACAATAAAATCAAAAGCATACTGAACTCGTGAGGGTATGAAACAGGCAAAGGACTTGGCAATAATCTCCAAGGAATCGCTAAGCTTATCAAACTAAAGAAAAATAGTACCTCCTTTAGTTTGGGGTATGAGTATACCTGGGAAGAATTCAAGGACTGGTCGCCACCCTGGCGTGGCCCTTACTATCCATTGGAGCGGCCAATACCTCGTCTGGAGCAGACTTTCCAACCAGCCAAAGTCATCTACGGGTCAGAAGAAGAGGAAGCATTGGGAGCAATGAAGAATTTGTTTCTGAAAAAAGATAACATGGAGTGTTGTGTCATTTCGAGGAGGAGTGGGAGGATGGCCCTTCCATACAAGCCCTGAGCCGAAGAGAATGCCTCAATAATTGGTCCATCAGAACCATTTGAGCCCAACGTGCCTTTGGGTAGCAAGGCTAAACAAAGCACCACGCACTATTATGTTTTACTAGTTTATTTCCCCTTCGCATTTTGTTTTTTTTCAAAAAGAGCACTGATGTTCAAAACATTCATGGAATATATTAAAGTATTTCATTTTCTTATAAATCTTACGCTTATTATTTTCATTACTTTACTCAAGCAGTATTACCATTACTTTACTTGATGAACCAATGACTATAACATGGAACGAGACAACGCAACAAACGTACATAGATTCAGAGGAAGACGATATACTAGAGGAGATTGTTAAGGAAGCTGAGGATTTCGAGAATAGGCCTAAGTCCAACTTGGACGAGACTGAGATTGTCAAACTAGGGGGTGCAGAAAACATCAAAGAAACACCAATTGGCATCCATTTGTCACCGTTAGAAAAGAAGGAATATATAGAGTTTCTAACAGAGTATGAAGACATATTTGCTTGGTCATGCGATGACATGACTGGTGGAAACACATCCATTGTGGCTCACAAATTGTCGACCGACCCGGCCTGTTTCCCTGTAAAGCAGAAAATCAGAAAATTCAAGCCAGATATAAGTCTGAAAATCAAGGAAGAAGTCACCAAGTAGATCAAAGCCAAAGTTCTCAGGGTGGTAAAGTATCCGACATGGTTAGCCAATATTGTGCCAGTACCAAAGAAGGAGGGGAAAGTTAGAGTCTGTGTCGACTACCGAGACCTTAACCAGGCCAGTCTAAAAGACGACCTCCCCTTGCCGAACATACACATCTTGATTGATAACTGCACCAAGCACGAGTGGCAGTCGTTCATTGAATTTTTCGCCGGACCATCAAATATGGATGGATAAAGAGGATGTTGAGAAAACGGCTTTCATTACGCCGTGGGGAATGTATTGTTACAAGATGATGTATTTTGGGTTAAAGAATGCTGGAGCCCCTTATATGAGGGCCATGAATACCCTTTTTCATGACATGATACACAATGAGATTGAAGTGTATGTAGACGACGTCATCATTAACTCCAAGAAAGTCGTAAATCACGTGGACAATTTAAGGAAATTCTTCAATAGAGTGAAGAGATACAACCTGAAGTTGAATCTAAAAAAAATGTGCATTAGGGGTTTCAACTAGGAAATTTCTTCATTGCGAGTCGCGAAGAGATAGAATTGGATCCATCAAAGGTCAAAGCTATTCAAGAATTTCCACCACCAAAGAGCAAGAAAGAAGTGCTGAGTTTCTTGGGAGGACTTAACTACATTAGCCGGTTCATAGCACAATCTACTGTCATCAGTGAGCCAATACTTAAGATGCTGAAGAAGGATGCTGCTACCAAATAGACTGATGACTGCAAAGGAGCCTTCGATAGAATCAAGGAGTACTTTTCAACATCGCCGGTCTTTGTTTTGCCCGAGCCAAGTGGACCCCTACTACTCTACCTTGCGGTGCTAGATGGAGAATTTGGTTGTGTTCTGGGGCTGCATGATGAAACAGGGAGAAAAGAGTAGGCCATCTATTATCTCAGCAAGAAGTTCACCCCGTACGAGGCCCCGTATTCTCTATTGGAACACACATATTGTGTTCTGACTTCGGTAGCTCAGAAGTTGAGGCATTATTTCTGTGCTTACACCATGTATCGCATATCAAGAATGGACTTGTTAATGTACATCTTTCAGAAGCCCATGCCCACTGGCAAGCTTCCCAAATGGAAAATCTTGCTGAGTGAATTCGACATTGTCTACATGACTTAGAAAGCAATCAAAGGAAAAGAACTAGCAAATCACCTTGAGAAAAACCTAGTGGATGGAGAATACGAGCCCCTACAGGCGTATTTTCTTGATGAAGAGGTATCCTTCATAAGAGAAGACATTGCAGAATCCTATGACGGTTGGAGGATTTTTTCGACGGAGCAGTAAATTTTAAAGGAGTTGGCATACGAGCAGTCGTATCAGAAACCGGCCAGCACTATCTGGTCTCTGCCAAACTCAGGTTCCCTTGCAACAATAATATGACCGAATACAAAGCTTGCATCTTAGCGATAAAAATGTCCATTGACATAGATGTTCAGGAGTTGCTAGTGATTGGAGATTCGTATTTGCTTATACATTAGGTCTGAGAGGAATAGGCAACTAAGAACTCCAAGATACTCCCGTACCTTCACCATGTATAGGAGTTGAGGAAAACGTTCACAAAGACCGAGTTCCGGCATGTTCTCAAGGTCCAGAATGAGTTTACCAATGCATTGAAAACCCTATCATCTATGATTCAACATCTAGATAACAACTTCATAGACCCTATTCTAGAAAAGATTCATGATCAGCCAGCTTATTGTGCTCAGGCTGAAGAAGAAGCAGACAGAAAGCCTTGGTTTCATGATATCATGGAATATTTGGCAAAGGGATAATACCTAGAACTTGCAAATCCAACTCAGAAGCGCACCCTTCGGAGGTTGTGTAACAATTTCTTTCACAGTGGAGGAATCCTATGTAGGAGGACTCGTGATTTGGGATTACTAAGGTACGTCAAGGCAAAGAAGCATCTAAACTTTTAGAAGAAATCCATGGGGACACCTACGGTCCACACATGAACGGTTTTGTCTTAGCTAAGAAGATACTCCAAGAAGGTGACTATGGAAACGGACTGCATCCAGTATGTCTGAGAGTGCCATCACTGTCAGATACATGCAGACATGATAAAGGTGCCTCCAAACGAGCTTACTGCAACAAGCTCGCCATGGCCGTTCGCCGCTTGGGAAATGGATGGTATCGGACCTATTAAGCCCGCTACATCAAACGGGCATAGGTTCATTCTAGTGGCAATTAATTATTTCACCAAAAGGGTTGAAGCAGCATCATATAAAGCAGTTACTAAGAAATTTGTGGCATACTTTGTTTGTGACCGCATTGTTTACTGATTTAGGATTTTAGAACTGAGATAATGTTTCCAATCTAAACAGTGACTTGATGAAATCCATGTGCGAAACCTTCACGATAAAACATAATAATTCTACAGCCTACAAACCTCAGATGAATGGAGCCGTAGAAGCCGCAAACAAGAACACCAAGAAGAAACTAAGGAAAATGATACAAAAGCATAAACAGTGGCACGAGAAGCTATCATTTGCTTTATTGGGATATTGCACCATAGTCCGCACATCAATCGGGGCAACTCCTTACATGCTGGTTTATGGTACAGAGGCAATCATTCATGCCGAGGTAGAAATTCCCTCGTTGAGAGTCATATAGGAAGCAAAACTCAATGACGCAGAATGGGTAAAGAGTTGCTATGAGCAGTTAGCCCTCTTAGATGAAAAAAGAATGAACGCAGTCTGTCATGGTCAACTTTATCAGAACAGAATGTCCAGGCCCTTCAACAAAAGAGTCAAGCAAAGACAATTCACACCAGGATAGCTAGTATTGAAAAAGATTTTTCCACATCAAGATTCTCTCCCAATTGGCAGGGTCCATACATGGTTGATCGGATTTTGACAGGAGGATCCCTCATACTTGCAGAAATGGATTGAGAAATTTTGCCAAAACCAATCAATTCAGACACAGTGAAGCGATACTATATGTAATCTTTATGCCTTCATACATGATGTAACTTTTGAACTACGTCTGACCTGATTCCCGTTTAAGAGGGGACATGTACACAGCCTTATCGATTCGGTCACAATTCAATAAAATTTTCATTTCAATCCCCCCCTTCGCGCAATTGAAAATTGGGCAGAATTTTGAGAAGGACCCTTAAAATTATGAAGTAACTTCAGCCAATCATCGCGAGCAACCGTCAGAAGTAGCAACCCAGTAAATTAGGGCAGAATTTTGAGGATGACCCTCAAAATTCCAGGGCAAAAGAGGTTGTAATGTCTGGAACCACGTCACGGTCATTTGTTCATCTAAAGAAAACTATCTTTTATGTACTTATGTTAAATTTTACTAAATCATGATTATTTTGTTTAACGGCGCTACCCCCATGATACACAACATCCCGGGAAATGGAACCAAGTAGGATAGGAAAGCTCGCGAGGATACAAACTAACCTTTCCCCCTACAAAACTCACAATGTTTCTTTGGATGTAGGTACCCGAGTTTCAAAACAACGAATAAATTTATACACTTATACTTATCGGGAATACGACCCTCGGAACAATTACCTACACACATTTTCTATCCATGCGCAATATCCCCAGTAGCCACGATATCGCAACTAGCTATCGGTTATCAGTTAAGGAAATTTTATTTCTATTCACCATTTATCTCTTGCATAAGGATACCATTCTGCCTTCCGAGACTAAGCACTATCTCCATCTACATTTTTTGCATTGCATAAGGCGACCATTCTGCCTTTAGAGACTAAGCTTGTCTCCATATGCATTTCCTGTATTGCATAAGGCTACCATTCTACCTTTCGAGACTAAGCACTGTCTCCATCTGCATTTCCTGCATTGCATAAGGCTACCATTTTACTTTCTGAGACTAAGCATTGTCTCAATCTGTATTGCTTGCATTTGCATAAGGCTACCATTCTACCTTCCGAGACTAAGCACTGTCTGCTTTTGCATTTCCTGCATTGCATAAGGCTACCTGTTTTCCTTCCGGGGTTAAGCTCTACCTCCATTGCATGACTGAAAGAACGCCACCTCATTTAAATTCTGCATCGGCCGAAAGATCGCCACTTCATCTTACATTTTGCATCGGCTGAAAGATCTCCACCTCATTTAAAATCTACATCGACTGAAAGATCGCCAATTCATTTTACATTTTTGCATGGATGAAAGAACGCCATCTTTTGTATTGCATGGGCTGAAAGATCGCCACTTCATTTTACATTTTTGCATGGTTGAAAGATCGCCACCTTTTGTATTTCATTGGCTGAAAGATCGCCACTTCATTCAAATTTTGCATTGGCTGAAAGATCGCCTCTTCATTTACATTATACATCAGCTAAATTATCGCCACCTCATTTAAATTCTACATCGGCTGAAAGATCACATCTTTATTTACGCTCTCATGGGCTGAAAGATCGCCACCTTTTGCATTTCAGGGGCTGAAAGATTGCCAAATTGTTTGAAGATTTCATTGTTCGGAGGCGCCGTTTTCATAGCCCAAGAACGCCATGACATGGTCTGAAGACCCCATTTTGTCTTTTTGCATGTCATTATTCAAAGGCATTATAGTTCGGAGGCATCATTCTCATATCCCGAGAACATCATTTCATGGCCTGCGAATCCTCTATTACATGCTTCACTGCCTAGGACCTCATGGTGCCAGGACATCATCCTAATCGTCCAAAGACAACATTCATGGTCCAACTAGAACGTGCATCACGTTTAAATTTAAGCATGATATATGTTTGTATTGCGCAATTGCAGGTACAGCGGCTAGCAATGGATGTCTCGGCAAGAGTGATCCCACTCTAGTTCCCACAGCCCTACTGGACTATAACCATCCACCCCAACCTAAGTATCACGTTCGTTCTTGAAAGACCTCCATTGGCATACTCCGCGGACGGATCCTGAACTACATACGGCCTCATTCCTGTAAGACTAGGGATATGTAGGTAGCACGAAAACCAGAGCACAGCCAAAACTCTTCAAATCATTTCGTACGGTCAAAACTGGCCATCATATCATTACCTAACAACTTTTTTATCATTTCCGAGTAAAGAGGGGAAGTTGTTGATACCCAATTTTTCCCTTTGTATTTTTATATACAAAATACTTTCAAATAGTATGTACATGCATATGTGAGCATGCCCATGAGTTTTGATAATTTTAAAGATTTTCAAAATCAATTTATTGCTTATTGTAGCAGCACAAAGTCCAATAATTATTTCCAAGATTATCATTTTGGTGAGCAATTTATTTTTATCCCCATATATATGCCAGAATATAACTAAGGTAGTTTTTGTATACTTTTAGAAATTTATTTGGCATTTTTAAAGTTAAATTACATATAATTGTAATTTTAGCCCCATTCTAAGATTAACAACGTTTTATAATTGTAAAATTAGTTCAAATATTTTTAATTTAATATTTAAATAATATTAACTAGCTCAGTGCTTCTAATTTACTTTTAAAATCATTTTTATCATTATTAAAAAATAAAAAAGGAAACAAGTGGCTATTTAAATACTAGCCCTACTCTATTTCAATTTTTGCCTAAATTTACCCTCAATTTAACCCTATTTTTATTTCCTATATAGGCCAAACCACAACCCAATCCTAAAGATCCAACGCATTTCCCACCTACCCATTTAAATCTGGATCGTTGATCACTCAAGATCAACGGCCAGAACTCACTCTTCATTTTAAACCCCAAATGACTACCCTAATTCTCTCATTTCTCATTTCTCAACCGCCTTTGAAACCTCTCATCCCTAAAACTCGCTCAAACCCTCTCGAAACCCTAGCCTATCTCACAGTCTCCTATCTCAAGCTCACCGGAAATTATGGCTATTCTAGAAATGATAACCTCATACTCACCCTCTATTACTCCCGTGTGTCCAATATTTGAATAATCAAGGCCCTGACCTCGATAGTTCCCTTTCAAATCTTCTTAGATCTATAGATCTATGGCTTCTTCGGCCATTACTCCGGTATATTCGAGCAATATGAGTCTTTTCGACTCAAGATCGGACTTTCCTCAAGACTTTTCTCATTTCTATGCTTTTCTCTGTAATCCATGGCTATTCGAGATTCTTTCTGATTTTTTTTTCTTAGATTTGTCACGTATCTATGCTCCACTTGATTTTTCAAACGATTTCTCCAATTTTCCTTCAAAAATTACTTTTTCTTTAAGATCTTTCTTTTCCGATCTAGGGTTTTCTGAAATGTTTAAGAGATTTCTAACTTTCCTTGTCCTTTACGTGTACTTGCTCCTACTGTGTTCTTGTATTCTTCCTTTTACCATGCTCTTGTATGACTATCTTATTGTGTTCTTCTATATTTTCTTTTTTTCTATAATTTTTCTGATGTTCGTGTGTTCTTCTATTGTATTTTCCTACTAGGTGCTGAAAGTTCTATGTTTGCCTTCTACTAAACCCTGTTTGAGATTCTTTTAGAAAAATACTAAGCATATTTCTTCTACTGTTCCTACCAGTATTTCCATTATGTTCTGTGAATCTCTCTACTGTATGTTCTACCGCGTTCTTGAGTGTTCTTATTATTTTTTTCTACTGAACTTTGTTTGAGTTCTTCTAAAAGAGCTTCTTAAGCATGTTTCCTCTACTATTCTTATCAGTATTTTCCATTCTATCCTCTGAATCCTGCTACTGTTTGAGTGTTACTTTGCTATCATGTTTTCCCATGATTTTTGAAAGAATCGTGTTAGAAGCCTTAGCTCTCTTCTGAAAACTCTAGACATTTCTTGACTCAATTTGCTTGCCCTCTCCTTTATGTTTTCTGCTTTGTTCGAAGTAGGGCTTTATTTCATACTGGTTTTGAACCTCTTAGTGAGTTTGGATATGTTTGTTTTCATACAATGTTAAACTTTTTTCCTAAACTCCTTTCTTTCTACTAATTCTTTTACAAAGGCATGACAAGTTTCTTTCATTTTTAACGCGTCTACATACTTTTATATGTGATGAATCATTCTTCAAAAACGTTTTCAAACTTGTGATTGATTCAGAATTCCTTCTAATTGATTGTTTGCTGATTTTTTTTCCTTAAGTTAATAATCTTTCCCATCTTTTCGACTTGGTTTATTCATACTAAATCTCACACCTTGTGATTTACTGGTTGTTTATTGATTCCCTTTCCATATTTGTCACAAACCCTGTACCATTGAATGTTTTCATTAAATGATTTCTATATATTTACCCCTTTCGTGCTACTTTGAAAAGATTTTAGTCAAAACACCCTTTTCCTTAATTCTTTTTACCCGTTGAAGTTAGAATCTCCTAACTAAAGGGCCGTTGATTTCAATGAATATTTCCTTACCTTTTTTACTTATTTTCTGCACTATAAAAAAGGGCACAACCCTTCTATACACATCATCAATTATTGAAAACTTCAAATTCAATATTCTCACACTCTCAATTACGACATTCTTTCAATACTCTACTCTCTTCTGAGGTCTTTTGTACTGTTTGCTTGCAGTTTGGCTTACAAGACTCCTGCTTTCACTTATTTATTTCCCTAAAACTGCTATTGTCTCAATTTTGATTTTAGCCTCTTTCCTATGTGTTTACTTTACAGTTGTTATACTCTCGTATACTTTGTTGTTCATGTTCTGTAATAAATATACTACTCTCTCTTTGCATCTATTGTTTGTTGTGAATTCCCCATACCCTCACCCCTTCTATGTGTGTGAGTTAAGGCTCATGGCCTGGCAGTATCCATATTGTTGCCCAGGTCTGAACCTGATCCACAATGGACCCTAACTCCTAAGATTGGGCTAACAGGCTAGTTAGGGGTGTGCCAGCACTCTCAATTACTGGGCATGACCACCAGCCTGCCATGGCTTTCCCTAATTCCCTCTTAATACACTTGCACTTACTCTTAGACTCTAAGTTCTACCCCCTCTTATGAGCCTTTCTTTGGGACCTTTAGTTCCCTCTGAACTTGGACATTGGAGGGGTGGCCCTTCCACACTACACTATGATCTAATTCTGTAATGTATTTGGGGTGTAAACACTTTACGGAGCCCTTTGAGACTCCTAGGAACTTTGCCATATCCCAAATAAGAGAAAGGCTTTTAGGAATCTTATCCTGTAAGTTGGTTTATCTCATATTGTTAGACCTTAAGTATGAATTAGGCTGTTTAGGTGTAGCTTGAATTTCTGATGTAATTTTTACTTTTTCTTATTCATTTTGGTCTGTAATTATTTGTCATAACTATGGGGACGGCTAGTGGAAAGGGACGGGGATGAATATATGCAAAGGGTAGATAACTTGCCTATAGGAGTTTTTCTAATTCTTGCATTCACATAGACAACATGCCTATAGGTTACTCTATTCATGTAGATAACATGTTCATAGGAATTCCTCAACTTATGCATTCTCATCTTAGAAATCCTGCCTATGCGTTCCGTATTCTCATTTTAGATATCCTGCCTATAAGTTCTGCATTCCTGCATATAGAAATCATGTCTCTAAGTTTATTTTGCATTCTGCATATAGAGACTATCATAATGGATTTTTCTGCACTTCAACATATATATGTCATTAGGCAAATGATCCTAGGTTTAATAACGAGCGGCATATATCTATCACTAGGCAAGCTTGTTCATAGGTTCAAATAATAAATAACATGCTAGATATCATGCCAATAGGACTTCCTGAATTCTTGCACCTGCATCCATCACTAGGAAAACTCGTTCATATGTTTAAATAATAAATAGGCTTCTAGATACCATGCATGTAGGACTTTGCACTCTTGTTTCAACTATAAAGTGTTTAAAATCAACTACTCTTAGAAATCATGTCTATAGGAGTAATCAGTTGAATCAGCTTCATCTATTTCCTCTATGAGTCTAAAATCAGTAAATAAGATTGTTTAAAATATGTATAACCTTTTGCTTATAAAACTATTAATCCTTTCTTTTAAAACCAGTACACCTTCTGTACTATTAGATATCATGCCTATAGGTCTCACCTAGGCAATCCATTAGGTGATTAATCAACTGGGTCAGTTCTTGATAAATTACAGCCAAACCAAGCCTAATTCGGACTTCTCATCTAAGAAATATGTGATAAATCAGCTTGTGCTAATGCTTTAAAGCTAATTCAGACCATAACTAGTATTTGAAGTCATGCTGTATAACTTGCTCCTTAAGTGAGTTGGCCTATTTGAGCCTTAATTACTATTTGCTTTCCTCCTAACTGCTAATGTCTTCTTGCTTGTCGCCTTAGACGTTTATCCTTTTAAACTCTAAAAAGCCCCAACTCCCCCCCCCCCTTAGGATTAATAGTCCTAACGCCTCCGGGGATGATATGATTAGGACGGGTAATAGCATGTAATAAGTAACGATACTATTCTTCTTTTTAATACCTTAACGGGACGAGAAGGGTAGATGTGGATATGATGAGCGGTGCGCTAATACCTCATGTAGCACCTCTCATTTGATGTGTGATTACTGGGTATTACATTGACGTGATCCATATTAATCATAAACCTCGGAACCCCTTTCCCTTTACTTGTTTATTCTTTTTCATAATTTTTTAAATCTTTTCTTAAAATGTTTGCCCTCTTCATTTTTTCCAAAAAAAAAAAATTTCAACTCGTTTTTAATATTATATGAACACACCTTCTAATTGAGCCCTTATTTACTTACTGGTTACATGAAGTCACAATTATAACATGGTCGGGAACCACACTAGTAGATCTTGGGGGGTTCCTAACACCTTCCCCCTAATTTCTAGCCCTTACCCAAACTCTGGTTCTTCAACTCAAAACCCTTCTTAGTCTTCTAATGCATTTAATCATTAGGTAACGACTCTTCAAATTCAAAACTCAATTCCCAAAAGGGAACGAGTTGTCCTCCAAAATATCATAAACTCGATTTCGCCTTAGAAAAAGGGGGGCGTGACACCTAGTTGTAAACACTATGTGTCGTCACGACATCTTTTAGAAGGATATTTGGGTCGTGACAAGTTGGTATTAAAACTCTAGGTCCATAGGTGTCGTGAGTCACAAGCAGGTTTAGTAGAGTCTCGTGGATTGGTATAGAGATGTCTGTACTTACTTTTGGAGGATATGAAACTATTAGGAAAATTTCACTTCTTTTGATTCCTTAACATATTAAATTGTTGACTTCAAAATTCTAAACATTTGTCTTCTATTCTTTTACAGATGACGAGGACACGTACCGCCATATCATATGATCATGCACATGCGCCTCCTACTAGAGCCGCGAGAGTCCGGGGTTGGGGTAGAGGCTGAAGATGTCTACGTGGTGCAGCCAGGGCACCCGTGCGAGGTACTATCGAGGAGCCACCAGTAGCTACGATCAGAGTGTAGGTACTTGAGACGCCTGTTACTACACTGGTTCTTCAGGAGACCTCATAGTTCCTGAGCATCTCTGCTACTCTATCTCAGGCATGTTTGATTCCACTTTCTCCTGCCACATTTCAGGTCAGAGGAGGAGCTTAGACTCTCGTATCCCAGAATAGCACGTTTAGATCAATCAGTTTCCAGAGGTTACACTAGTGCAGCCAGTAGCCCCATTTCGCCGAAAGGGTGGAGCAGCATCTTCTAAGGAGGAGGAGCTCATTCTCGAGAGGTAAAAAAAAGTACCACCCTCCTACTTTCATTGATTTAGCGTCAGAGGATGCCGAGGGTTTTCTTGAAGAGTGCCACTATGTCCTCCATACTAAGGGTGTAGTGGAGTCGAGTGGGGTTTCTTTCAGTGCGTTACATCTTAGAGGAGCAGCCTATTAGCAGTGGCGTGTTTATGAGTTGGGCTGTCCAGCTGAGACGTCTTCACTTACTTGGACCCAGTTCTTAGATATATTCTTGAAGGAGTATGTTCCCCAGAGTCTTAGAGATCCATAGCGCATTGAGATCGAGTAGTTGTTCCAGGGTGATATGACTGTGTCAGAGTATATGGTTCACTTTAGTGATTTGGCTAGGCATTCACCAGCCGTGCACCAGCCTGGCTTGCTACAGTTTGAGAGAGGGTCCGATAGTTTATCGAGGGGCTTCATCCCATTATTAGGATTAGCATGGCTCGGGAGTTGGAGATGCATATTTCATACAAGCATGTTATGATTATTGCTAGAAGGGTGTAGGGTATACGTGCTTGGGAGAGAGAGGAGAGGAAGCCAGAGAGGTCTCGAGAGTCTGCCACTTGTAGTGGAACTCGTGCCTCAACTGTAGTTCGTCATTGCAGGGGCTATGTGAGTCGCCATGTTCATTCAACACTTCTAGCCTCCAGTGGTATTTCGACTACTCCTATGCCCTAGGAGCCTTATTATGATCCGCTAGTTTCTAGTGTACCTCCTGCACGGGGTGCTTTCAGCAGTCAATCCAGCAGACATGGCCCGAGCAAGCCGCAGCAGCCACGCCCCCCGAGAGCTTGTTTTGAGTACGGCGACACTCGACATATGGGGAGGAATTTCCCCTGACTTAGTGTGAGTACCTAATTTTTACCCTGCATGGAAATAACTCCTAAAAAATAGGCAAAAAATAATTTTAGTGAATTTTAGGAGTTTTTCTTTATTTAGTTGCATTCCATGCATCTTTAATATTTTAAAAATCATAAAAACTTGTCACATTTTTTTATTCCATGACGTCTTTGGTTTGATTTTCATTTAGAAATTAATTGCATTATCAAATAAATATTACAAAAAAATATAAATTAGCTTTAATTAATTAGTTCTTTTGCAAAAATAAATTATGTGGCATTTTTTGAAAGGTCCAATAAACAAAAAAGAATTAATTTTGCCTTAAATTTCGAATTGGGCCAGCTTCACAATGACCCAAATCCCATCCAACTATCCAAATACCCATTTCCCTTTTATCAAAACCCTACACTCTAACTAAAGACATGATCATATCCCTCCGAATTAAAAAAAAGAAGAGTTTCTCCTCTAAAAAGAGAGAGCAAACGATGCACCCTCCAGCTCCCTTCTTCTTCTTCTGGATTTCACAAAACCACACACAAAAAGTACCCAGCAGCTCTCTAACAATGAGAACCTAATGCCTTCTTTTTAAAAAAAAAAAAGGTCAGAGCAACCCCACCAAGCAGCAAACAAAGAAAGAATCACAAATCACAAGAGCTAAGAGGAGCATCCAGTAGCTCTGGTCGGAGTGCAGGTACTTGAGACGCCTGTTACTACACTGGCTCTTTAGGATACCTTGCATAGTTCCTGATCATCTCTGTTACTCTATCTCAGGCATGTTTGATTCCACTTTCTCCTGCCACATTTCAGGTCAGAGGAGGAGCTTAGACTCTCGTATCCCAGAATAGCAGGTTTAGATCAATCAGTTTCCAGAGGTTACACTAGTGCAGCCAGTAGCCCCATTTCGCCGAAAGGGTGGAGCAGCATCATCTAAGGAGGAGGAGCTCATGCTCGAGAGGTAAAAAAAGTACCACCCTCCTACTTTCACTGATTTAGCGTCAGAGGATGCCGAGGGTTTCTTGAGGAGTGCCACTATGTCCTCCATACTAAGGGTGTAGTAGAGTCGAGTGGGGTTTCTTTCACTACGTTACATCTTAGAGGAGCAGTCAATTAGCAGTGGCGTGCTTATGAGTTGGGCAGTCCAGCTGAGACGGCTTCACTTACTTGGACCCAGTTCTCAGATATATTCTTGAAGGAGTATGTTCCCCAGGGTCTTAGAGATGCATAGCGCATTGAGATTGAGTAGTTGTTCCAGGGTGATATGAATGTGTGAGAGTATATGGTTCACATTAGTGATTTGGCTAGGCATGCACCAGCCGTGGACCAGCCTGTCTTGCTACATTTCGAGAGAGGGTCCGATAGTTTATCGAGGGGCTTCATCCCATTATTAGGATTAGCATAGCTCGGGAGTTGGAGATGGATATTTCATACAAGCATGTTATGATTATTGCTAGGAGGGTTTAGGGTATATGTGCTTGGGAGAGAGAGGAGAGGAAGCCCAAGAGGTCTCGAGAGTTTGGCACTTGTAGTGGAACTCGTGCCTCAACTGTAGTTCGTCAGTGCAGGGGCTATGTGAATCGCCATGTTCATTCAGCACTTCTAGACTCCAGTGGTATTTCGACTACTCCTAGGCCCTAGGAGCCTTATTATGAGCCACTAGTTTCTAGTGTACCTCCTGCACGGGGTGCTTTCAGCAGCCAATCCAGCAGACATGGCCCGAGCAAGCCGCAGCAGCCACGCCCCCCGAGAGCTTGTTTTGAGTATGGCAGCACTCGACATATGGGGAGGAATTTCCCCTGACTTAGTGTGAGTACCTAATTTTTACCCTGCATGGAAATAACTCCTAAAAAATAGGCAAATAATATTTTTAGTGAATTTTAGGAGTTTTTCTTTATTTAGTTGCATTCCATGCATCTTTAATATTTTAAAAATCATAAAAAATTATCACATTTTTTATTTCATGACGTCTTAGGTTTGATTTACATTTAGGAATTAATTGCATTATCAAATAAAATTTACAAAAAAATATACATTAGCTTTAATTAATTAGGTCTTTTGCAAAAATAAATTTTGTGGCATTTTTTGAAAGGTCCAATAAACAAAAAAGGATTAATTTTGCCTTAAAATTCCGAATTGGGCCAGCTTCACAATGACCCAAATCCCATCCCACTATCCAAATACCCATTTCCCTTTTATTAAAACCCTACACTCTAACAAAAGACATGATCATATCCCTCAGAATAAAAAAAAAGAGTTTCTCCTCTAAAAAGAGGGAGCAAACGATGCACCCTCCAGCTCCCTTCTTCTTCTTCTGGATTTCTCAAAATCACACACAAAAAGTACCCAGCAACTCTCTAACAATGAGAACCTAATGCCTTCCATTTCAAAAAGAAAAAAAGGCCAGAGCAACCCCACCAAGCAGCGAACAAAGAAAGAATCACAAATCACAAGAGCTAAGAAATTTGTTTTTAAAAAGAAGAAATACTCAAAATCAAAACAGTCATTTGCTTATCACCACTATTCAGCATGGTGTGAAGTTGAATGTGATGTTTGATTACGAAGTATTCTGGTATTGTCATTTCTGCCATTTTGTGTATGCTACCCATTGAATCAACCGGGTCGTATCGTTCACCTTCGATCTATGTTCCAGATCATTCGCTTTCTTCCAGAGCTTTTTCACATGCTATTGAATAGAGTTGATTTTGCTACTGCTGATGTTAAACACTCGCTGATTAGTAGCTGATTTTCACGTTTAATTGTCTTTAGCCTTTAATAGGTCTTTGAATTTCCTGCTTATTTCGGATTGGAAGGTATGTAGCAATAACTTTGTACATTTCCATTCAGATATTAATTTGAAGAGCTGAATTACATATTATTTCCATGTTTAATGTCATGTATCCATGTTGGTTGATGTTGAGTTTGATTGTTTCATGTGATATGTTTTTCTTGCTATTTGGATGAATAACTTGGTTTTCAATTATGAGATTTGATTATTGGTTTAATTCTATGTCAAGGTAAATAACCTTGTATATGTCAATCCGCCAAACACCTTTAAACTTTAAGTCATTGAGCATTCTACATACTTTGATTTTTTTATCTTTAATCGATCTAAATATTTATAATATGAACTCTTCTTTCTTGTGTATTAATTGAACTGTACATTTTAGTCAATACTTTGGATCTAATTCTTCATGCCTTAATTAGTACTTAAGAAATATTAATCCCAAAGGTGATTGAGTTGTTATAGAATTAGCCGAAACAGGTCCTGGAATTTTGGTTATTAACATGATGTTAATAGGATTTTGGATTTGGGTTTTGTATCATTGTAAGTTGATTCTGCAAGATGTAAATATTGCTTTAAATTTTGGAAGAAAGCATTCCAAGGCATAGGCAACAACTGTTAAGTGATAACACTTACCCACAATAACTCCATAACTTATAACATCCACAATTAAATATCAAAATTAGGATTGGAATAATTCACTCGTAGTTTTACTTTAGGTGTGATTAAATAAATTATCGTGGCTATCGATACGGTTCCTCTGGTATAATCATAATACATAATCTCTAATTCAGGCGTGCATTTCATGTGATCTGATCATAACAACTTCGAATTTTAATAAAAATAAACATAGCGCGAATCGCGAGTAAATTTCATGTAGCGCGTTTACGGGGTATTCCAAATTGCCAAGCGTACAACAATTGTAACTTGTTAAATAATTAATTCCATAAATCCTAAAAAATGGTTAAAATGATTAAAAATGGTTATAAAGTTAAAATGCACAATAGGTTTAGAACCACTAACAAATCGGATAATTAGGCTAATTATTAATAGTTAAGCGATCGTGCTCGAACTACGGAACATAGAAATGTCTAACACCTTCTCGCAGGTTAACAAAATTCCTTATCTAGTTTTTCCGGTTTCGCAGAATTTTAAATAAAGTCAATTTTTCTCGATTTGGAATTTTAAAAATAAAGTTGGGACACCAAATAAACTATCCTAAGTGGCAACGCCAAATTAAATAAAGAAATAATTCCATTTCAATTTATGTTACTTAAATTGGAAAAATGCCCTTATATACCCCCTCGGTTGTAAAAATTAGGTGTGACACTTAGTAGGGGTGCACCTCCACACACTTCTCAAGCGCCACATGCTCCACCAGGTCCTCGGGCTAAGATTACAGCAACAACTACCACCTCACCTGCTCAGCCACCTCGACGCGGAGGTCAGACAGGTAAAGCTTGCCCCAGAGGGGGAGGCCAAGACAAATATTATCCTCTTCCTACTCGTATTGAGGCAATTACTACTGACTTTGTCATTATAGGTATTGTTCCGGTCTGTCATTGAGATGCATCAATTTTAATTGATCCAGGATCCACTTTATTCCTATGTGTCATCTTATTTTGCCCTTTATCTAGGTGTATTTCGTGAATCTTAGAGTTCTCCTATTTATGTGTCTACACTTGTGGGAGATTCTATTATTGTTGATCGCATGTATTAGTCGTGTTTGGTTGTTCTAAGTGGTTTTGAGACCAGATCTGATCTATTATTGCTCACTATGGTAGATTTTCATATAATTTTGGGTATGGACTATTTTTCGCCTCATTATGTTATTCTTGATTGTCAAGCGAAGACCATGACGCATGTTACCGCTGTTAGAGTGGAGAAGTACCTTAATTATACTTCGAGCTAAGCTATTTCATCTGTTAAAGCTCAATGAGTGGTCGAGAATGGATGTGATGCGTATCTAGCTTATGTGAGAGATGTCAGTATTAATACTCCTACAGTTGAGTCTGTTCCAATAGTGAGGGATTATCCCGATGTATTTCCAGTTGATCTTCCGGGTATGCCGCCTGATAGAGATATCGACTTTGGTATTAATTTGTTGTCGGGCACTCAGCCCATCTCTATTCCTCCCTATCCTATGGCTTCTTCTGAGTTGATGAGTTGAAGGAACAGTTACAGGAATTGCTTGATAAGGGCTTCATTTGATCTACTGTGTCACCTTGGGTGCCCTAGTCTTGTTTGTGAAGAAAAAGGATGGTTCTATGTATATCTACATTGACTATCGCTAGTTGAAAAAAGTTACAGCGAAGAATAAGTATCCATATCCTCGTATTGATGACCTATTTGATCAGTTACATGGGATCAGAGTGCTTTCTAAGATTAACTTGCATTCAGGTTATCATGAGTTGAAGATTCAAGAGCCATATATCCCGAAGACTGCTTTCAAGACTCGATATGGTCACTATGAGTTCTATATTATGTCTTTTGGGCTGATCAATCGAGCAGCATTTATGAATTTGATGTACAATGCATTCTGGCCCTATCTTGACTCATTCGTCATTGTGTTTATTGACGATAGTTTGGTGTACTCCCGAAGTCTGGAGGATCATGAGCAACACAAAGTGTGAGTTCTTGTTAGACTTAGTGGCAATTTTAGGTTACGTAGTATCTGTCGAGTGAGGAGATCAAGGTGGATCTGAAGAAGGTTGAAGTACTGCACAGTTGTCTTAGACCGTCCTCAGCTACGAAGATCTAGAATTTTCTTGGTTTGGCAGGATATTACCGTCGATTTGTTGAAGGTTTCTCATCTGTTGCAGCACCTATGACCAGGTTGATCCAGAAAGGTGCTCTATTCAAATGGACTGAGGAGTGTGAGGAGAGCTTTCAAAATCTCAAGACAGCTTTAACTATAGCCTCAATATTAGACTGCCTATAGTTTTGGGTCTTATACTGTGTATTGTGATGCGTCACGGGTTGGCCTTGGTGTGGTGTTGATGCAGAACCGTAGGGTGATTTCCTATGTGTCTAGACAACTAAAGGTGCATGAAAAGAACTATCGTGTCCATGACATTCTATTAACAGATATTGTTCATTTCTTAACGATTTGGATGCACTATTTGTATGGTGTCCCTTGTGAGATCTACCCTAATCACCAGAGTTCGTAGCATCTGTTCAAATAGAAGGATCTTAACTTGCGCCAATAGAGGTTGGTTAGAGCTTTTTGAGAATTATGATATCACTATTCTATACCATCCTAGGAAGGCTAATATGGTGGTTGATGCCTTGATTCGCAGGGCGGAGAGTTTGGGGAGCTTAGCATATCTATCAGGAGCAGAGAGGTTGATGGCATTGGATGTCCAGTCCTTGGCCAAAAAGGTTATTATATTGGATATTTCTGATCCAAGTCGAGTTTTGGCTTGTGTGGCCTCCTTGTCTTCTATATATGATCTTATTAGGGAGCATCAATATGATGACCTCCATCTTCTTGTCCTTAAGTACACAGTTTGGCACGGTGACACTAAGTAGGTCACTATTTTAGGTGATGGTTCATTGAGGATAAAGAGTAGGATATGTGTGTCGAATATAGATGGTTTGCGTTAGTTGATTCTCCAGGAGGCTCACGGTTAACAATACTCCATTTATCCGGGTACCATGAAGATGTATCAACACCTGAGGAAGCATTATTGGTTGAGGATGAATAAGGACATAGTGGAATATGTAGCTCGGTGTCTAAATTAACAGTAAGTGAAGTATGAGCATCAGCGGCCAGGTGGGTTGCTTCAGAAGTTAGAGATTTCAGAGTAGAAATGGGAGCGGATCACTATGGATTTTGTTGTGGGGCTTCCACGGGCTCAGTAAAAGTTTGATGCAGTTTGGGTGATTGTGGATAGGCTGGCCAACTCATTCATTCGAATGATGACTACTTATTCTTCTGAGCAGCTGGCCCAAGTTTATATCCGCGAGATTGTCAGACTTTATGGCGTGCCGATATCTCTCATCTCTAACTGGGGTATGCAATTCACTTCACGATTCTGGAGGGTTGTATAACATAAGTTAGGTGCTCGGTTCGAGTTGAGCACAACATTTCGCCCTCAGATGGACGGATAGTTCAAGCGCAATATTTAGATACTAGAGGATATGCTCCGTGCGTGTGTGATAAAGTTTCGAAGTTCTTGGGATCAGTTATTTCCACTTGCAGAGTTTGCCTACAATAATAATTATTAGTAAAGCATTCAGAAGGCACTGTACAAGGCTTTATATGATAGACGGTGCCAATCTATAGCGGGTTGGTTTGAGTCGGGTGAGGTTAGGTTATTAGGCACAAACCTAGTTTAGGATGCCTTGGAGTTGGTTAAACTGATTCAGGATCTATTTTGCATAGCCCAGTCCATACAGAAAAGTTATGCGGATCAAAAGGTCCGTGATGTCATATTCATGGTTGGGGGCGGATCTTGATCTGGGTTTCACCCATGAAGGATTTTATAAGGTTCAGGAAGAAGGGAAAGTTCTGAAGGTTTATTGGTATATTCAAGGTGTTGCGGCGAGTTGGGGAGGTTGTTTATAAGCTTACCTTGCCTCCTAGTCTAGCAGGAGTTCATCCAGTATTCTATGTTTCTATGCTTCGAAAGTATCACGGTGATTTGTCTCATGTATTGGATTCAGCTCAGTCTAGTTGGACCATGATCTATCTTATGTTTAGGAGTCAGTGGCTATTTTGGATAGGTAGGTTTGACTGTTGAGGTCAAAGAACATTGCTTTACTGAAGGTTCAGTGGAGAGGTCACCCATTCGAGTAGACGACTTGGGAGACCGAACATGATATGCGCAATTGTTATCCTCATCTCTGAACCACTTCAGGTATGTCTCTATGCTCGTCTAAGGACAAACGATTATTTAGGAGAGGGAAAATGTAACGACCCAGTCGGTTGCTTTAAGAGTAATAGCCTATTTACTTGTTTCCCCATATCGTTTTCTGCATATGTGACTTTATGTGAGGTTTCGTTTTTGGTTTGGGTGTGATTTAGGACACTTAGTCCCTAAAACGAAAGCTTTAAGTTCTAGGAATTGGACCATAGATGGAACTGTATGAAGAAAAATGTAGAATGGAGTTTTGTCGGTTCTGTTAACTCCGTTGGGTGATTTTGGACTTAGGAGCGTGTCCAGATTGTGCTTAGGAGGTCGGTAGTTGAATTAGGCTTGAAATGGCAAAAATTTAATTTTTAGGAGGTTTGACCGGAAGTAAAAAGTTTATATCAAGGTCGGATTCTAATTCTAAAAGTTAGAGTAGATCCATAATGTCGATTATGACTTGTCTGCAAAATTTGGGGTCAATCGGACGTGACTTAATAGATTTTGGCATCGGTGGTAGAAGTTTGAAGCTTCAAAGTTTATTAAGTTTGGGTTGAATGGTGATTCGTATTTTATTGTTGTTTGATATGTATTGAGGGCTCGACTAAATTTGTATTATGTTTTAGGACTTTTTGGTTTATTTATTTGAGGTCTGGGGGGCCTCGGCTGGATTCTGGGTGGTTAACGGACGAAAATCGACTTGTTGAAGTTGCACAATTTTTGGTATTTCCAGCTGGTTTCTTTCTTTGCATTCACGAGCGGAGTTCTGTGTTCACGAACATGAGATGGAGGCAAGAGGAGATTTTTGCTTTGCATTCATGAAGTGAGGGCCACGTTCCTGATGGTATGTTCAGCAGTGCATCACAAATATGTGAAAGGAATTGTGTTCTCGTAGAGGAAGTAGAGCAGCAATAGGGCAATGAAAGCTACGCGTTCACGAGAGGTCACTCGCGTTCGCGAAGGAGGGATTTTGGGTTAGTGGTGAATTGTTCAAAGCAAACACAGGGGTATGTCCGCGTTCGCGAAGAAAAAAAGCCTAGGCAGTAGATTATATTTCGAAATTGATGGTTTAGCCATTTATAACATAACTTGAGAAAGAGAGATTGGATTTGGAAGAAATTTTGATGGATTTTCATAGACATCAATTGGGTAACGATTCTTCACTTTTTTTGGTTATATCTCACTAATCTATCATTAATTACATCACTTAATTTCAGATTTGGGTCGAGAAAAAGGGGAAAAAAGGAAAAGTTCTTCAACCAATCTTTTGAGTTTTGATTGGGATTTTGATATCGGATTTGGGTAATTTGGTACAAGTGAACACGTCATTTAATGGATGTTCATGTTTTTGATATCGGATTTGGATATTTTCTTAAGTCTTGATTTCCTTAATTAGATTAATTTTTTATGGTTATATTTATGATATGTAATTGCTTTTGGCTAAATTTTGACCATTTGGAGTCGAAATATCATGGTAAAGGCATTCTTACTAATTGATTGAGCTTAGTGGATTGCCCAACCCTGTGTGGTGGAAATCCCCTTAGGATTTGGTACTATTGTGATACTTCTGTGATATGTGAACATCATGTACGCGATGTAACGAGTGCGTACACGGGCTAATCATTATAAAATATTGTTTTTACTGAGTAATAACATGTTTCATCTTAATTGAGTTATACTAGCGCATGTAGTTAGCCTGTTTAGCCTAATGTCGCATGTCTATGTTTCTTAAATGCTTATTTAAACTCTATGCAACATGCTTAGTTTATTTCCTAATTTTCTTTATGTGTATCAGTCTTGGATGTAGAATTTTTTATGTTAATTGTCTACGCTTACTTTTGGGACAAAAGGCGGTGCATCGGGAGATTCCCATGCATATTTACTTTCTAGACTCTGAGGTAATACCTTGGGAAATCTCCCTTCACATTTACTTTTGAGACTACAAGGCGGTACCACGGGAGATCTCCTTGCATATTTACTTTTGGGAATACGAGATGACATCCGGGAGATACCCTGTTGTTTTATCTTGGTGTGCTATGCTACTATTTTTCTGTGTTTTTCTTTTGGTTAAATTTCCAGCCTCTTATTACACTACTATTTTCTTATGCCTTATTTATTATATATATACTAGTAGACTCTGACCTTCTCTAATTACTACTCTACCGAGGCTAGACTTAGCACTTACTAGTACCATTATGGTATACTCATGCTACTCTTCTATATATATTTTGTGCAGATCTAGGTACTTTTTATCAGTCTCGTCATGAGTGAGATGTGAGATTATGGAGACTTCAATGTATATCTTCCGTCTCCACTGACCTTGGAGCCTCCCTCTATTCCCTCCTATGTCATTTATTTTTCCGTATTTTTCTTAGACTCTGGTGTATAGAGACACTTACTTTTTCTTCTATATCTTGTGACCTATGATTTTTTGAGTTTTGGAAATACTGTGTATACTTGAGTACTAGGTTACTTGTACATGTCGAGCGGCATTTTATCATTTCATAGTTACCTATTTGTGCACGGTGAAATCGGAGGGCCGATTTCTCATTGACAAAATGCTTCAAAGGGTCACCTCGAAGGCCTGGGACATCAAACCGGTCACTTCCCTCAAGATCTGTCGACACCTAGCCAAGGATAAAATTGACCGAAACCCGATGAACGCATGAAGTTCCCAAAGAATGCATTGGGGGTCGATTAAGTATATTTGAGCTGCTCAACGTCGGCTCACGCATACGTCATAAAGCTAGTTGGTTGTCCCATCCTATTTCCTTTAGCACGCAAGGTATCTTGTACTAAGTTTGGGCTCCCCACTCTTATAAAAAGAGCAGTCATTAACACCTTGCAAGGCAGAGCTCCAACTATTCTACACGATATCAACAATATCTCTCTCTTTTTTCTCTCTAACTTGCTCGTTCTTACTAGCTCAGGACCACTTTTGCATTTACTACTCTCTCACTTGTTCTTCATTTATTGCTTGGTATTGACCATAAAGAGCCCTACTTGATCATATTTCTAATTGTTTCCCCATTCCCAACTACACCCGATAGCTCGAGATCGAGCCCAAATACTGACCTCGAGGTCCTCCTTCGACCAGTCTGTATCCAGGGCAGCAAGCCTCTCGGTTCAATTGATGCCCTGTTTTAGCTTATATTTTATCGTCAAACTTCATATTATTGGCACCATATTCTCTAACAACTAGCATAAAAGTAGATCACGTACTTTTAGAATCTCATTTACAAATTTAATTGTTGTTATCATTTTCATGGTAAATAGTTTGGCGCCCACTGTGGGGGATAAAAATAATAGTGACTATTTTCTTGCTAGTTTCATTACACAAACCAAAGTTGTCCTTTATATTTTTTCTTGCTCGAAGATATTTGATTTTAGGTCAAAATATATGGCTCGGCAAACATATTCGAAAATGACAACCTCGAAAACCACGGGGAAAATGGTATGGCTGTTATGGCTTTCGGCGTGCCACCATAGAATCCCGATAACGAGCCTGAGCCAATTCCAGTGGAAGCGGTTGAACAGGACACAAAACAGGTTGATGAAACCTCACACATTGATAGGAGTGTACAGCATAGCGACCTACAGGAATCCCAAAGAACCCCAGCCCGAGAAGAATGGAAAGTTAATCTTCATGTTATTTTTGAAATGTTGCAGGCACAACAGTTGGCCATCGCTCAGTTACAAAGCCATCCAAATATACCCAGCACAGCAGCATCAAAAACCGCTCCCCTCGCCGAACAGGAACTTAAGAGATCAAGCAATAACAGATTGGTAGCCGACCCTGCCATAATAAAGATGCTTGAGGACCTCACCAAAGGATTGAATCAGGTGAGAAAATGATAGCAACCAACGGTAAAAGGTCGAGACCTACAACTCCAAGGTTGATCAGATCCCAGGTGCACCCTGTCCTCAAGGGCATGGATTCGAAGAAGTTCATATAAAGGTCGTTCCTTGAGGATACGGCCCCGAAGCCCATTCCAAGGAAGTTCACGATGTTGGAACGTTCCAAGTACAAGGCTACCACTGACCCTAATAAACATGTTATTGCCTACACCTACGTAGTAAAAGGCAACGATATAAAGAATGAAGAGATCGAGTCCATATTGCTGAATACAACTTAGTCAGATCCTTCGCAAAGGAATTTTAACTTAGTATGTGTGTTTTACAACACACATAGCCACTAGACCGAGGAGTGTAATCAACTATGAGAAGAGGTTGCTCGGCTGCTTAACAAAATACATCTCCGAGATTTTCTTAGCGATCGAGCTAAAAATCAATTTTGAGAAAGGGAGGCAACCAAGAAGAATGAGGCAAACGAGCCAAAACATATCATCCCCATGATCATGGGGGATGATGATGCCCGCAAGAGCCCGTAATGAGAAGAACATAAATATCCATCCCCATAGAAAAGCGGACTTGAGAATATATTCCCGAAGACACACTCACATTCAGCGAGGAAGACCCCGATACCCTATCTCAACCCCAAAATGATGCCCTCGTAATTTCCTTCTTTGTAAATTCTTTTATGATAAAATGTGTACCTGTGGATCCAGGTAGCTCAGCTAATATTGCCAGGTCGAGGTTAATAGAACAACTTGGAGTTCTCGACCAAATCGTGTCTGCCACTCGGGTCCTCTACGAATTCAACATGGCAAGAAAAATATTGAAAGGAGAAATCATCCTCCCGATCATCGTGGCGGGCACCGCTCAAGACACCAAATTCCATGTCATCGAGGGAGACATGAGGTATAACGCCTTATTTGGGCGGCCATGGATACACTGCATGAGAGCAGTTCCATCCACCCTTCACTAGATGACAAAATTCCCAACAAAGGACGTGATCAAAATAATCTACGGGGAACGATATGTGGCAAGGGAAATGTTCGCAATACACGACATGGTACCAACGTTCCTTCCTCTGCCCTCGAATAAGAAAAAAGTCGATCAGGTCTCACCCTCGATTGAACTTGAAAAAACAAAGTGAAAGTATGTACTGCATTTTCGCCTCAGGTAATTACAATAAATCAATCCCGAGGGCCAGTGCATCTCACTTCAAGGTACGACCATCTTCCCTTTTTGTTTCGAATTCAGAACTAACCATTGTGCAGGCACCCGACCGGAGCTGTCGTAGCGATGGCACAGCCTGAAGACCTCGAGGCTCTAAAAATGCACCCATTGCACTCTTTTCCTTCGATCGAGTTTTTGTCCTTAAAGAAGGGTTTTACCGGCAAGGTTTTTAACGAGGCAACGTCTGCGAGATTTCTAAGGAAAACTTCACAAATACTCAAGACTTTTCTTGAAGACAACTTTTTGAACAATGAGGGGCATTTCCCCAGAAATCTACCCGCTCGAAAAGTTTTTTTGAAATACCAAACGGGGTCTCTATAGGGAAGCAATGTACTAGACTAAACCGTCGAAAAAGCCGTGTATGTATAAAACATCTTAATCACTTGGGACTGATGCAAGCAATTCACCGGTCAAATGGGCTCTGGGTAGAAACTCCAAAATCACAAAGCCTTCAGTAATGCAACGCGACTCACGCAGTGTCACCAACATCGGGGGTACCTTGAATATCCAAGGATTGTCGCCAATTGCCACGATTGAAAATCCGAGGCCATATGACCCCAATTGAGCAAACTCGATCTAGAAAAGATCTATTCAACACAACTACATCAATAGATCGATGGGTATCTGCCACCAAAAGCACCCCACTCCAAATAAGGGAATTTCAACATACTCTCGATAGGGATCCCTCCACCAAATGCGTCCATAATACTTGGAGACTTAGCATAAAATATTTGGCACCTGAACGACCCCAAGGTCGGAACTCCGGGCTCATAAGGCCCCAACAAGGTAACTCCGAGCATATAAATAATGTCCTTCGAGCCTAAGCAAACTCGATGACTCGAAGACTGTCCCCAATTGCCATATAGTGGAAAACCCAAGGCCGTAAGACCCCGAGCGGATAGACTCGGTATAACCATATCTATTCTACATAGTAACAAAAACTATAAGACCTCAACAGGCATGACAAAAGCTGTAAGACCTCAACAGGCATGATAAATTATAAGACCTCAACAGGCATGACAAAATCTAAGACCTCAACAGGCATGACAAACTGTAAGACCTCAACATGCATGAAAATTTTGTAAGACCTTTCTACAGGCATATAACTCAATCTCGAAGTTTAGGCTATATGTCGCATTTGTAAGAATCTCGAAAGGGCATACCCTCGGTGTACATGCCTAAACTATCATTTGATATCAAAAATGGCTCCGTCCAAAAACATATGACTACAATCAAAACATCTGCACCAGCCAAATTAACGTGACTTAGGGATGCCCGACTGTCTCTAACAAAATCACACGCCATTACTTTGAATATGCTTCAAAAAGAAATGGTTAAACCAGGCTTCTTTTAATAGGCAAACGGGCTTCGACCATGTCAGCTCAAAATCACAAGGCTTCGAGCTACTCAAGCCAACAAGCTAAGAACCTACCGAGGTGATCGAACATCACCGCTAACGACTTGAAATCAAAGTTCTTCCAGAACCGACGACGGGTCAGGCAAAATCATTTTAAAAAGACCTTAATGAGAGGAAAACAAAACTTACAAAATACCCACAGGAAAAAGCATAAGAGTCATTGTCATTTGTCGAACGAGCCTCCGGTTCGTACACTAAACGGTCACAACGACCAAACTGCGTAAGAGCCACTATCGGCAACTCGAAAATTGAAACTTGAGGATTAAAATGAGCTAGAGTCGTAACCCGATTCAGAGACCGGATCCAAAATAGTTAACTACACATACCTAAAGGCATGACACAAGCATTATTGTCACCACCAAAACAAGCCTCCAGGCCACACACTTGAAATGTCACTTCGATCCGAAGCTGAAAATCCATCGCCATCAACCTATGCAGGTAGGAAAAAACTTAAGGGTCAATTAAAGCATGAGTCGTAATGCGACTCAGAGACCGAACCTAAAATAGTTGAAACAACAAATGGCCAAGGGCAAATAAAGACAATTATCATTTGGCGATATAGGCACGGGAGACTGGATGCCAGGTAAGCTCGAGTCAACACTCGACTCAGAGACAAGGCCTAAATAGCTGCGAAAAGCACAAGGACTCTGATGCCTCCTCGCATAAAAAATCTCACATAAAAGCCTCGGGGCATACCTAAGTGAGCTTCGAATCGACTGGGCTCCCCCGGGGCACCGAAACCAGCCCTCCTGGTTGAAAGCAATGCAAAAAGACATACAAATGAGATAGAGCTTCAAGTTTCTTTCCTCGTCGCAAGCGCAAAAAATGCGGTCTCCATCTACAAATAAGCTCTGCCAACAAAAAATATAAAATGGCAAAATCTACGTTTTACTCCGGAAGGATACGGCCTAACCCCAGCTTCGGTCAAACTCTTTACGAAGGACAAAAACCCTGGCGTTGATCCCTTTAAGAATCAGTCATCGGGATCTACAAAAAAAGTATCCCTCGATACATTAACGATAAAGGACCTGCTCCAACTCAACTCATACATCGGCGACGTCCTTCAAATAGATCACCATTTCATCATAAGCCTTGGTGCGACCCAATACTGCTTCAATCCAAGCATCGATTATTCTGACTCGAACCTTTGAGAGATCAAACTCCAGCATCGTGATCATATCCACTCGAGCCAAAACATAAACCTGTACCCCCTCAGTTCACTACAAGCATTCCTAACTCGGTCGGCTTTGCGTTTAAGGTACTCCTAAGCCTTCATCCTTTATCTACAAACTAAAGAGTAAGCAAAAGCCTAACTCTAAAGGTTAAAAAATCAAAATGCTAACTACAAAAGGTTGCATGCCCCATCAAATAGCTCTCGTAACTCGAGCTCTAGTATGCCATATATCGCAAATACATCAACTCAACATCCTTCCCAGCCAAGGAACCTAAGGGAATCACCCTCACTCAGAGCTCTCTGAGGTCTAGCCCCATGGCGGAGTAGCTCAAACCTAAGCTTATAAAAAATCCTATAAGAGGAAAACTTGAGAAGGAAGGGAAGACATGAGATGCAAAAGAGTTGTGCCGAGGCTCGCCGCAAAGTAAAGCGGGCGGACTTCCATGAAGGCCGAAGAACATTCCTTGTGAGCCTAGTCCCCTCGGCCTTGGGAAGAACCGACCTTAGTTGAAGCATGGTCACTCGGAGAATCCGCCGATCCGGGATCAAAAACTTCAAGAATAGCAGGCTTGGACGATGCACTCTTGCCGGAGACACAGACCCATTAGACTCACTAAAAGCTCCATCGCCCTACGAGTGCGTATCCCATCTATCGACATCGTCTCCTGCCTCGGAAGCCCATAACTCTGCCTTCTCCCTAGAGAAATCAGCCATGGCCTCGACCTGGTACACAAGACTGGCATGCAACTTCGAAGGTCTCCTCCAAAGGAAACTAGTCTGTGAAGAAATAAGCGGTTTTGAACAACACCAATACAAAACGGGCTACAAATGTTGTCCAGGATGGTCCGAGTATGAGCGAGCCTCAATTCAGAGGCTACTTTTAGGAAATCATCGGCGTCCCTCATTTGCGGGTCATCGAGAAAATTTCTTATTGAGGGTTAGTGTGAGGCCTGAAAACATTATCCACACGAAGTTAGGATCCCGAGGTTATTGGCCTTATGCAGGTTCAATCCGAGGAACCACGAAAGGCCTCGCATGAAGCCGTTTCCATCAACCGAAGGCCATAAGGAATAATTGCATCTGAAGTCAATATTACAGACGACAAAACAGGATCGTGCATTCAGAGTTGTCATAAACATAAAGAAATATAGCAAGTATCAAAGGCAGGAATCAAGGAAATATCTTTGTATTCACAAAAATTTTTCTTACAACAACCCTCGTAGGGTCCTTACATATGATCACAAGAATCCCCATTTATAGAGGGAGGAAAAAGTAACCGACAGCGCCATTACCCCTCGAAAAGCCTAATGACAGGCGTAATCAATGCGTTCGTAGAAGCTGAATCGATAGCAATGACACGACCCTGAAGAACAAAGAGTCACGACATTTCGAGAGCCCGTGAAGTGGCATGTCAATATTTTGAGAGCCCGTGAAGTGGCATGTCAAAAACATTTCTTATTGTTTCTCTCTAAGAAATCCAGAGACTATCTGTGCATAGTGAAATTGGAGGGTCGATTTCTTATTGACAAAATGCTTCAAAGGATCACCCTGAAGGTCGGGACCTCGAGACGGCCTCTTCTCTCAAGATTTGTCAACACCCAGCAAAGGATAATATTGACTAAAACCCCGACAAACCTAGGAAGCTCCCGAAGAATGCATCCGGGGTCGATTAAGTCTGTTTGAGCAACTCAACGTCGGCCCACGCATACATCATAAAGCTAGTTGGTTGTTCTATCCCATTTCCTTTATCACACAACGTATTTTGTACTAAGTTTGGCTTCCCTTCATATAAAAAAGGGAGTCGTTAACACGCTGTGAGGCAGAGCTCCAACTATTCTACACGATATCAATAATATCTCTCTCTCTCTTTCTTCCCTCTAACTTGCTCGTTCTTACTAGCTCGAGGCCACTTTAGCATTTACTACTCTCTCACTTGTTCTTCATTTATTTCTTGGTATTAACCATAAAGATCCCGTCTTGATCATATTCTAACTGTTTCCCAATTCTCGACCACCCCTGATAGTTCAAGATTGAGCCAAGATACCGACCTCGAGGCCATCCATCGACCAGTCCGCAACTAGGGCAACAAGCCCCTTGGTTTGCTTACTGCGCCATTTTAGCTCATATTTTATTGTTAAACTTCATATTCTTTGCACTATCTGCTCTACCAACAAGCATAAAAATATATCACATTTTTTTAGAATTCCATTTACAAATTCAATTGTTGTTACCATTTTCACGGTAAACACTATTGCAGTCTTGTTGTCTATTTCTATTTTTATTTATGTTATTCCAAAATTTTTTAGGCTTACCTAACCATAGATACTAGGTGCCATCACGACGTCTTTTGGATGGATATTTGGTTCGTGATAGTGCTACTTCATCAAACTTATCCTCCACATGGACTGGTGGTTGAGTGTCTTTACATCCCGATTCTCCATTACTTCACGAGTTTTGCTTTGAGAAGATGATATTTGTCTTTTCCTGCTAAATCGAAGAGATTTTTCAATTTCTGAATCGTAACTAGTCGACTTTTTTGTAAAAGAGCGGGTCATAAACTACCAAAAAATTTAAGAGAAGGAAAAAATTTTAACACCTGACCCTATAGCTGTACTTGTAGTTAATAATATAACTAAAAATATCAAAGATAACAAAAATAGTTAGAAAGGTACAATAATATATATTAAGTATAAGTAAAGGTAGTTATAGTAAATAATAGTAACTAGAAATAATTTAGAAAGTACTAGTAATAATATACTAAAGATACTAAAAGAAAGCTAATAATAGAACTAGTATGAAAAGTACTTGTTAATAGATAGTGAAAATAATAATAATAATAATAACAATAATAATAAATAATTCTCAAATTAGTAAGAAAATATTTAAACTGAAGTAGATATATACTAATTCCTGGTAACGGCGCCAAAAATTTGACGAGGTCAATGCATATTGGAATTTCCTGCCCGTACTCTGTCAAATTCTAATATAGTTTAAGATATCGTCCCATAGAGACTGGATAATCTATGCTACAGATTTGAAATAATATAACACTATTTGAGATAATCAAATTGATAAAAAATGAGAGAGGTTTAAAACTTGTTAATTACTTAAACAAAATAAATAACTTTTGGGAAGATTTATAATTGTAAAGAAGAGTTGGAAATCATTTAATTCACTAGATAATATTACTATAATAAAATCTCAATTTTTACATTTATTTCTTTAAAGAATAATTTCTTGTTTCTAATACAACTATATCTTTCTCACTAAGAAATAATAAATTAATAACATTCCGTGAGAATTATGTTAATTAATCAACTAAAAATTAGTGACATTTAAACCAAAATGCTTTTCTTGCTTGAATTGTACTAAAAGAAGTAAACTTTTGTGAGAATATTTTAACTAAGGATCAATAATCTTGCCTATAACAATTTCTCCATGAGAATTGAAACTCTGAAAAGCAAGATTATTGGCTTGAAATAATAGTATACTGAAAAATTACTTCACTCTATCACGCTCCCAAACTCGGGGAGTGTTGGCTCTCAACCGAGTGAACCTAGTTAAGCAAGCATGTTGAGTACTTTCTATTCAAAGTCACGCATCATTTTAATGAGAATACATAACATTGTTAATTATACAATAAGAAGATCATGTAGACAAAACCAGTTCATTACCATTAGTTATTTTATTTTAAAACCTCAAAAATACACATATTTTCATGGTTTGAAGTGGAACAAGTTATTCAAACATAACAAAAATTATTTGACTTTTCCAATACCAATATAAGAAATACTCACATTATGTCTACGGAGCCTCTAAAAGATACAATAGATTACTAAGATAGTGCCGGCAACAAGGCCGCGATTATACCTCAAATACAATATCCAACGAATAAAAATACACGACCCTGAAGTAAAGTGGGGCTCACCAAGTATGCTGAGAATAGGGTGTACTGCTATCACTTATCAATGTTGCTTGCTGTGAAACTACTTGTATCAACTAAAGATGCAACGCTCCTAGCAAAAATAACGTTAATAATATCGAATAACACTAGTATATATAACTAAACATCCTCTCAATAGAATGAGCAATAATATAATGAGGAACAATGTGATGACCTGGACGGTCGTCATATGAATCGAAAATATGTTTATAGAGTTTTTGAAAATTTTACGCTTGAATTTGATGAGAATCGGTGTTTTGATGTTGTTTTGGGTGTTTTGAAGATTGGAACAAGTTTGAATGATGTTATAGGTTATGTCTGTAGGTTTGGTTGAGGTCCTGGGGAGCCTTGGGTGTGTTTCGGATGCTCAACGCGCCAAGTTGAATTATTAGAAGTTGCAGATTTTGCTTCAGATCTATTTCAGACAAATGTTCTTCATGATCGCGTATAAGGGGTCGGGATTGCATAGGCTTATTTGAGGGAAGGGACAGAGTTCATACAACGTGATCCCATGAGTTAGGTTGCGATCGCGTGATTCTGTATGGTATAGCTTCGCAATTGCGTGTGTTAAGTTGTGATCGTGTGAGGTCGAGTAGTATAGCTTCGCGACCATGTCAAGCATATCATGATCGTGTAAGTATGTTGAGGGCATCCCATTTTGTGCTTCGCGATCGCAAAGCTGATTCCGCGATCGCGACTAAGGAAACACCTGGCCACTTTTATCAAAACTTAAGCTTGGAACTCGGATTTGAGTGAGATTTGGATGGATATTCAGAGTTATCAGTTGGATAATGATTCTAAAGTCCCTCTTTCTTGTAACCTATTAATCTAAGCATGAATTCATCTTTTAATTTTGGATTTTGAATGAAAATTGGGGAAAAGTTCTTAGGCCTAGAAATTGAGTTTATATTGGGTTTTTGACATCCTATTTGAGAGATTTTTATATGATTAGACTCGTGAGAGTACGAGGTTTTTGAAAATGTTAATTTCACCTGATTCCGAGATAATATTTTGAGGAGAATTTTTGTCATTTTACATGATTTTGCATATTAGCTTAGAATTTAATTGTAGAATCAGTTACTTGAAGTGTTATTTACAATATACAATTGAATTGAATAGATTCGGGCCATTTGGACTCGTGGCAAACGTGTTGTTTTGAGTTGATTTTAAGCCGGTTCGAGGTAAGTGGATTGTCTAATCTTGTATGGGGGACCTCCCCCTTAGGATTGGTGTATTTGGTAACTGAATTTCCTTTTGCGTGAGGTGACGAGCGCGTACTTGTGCAAATTGTTGAGAAATATATTTTTTCTTTAAGTATTCCTTAGCATGTTTTCTTTCCTGCTTTATTGTATGTGAAAACTTAACCTATTGCTAGTTAGAAGAGCATGTTTAGTTGACTTAATTTGCCTATTTTCTTAAATTTCTTTGATTGCACTACGTGAAGTATGTTAGGCTAGAAGTTACTTGTTGTCTTGATATGAAATTCTATTTCTTAGTATCTTCTTGTTGTTGCTGCGTATTTATATTGGGACTACGGATGTGAAATTCCGGTAGTTCTCCCTTGCCTGTTTACTTTTTTTACTATGAGTTAGATTTCCGGTAGATCCCCTTGCATATGTACCTTTGGGACTACGAGTTAGATTCCCGGTAGATCCCCCTGCACAGTCATATGGAACTACGGGAATGCACTCAATAGATTCCCCTGGTATTGGGTATTTACTTTTGGGAATATGAATCGAGATTTCGGTAGATCCCCGCGCATTTTTAACTGGACTACGGGGCGGTATCCCGGGAAACCCACTGGACAGTTGATAAAAAGGACTACAGGACGGTATCTTGGGAGATCCTTATTGTTACTATTGGTGTTGAGTTGTTCTTATTGCCGCGGTTACTCTGTTCATTATATATTTGTTGTTGCCTTGTATAACATGTCTTATTCCATTATTGTACTCATTATTATGCTAACTCCATACTATTAAATCTTGTATTTTATTTGACCTCAATAGGGCCCTAACCTTCCCCGCCACTACCCGACCGAGGTTAGGCTTGGCATTTACTTAGTACTGTTGTAGTGTACTCATGCCCTTTTTGGGCATGTTTTTCACGTGCAGATTCATGTACCTCTGCACAGGGTAATCATCCTTGAGGCGAGAGAGCTTTTGGAAACTTCGAGGTACATATGCCGCACCTGCAGAACGAAGAGTCTCCATCTTTATTCTACTCTTATAGTGTTAGCCCTTCCCTCATATTATTGATGTAGACATTCTGGAGTTTGAGCATTTTACTATATTTCTTTCAGCTTGTGTTCCCGTGAGTTTCTAGCTTTTGGGATAGTGATGTAGAAGTTTTGAGATATTTTGATGTATATGCGGAGCGGCATACTAAACAACATTTCTTTTAGTTATTCCTAGTTTTAGATTTATATATTTTTGCAAGTTTCAATTTAATTTCCGCACTTGTTAGGCTTACCTAGTCGTAAGACTAGGTGCCATCATGACACTTTACGGAGGGAGAATTGGGGTCGTGACAAGTTAGTATCGAAGCTCTAAGTTCATAGGAGTTACGAAGCACATGCCAGTTTATTAGAGTCTCACTGATCGGTACGGATACATCTGTACTTATCTATGAGAGGCTATGTAACTGTTAGGAAAATTCCACTTTATTTCATTTCTTGTCATGCGAGATTTTGATATCACAACTAAACTTCTATCTTTCTATTCTCTCATAGATGGTAAAGACACGTGCTACTCGAGAGGATCAGGCACACGCACCCCCTACTGCAGTCGCCAGAGGCCGGGACCGGGGTAGAGGTTGAGGACGCGCATGTGGTGCAGCTAGAGCACCTGCGCGAGCTACCATCGAAGTACCACCATCAGATCCAGCTTGAGTTCATGCACCTGAGATGCCTACTACTACTACTACTACCAGTACTCCAGCTCTTCAGGGGACTCTGGCATAGTTCATGAGCATATAACCCCCCTTTGGCTCAGGCAGGGTTGTTTCCCATACTGCAGCCATATGCCAGGCTGGTGGAGGAGCATAGAATCCCGCTGCCCGCCTCTGGTTCAAGGTAAGTGGCTTGTCTAACTTTGTGTGGGGGACCTCCCCCTTAGGATTAGTGTATTTGGTAAGTGAATTTCCTTGTGTGTGTGGTGATGAGCGTGTACTTGTGCAAGTTGTTATAAATCTATTTTTTCTTAAAGTATTCCTTAGCATCTTTCCTTTCCTGCTTTATTGTATTTGCAAACTTAACCTGTTGTTAGTTAGAAGAGAACGTTTAACTGATTAATTTGCCTATTTGCTTAAATTGCCTTGATTGCACCATGTGAAGTATGTTAGGCTAGAAATTACTTGTTGTCTTGATATGAATCTCTATTTCTGAATATCTTCTTGTTGTTGCTTCGTATTTACATTGGGACTACGAATGTAGGATTCTGGTAGCTCCCCTAGGCTATTTACTTTGGGACTACGTGTTGGATTTCCCTGCATATTTACATTTGGGACTACGGTTTCGATTCCCGGTAGATCCCCCGCGCAGTTATATGGAACTACGAGAATGCACCCGGTAGATTTCGCCAATACTGGGTATTTACTTTTGCGACTACGGATCAGGATTTTTGTTGATCCCCATGCATTGATAATTGGACTATGGTACGGTATCCCGGAAGATCTATTGGACAGTTGATGAAAAGGACTACAAGGCGGTATCCTGGGAGATCCTCATTGTTACTATTGGTGTTGACTGTTCTTATTCCATGGTTACTGTGTTCGTTATATATTTGTTGTTGCCTTGTATAAAGTGTCTTATTCAATTTTTGTACTCATTATTCTTCTTACTCCATACTGTTAAATTTTATATTTTATTTGACCTTAGTAGGGCCCTGACCTTCCTCATCACTACCCGACAGAGGTTAGGCTTGACACTTACTGAGTACATATATGGTGTACTCATGCCCTTTCTGCGCATGTTTTTCATGTGCAGATACAGGTACCTCTGCACAGGCTTATCATCCTTGAGGCAGGAGAGCTTTTGGAGACTTCGAGTTACATCTTCCGCATTTGCAGACCGAAGAGTCTCCATCTTTATTCTATCTTGTAGTGTTAGCCATTCCCTCATACTGTTGATGTACACATTTCGGAGTTAGAGCATTTTAATATATTTGTTGCAGCTTGTATTCCCGTAAGTTTTCGTGTTTTGGGATAGTGATGTAGAAGTTTTGAGATATTGTGTTGTGTATGCCGAGCGGCATATACACCATTCCTTTTAGTTATTCTTAGTTTTAGATTTATATATTTCTACAAGTTTTTATTTAATTTCCGCACTATGGCTTACCTAGTCGTAAGAGTAGGTGCCGTCACTACAGTTCACGGAGGGCGAACTGGGATCGTGACAAATAATCATAGAATCAATGGAAAGCTCAAACAATACCTAAACATCAAGTTAAGAATCACATAAGTTTTCAAGTACATTTCCATATTTTTAGGTTGGGAGATTTTTAGTACCGATATATCATCATTCACAATACCAGCGTACTTTTACACGGAATACGATTGCAATATGATCAGCTAGGCCGTCTCATTTAGATACATCAACCACCATCATAATTTTAATTTCCAGCACAATCACCACTATGTGTGTTGCATGCTGTTCGATCATATCCTGATTGGCTTGGCCATCTCACCGAAGACATTACCTTTTTTATTAATCATCTCACTTTATACTTCTTTTTTACATATTTTCAATTTATTAGAACTAGTGGCCACAATTATAAAGTCATTCTTAGCAATTGGCCGTATTTCATAATTCAAGTTATTTTTCCCACATTCAAACACATTATCATCATCAACAACAATAAGTCTTTTCATTCAAGACTTTAAATACATATGTGAGCAATAGAGAATCTTAGGCACATAGAGACTTTACACACAATTTGGCATAACAACTTTCATTCGAACTTGACTTGAAGTCTTAACATATTTAACACAGATCTCATACTTTAAATACATCCTCAAATGATAAGATAACATGATAAAAGCATTTGGAATACATATTGAATATATATCATTCAACATAAGTATATTAGGAATAGTCAATTTTATAATGATAAATTTGGGACATACTCTAATTACATGAACATCGTGGGATTCAACTCTAAGAAAAGGGCTTAGCCATATCTCAATTAAGTTTCTTTAAACTCTAAAATATTCCAAAATTCATAGAAACTTCAATCTATTTTAGAAATATAACAAATTGAACCAAAATTAGGAAGAGGCTCATGGGTGTAGCTTATTTGAGCATTTTATTAACCACTAAGTGTGCACTAAGGTTCCAAGGTCCCTAGGGAGGATTCCATCATCCTACAACTCATTCTTTATTATTTTTAGCTTAATAATCTTCCTATACCCCTTGATAACATATGCATGCAAAATAAACTCATACCCAAAAATTATCTTACTACTAATTCATTTCTAGTTAAATTTCAAAATTAATGATTAGGATGTAGAATCTTACCTTCTGGTTGAGGACCTGGTGAGCTTTCGCACGGATTTTCAAGGCTTGATCAAAGATTTGCTGAGCAATATGACTAGGTCTCCTCTTTCTCTCTCTACTAATACACCCCTTTTTTGTACATAAAAATGTGGCATAATATAATCAATGAGAGCACGGAAGTGAGATGTCACATCCCGCAGTACTACATTACGACGATGTTGCACCGTATAGTATTGTATGTTGAATTTATCATAAGATAATTGACATCAATCCAGGAAAAGATTATTTCGAGATTATAAGTATATGCTATTTCAAACAAGTAATAAGTAAATTCGTGAAGGTGGGAGGGGAAGCAAGTCAAAGAAAACAAATTTTCGTCCAAGTTTGGCATGTTAGGATAAAATACGGCCGGAGCTAAAATAGTCTGTATTTATGGACTAGTACCATACGAGATACCACATGACCATAATAGTAAGGTTATAAGGTATATGAAAATTAAGTAATATTTTAAGTAAGTGGGAATAATTTTAAATTTTGCAAGTAATTGATTAATTATCGGATAACGAGACAATACCTAATTAATTGGAGATATATTTGGATAAGATCACTCTCCCCGCATGGAAGCACCCCAAATACCTACGTATGACTCTGTAAGTTAAATGGAAATGTGGCAAGACTAGAGAATTGGACAAAGTTTTTAACGTGAGTCATTTACCAATATAGGAAAAAGAGAACATTATGTCTTAAAAACATAATCACCATCTCCATTTTGATAAATGAGATTTCAAGACTTCAAATATAATTTAAAAAATATAACATTATAAAGGTAACCTCCAAGTGGGCTATCATCTCAGCAAAAGATGTTGGTGTGCTCCATTTGCTTCGGAGCTGCTTGTGTGGATAGTATAATTTAGAGATGTATTGTTTGGTATGGCGGGCCTAGTCCCGACTTTTGTGAAAATTATGTACTCTTTGAGGCTTGTAGACAGATGTCATGTATACAGATACTTGTATGGCCTTGTCGGTCGATGTTTTGATTTTACAAATGATCATGGTGGCATTATAGGCCCGTATGTCACGTACGTAAGTTTTTTTTGGTATTAGGCTAGGTCATTCTATGTTTAGTATCCCCATGTTTTATTCTATTTATCTCACGGTAGCCTTCCATCTCAGTTATATATAATAGTATGACATAAAAGGTATGTTATGTTGGTGCTCAGTTGAGTAAGATACCAGGTGCCCTTCGCGGCCCATCGTTTATCAGAGCAGTTCGGTCCTAGGAGTTTACAAACCGTGTTTAGTAGAGTCTTCTTTATGGGTTTGTCATGTACCACGCTTATAAGGAGGAGGCTACAGGGTATTTAGGAATGTCACTTTTCCTTCTTACTCTAGATCGTGTCGTAGAGCTCACTTATAAGAATTCAAATTCTGAGCTTCTATTTTATTCATAATAAGACGATGCTACATTCAGAAAGACAATCAATAAGAGATATAGTTGTGTAAGTGTTGAGTTAGAGGAACTCGATTTAGCATCTTGCTTATGATGAGTAAATATGAAGTTTTCAGGAGATCATGCGTCTACTAAAAGGTGTATGGTTCTTGAAAAGGAGCTTTTAGGTAAGAATACTTGTCCGCTCTTACAGTAAAAAGGATAATCGAACGGGAAGTTAGACATAAGTTGCAGCAAGTAAATGAAATAAGGTGAAGAAGGGTATGAGGTACCCAGTTAAAAAAGATTATCATTATTTACCACTCAGGAAGGAAGATACAAGCATTTTGAATTACCTTGAACGGTAATAGATGTACGTACAATCAGCCACACCTAACTCAATCACACCCTGTTGGAGTTAACGGATATGGTTTAAGAGAAAGACAGCATAGCAGGATCCGGCTGGGGTTAGAGCAACCTTGAAAACCTCATCTGGGGTTACCTCAATTTGCATGTGCAGTCCGGGCGCATAGCCGAAAAGCTTAGATATAAATACTGTGAGAAAATTGCTAAATTTTGATATTAAATTGAATAAATTTGACTCTAGTCAACTTTTTGGGCAAACGGACCCGGACCCGTGATTTTACGGTCCTGGAGGGTCTGCAAGTAAATATGGAAATTGAACATGTGCCCGGAATCAAATTACGAGGTCCCGAGCCCGAGAAATAAATTTTTATATGAAATTGTTTTATGAAATTATTTAAGAAAATTGGAATTGAAATTTGATTAAAAGATTATTTTATCTGGCCCGTATTTTGGTTCAGGTTCCCAGTAGAAGTCTTATATATGGTTTAAGCACGTTCTATAAAGTTTGGTTGAAAACGGACGTCGTTTGACATATTTCAGACTTAAAATGGGAATTTTATGTTTTATGAAAATTTGGAGGAAATCATGAGTTTTGAAGCTTGATTCAATATATATGATTTATTTTGGTGATTTGATCGCACGGATAAGTCCGTAGGATGTTTTTGAGGTTGTGTGCATATTTGGTTTAGAGCCCCAAGGGCTCGGGTGAGTTTTGGATAGGTGTCGGATTGCATTTTTTAACGCGTAAAGGTCTTGTATGTTTTCTTCTGTAATCTACGCATTTGCAAAGATGAGCCTCGCAATTGCGAGCTCGCAAATGCGAGCTTTGCTTCACAATTGCTAAGCCTTAGGCCTGGGCATATGATCGCAAATGCGATCCAATTTCTCATAAAAGTGAAGGGTATAGCAAGCTGGGATCGCAAATGCGACCTCTTGGTATGCAAATGTGAAGGGTGGGCATGTCGCAAATGCGATATATTAGCGTGCAAATGAGAAACAACCTGGATTCTTTAGAGTTTGCAAATGTGAAATTACCTTAGCATTTCCCAATCCTGCAGAGTTCACAAATCGGACCCACCTTTATATTTACCACATCAGAGGCCTGCATATTTTACACTTACCCGAATTTTTGAGCCATTTTAAATTCTTTCAAAATACCAACCTCTTTGGGCGATTTTCGAAGAACAGTGCTTCTTCAAAATCATTTGTAAGTAGGTTTTTACTCATTTATTTCAATCTTAAACATCAATTAACATGTTTCCAACTTAAAATCAATGATTTTTATGGGTGAAATTGGAGGTTTTGGGTAGAACCTAGATTTTCCTAAAATTGAAGATTTGGACCTCAAATTGAGGTTCGATTTCAAAACAAAACATGTATTTGTGTTCGTGGGGGGATGGGTAACCGGGTTTTGGTTCGAACCTCGGGTTTTGGCCATGTTAGCCAGAGGGACGTTTTGGTTATTTTACCTAAATTCGTGTCTTAGCTTTGAATTAAATAGTAAAATCATTGCTTGATATGTTAATTACAATGTGTTATTGAATTGAATAAATTCGCGTCATTTGGAGTCGAGTACTCGTGGCAAAAATGGGGTTGCTAGTTGATATTAGCTGGTTCGAGATAAGTATCTTGCCTAACCTTGTATGGGGGATTTTCCCTTAGGATTTGAGTCATCTGTGTTGCTTGTATTCCTTATACGCGAGGTGACGAGTGCGTGCTCGGATTTATTTGTTATTAATTTGTCCCTTTTAGGCTCTTAGATCCTTTTAATCACCGAATATGAAGCTGTTCTTAATACGATTGACTTTCCTGTTACTAGTTTCACCTCTACATGTCATACTTGGAATTTGTTTGCCCTTTTTTTTGGTTTGTTCATGTTGCCTAATTGACTTTTACTTGATTAACTATAGACGTTTACCCTTCTATTGTCATGTTATCGTTCCTAAATTCTTATCTTTATTTGGAAAGCATTGTTTTTGTCTCTTGTTTATTTAATTAGCCTTAATTGGAAATAAGTTAGATATCCCATGTTGGGTTGTTATTTCCTTAATTGTCATTATTTTATTCATGTAATTTCCTTGTTGTTGAACTGAGTATTTTGGAATCGTTATTTCTTATAATTTATTCCTTGTTGAGTTTTCCTTGTTGCGCTTAGTATTTCTCTGTTACCATTATTCCTTGTCAGTTAGTTGCACCGACTTTTGGTGAACGAAAATACCTGAGTTGATTCTCTTGCTTCGTTATTGTATATACTGTATTCGTTGTTGTTGTACTTGATATCGTGGTGCATGAGGTTTCTACCATACTACTGTTGGTATTGTGGTGCACGAGGTTTCTGGCATGCGGTTGTTGATATAGTTATGTACGAGGTTTCTGTCGTGTTACTGTCGATATTATGGTGCACGAGGTTTCCGCCGTGTGATTGTTGATATTGGGGTGCACGAGGTTTATGCCATGTGATTTTGTTGAAGGTTTGCACAAGGTCTTTTTCATGCCACTATTGCTATTGAGATATTGCACATGCGGTGTAATAAGGCCGGATATGTCCATATGCTTATATGTGGGTTGCGCATGTGGCGAAATAAGGTGGGAAATAATATGATGCACGTGTGACGAAATAAGGCGGTACTTATTATGTTATGAATTGCACACACTGTTAGGGATCGATTGTAAGGATTGTGACGGCCTATGGAGGCATTCCCATTTTCGTTTAATATTTTTATTGTGTTTGCTTTCCTGTATGAGATTTATCTTGTGGATGTGGTGAGGGAACATTGTGCCTGTTGCTGCTCTTCTTCTTATCTTTATTAGCTCGCAAAAATCTTTTTAAAGCACTCGCACAAGCATACGCGTAATTGAAACACTCCTATTGGAGGTGAAGTTCCCTTGGTTTTGTTGAGCATAGAGGTACTTCCTCGTTTAATCATTATATGTGTAAGAGTGGCCCAAGTTGGCTTGTTAGTTGTCAGTATGACTGTGAGACTGATTGGGCACAGGATGCCAAGTGTTAGATTTCAGATGCTCGGATTTTGTGAGTGGTGACTTGTTCGGGATTTGGTAAATTTGTGGAAATAGTGGAATAAGACCTTAGGTGAACATCATCGTAGAACATGAGATACTGTCTTGTTTTTCCCCTTACTGTGTTGTGATCTTAGGAGTTAGATTGTGTTGTCGTCATTGTGTATCATCACCTTTTATATTCTCGTTGTTACTTATTGTTCTTTCCCCCTCATTGTGATTGTAGCATCATTAGTCACTCTGTGCACTCTCTAGATAACTATATGTATATCATTTCAGATGTTCCTATAATTATACTGTTTATTTTACCGGTAGGTGTCTTGACTGTTACTCATCACTACTCCACTGAGGTGATTCTTGATACTTACTGGGCACTGTGGTGGTGTTCTCATGCTACTCTTCTGCACATTATTTTTTGCAGATACAAGTACCCCCGCTCAATTCCGTCAACCTTGGAAGGAGGCGTATCAGTAGAGACTTCGTGGTATATCTGCTATGTCCACAGACTGAGGAGACCCTTTCCAGCTTTCTGTAATAAGTATAGCTCTTCCAGTATGTCCTTTGTATAGATATTCATGAGTTAGAGTCTCTTATATATCCCTTAGCTTGTGATTTGTGAGATTTCGGATTTTGGGAAAATTTTGTTTTCTTCGAGAGCTGTTATTGTATGTGCCAAGCGGAACCTTAGAATTATGGTTATTATACTAAATCAGTTTTAAATTATTTCTCCAAAATTTTATGGTTTATCTTCTGCATTGTTAGGCTTAGCTAGCCTTAGGGACTAGGTGCCATCATGACATGTTCACAGAGGGCGAACTAGGGTCGTGAAAAATTGGTATCAGTGCTCTAGGTTCATAGGAGTCAAAGATAATAAGCTAGTTTATTAGAGTCTCATGGATCGGAACGGAGACGTCTATACTTATCTGCGAGAGGCTATATAACCGTAGGAAAATGCCACTTTATTTTATTTCCCTATCATGCGAGATTTGACATTCACAATCCTAAACCTCTATCTTTTACTCTCTCACAGATGGTGAGGGCATGTACTACTCGAGGTGATCAGGCATCCGCGCCCCCTGTTGCAGACGTTGGAGGTCAGGGCCGGGGTAGAGTTTGAGGAAGCGCACGTAGTGCAGCGAGAGAACCTGCACGAGCAGCCACCAATGTAAAATTAGTAGATCCTGTCGGAGTTCTGGCACCTGACACACCTACTGCTACTATTACTCCATCCCTTCAGGAGACTTTGGCACAGTTCATGAGCATGTACACCACTTTGGCTCACGCAGGATTACTTCCCCTCGCTGCAGCCACATCCCAGGCTGGAGGAGGAGCACAGAATCCCGTTGCCCGCACTCCTGAGCAACAAGTGCATATTGAGCATGTCCCTGAGATTATTCTTGCACCGCTTGTAGCATCAGTTCAGCCCGAGAGCATGGAAAAAGCTTATGAGCATGAGTAGATGAGACTAGAGAGGTTCAAGAAGTATGATCCTCCGATATTGAGTGGATTAGCATCAGACGAGGCCTTGACGTTTCTTGATGAGTGTTATCGCATTCTCTGTACTATGGGTATCTCTGGATTGAGCGGGGTTTCTTTCACCACTTTCCAGCTTCGAGGAGTCGCCTATGATTGGTGGCGCACCTACGAGTTAAACAGCCCAGACGAAGTAGCTTCACTGACTTGGTCCCAATTTTCAGATATGTTTGTGAGAGAGGTTGTTCCTCAGAGTCTTAGGGATGCATGGCGAGCGGAGTTTGAACATTTGCTTCAGAGTGTAATGACCGACTCGGAGTATGCTGTCTGTTACACTAGTTTGGCTAGACATTCCCCAACCTTGGTTTCTACTGTCCGCGAGAAGGTTCGCCGGTTCATTGAGGGGCTTATTCCCAGCATCAGGTCCAGTTTGGCTCGCGAGTTGGAGATGGATATCCCATATCAGCAGGTGGTGAACATTGCTAGGAGGATAGAAGGTATGCATGCTAGAGATAGAGAGAGCAGGCGAGAGTAGGAGAGAGAGTTTGAGGAGGCGAGGAGGCCTCGTAGATCGGTGAAATATACTGGTCCTTATTTCGGAGGCAGGGTGCGTCATGGTAGAGGTTTTGTGGGTCAGCTAGTACAGTTCGCGCTTCAGGCTTTGCATGGTGATTCAGGTGTTAATGGGTCTTGGAGTACCCGTACCACACAGTTCCCACCGCCTCATCAGCAGAGAGGTTAATTTGAGTGTGGTGATACTAGCCACGTGGTGAGAGATTGTCCCATACTTCGGACCGACGTGTAACAGCAAGGTATTCAGGCAGGTATATGGCACCCCATAAGGGGAGGCCCGACTCATTGATGTGTTTCATATATTAGGTTTGAGGCCGGTACGCCAGCTAATGACATTCAGGTACAAATTCAGTTTATTATAGAGAGCACTATCTGTAGTTCATCACGGTTCTACTTATCGGGGTGAGTTCCCTTATCTATTGTTCCATTATGGGTGCATTTCATGATTGTACTCTATTTGCATGATTAATCTGTTGGGAGGTTATATGAGTGACAACAATGTCGATCGTCTGTTTCTAGCTGTTGCCGAGAGTTATGAGACTAGTAGTAAATTCATGTTGTCCGTTTCGATAGTTTTGATGTGATTTCGGAGTATCCTTGGTTACGAGTTGTGATTTCTATGCTCCACCGATGTGGGAGCTAGTCTGTGTTGTGAGTGGTAGATGAAATTGATCTGGCGACAGTCTCCAGATGGGTTGAGCTGTACCCTACTTGTGATCCAGCTTGAGGGCGGAACCCTCATGATTTCAGGTGATTGGATGTGTTGAGACCGGTTTATGTACCATGGTGAGAGTTATATTAGTATAAGATCATTGTGAGTCTTTTATATGTTTCATTCCTTGTTGTTAGATGTTTGCAGATTAGTGTTTTAGAAAATTGGTGCTAGTTTGATTTGTTTGATAGTTCCCTTATGTGTCTTTCCCTTCCCATATTCATCCATCTTCGTTGGATGCTTCTTGGGTTCTAGTTGTGTGGTGTGTGCCCGTTGGTATTAGCTGGGATTTGCTTATTTGATGGTTTGAGCCGGGAGAGGCTCGGTTGTTGGGTACAGAGTTGGTTCAAGAGGTCTGGGACAAGATCAAGATCATTCAGGATAGGCTTTGTTAGGCAAAGGAGTTATACAGACTACAAGGTTCGAGATGTAGCATTTATGGTTGGTAAGCAGGTATTGCTTCGAGTGTCACCTATGAAAGGTGTGATGAGATTTGGAAAGAAGGGCAAGCTTAGCCCTAGATTCATTAGTCCATTTGAGATTCTTGATCGAGTGGGAGAGGTGGCTTATATACTTTCATAGCCGCCCAACTTATCAGTCGTGCACCCAGTTTTTCATTTATCCATGCTCCGGACGTATCACGGCAATCCATCCCCACGTGATAGATATTAGCACTGTCCAGTTGGACAAAGACTTGTCTTATGAAGAAGAGACGGTAGCTATTCTAGACCGGCAGATTCATCGATTGAGATCCAAGAGTTTTCCTTCTGTTCGTGTCAAGTGGAGAGGTCAGCCTCCTGAGGCATCGACCTCGGAGTGCGAGTCTTATATGTGGAGCCGTTATTCTCATCTTTTTCCCGATTCAGACACTTCCTTCTTTTGTCTGTTCGAGGATGAACGATTGTTTTAGTGGTGGAGGATGTGACGACCCAAAGGGGTCATCACTTGTTTTCCTACGTATTTTATTCTTTTGAGTCCTTGAAAACCTCATCTGGTGTTAACTCAATTTGTGTGCGCAGTCCGGCGCGTAGCCCAAAAGCTTAGATATGAATTCGATGAGAAAATGCTAAATTATGATATTAAGATGAATAAATTTAACTACGGTCAACTTTTTGGGTAAACGGACCCGGACCCGTGATTTGACAGTCCCAGAGTGTCCGCAATAAAATTTGGGGCTTGAGCGTATGCCCGGAGTCGAATTCAGAAATCCCGAGCCCGAAACATTATTTTTTTGTGTGAAATTATTTTTCGAAAATAATTAAGGAAATTGAAATTGAAATTTGATTAAATGATTATGGTATTGGGAATGTATTTTGGTTTGATTTCCGGTACAAGACTATATATGGTTTAAGTGCTTTCTGTATAGTTTGGGCGAAAATAGACGTCGTTTGACGTGTTTCAGACTTAAAATGGAAATTTGATGTTTTATGAAAATTTGGAGGAAATAATGAGTTTTGAGGCTTGATTCGAAATATATGATGTTATTTTGGCGATTTGATCGCACGGATAAGTCTGTATGATGTTTTTGATGTTATGTGCATATTTGGTTTTGAGCCCTGAGGGCTCGGGTGAGTTTTTGATAGGTCTCTATGTTTTCCTATGTGATCTACACATTTGCAAAGATGAGCCTCGCAATTGCAAGCTCGCAAATGCGAGCTTTGCTTCGCAATTGCGAAGCCTTGGGCCTGGGCATATGTCACAAATGCGATCAGATTTCTCGCAAATGCGAAAAGGGTCTAGCCAGCTGGGATCACAAATGCGACCTCTTGGTTCGCAAATGCGAAGGTGGGCCTGTCGCAAATGCGAACTCACCTTCGCATTTCCCAAACCTATAAGGTTCACAAATGCGAACCCACCTTCGCATTTCCCACGTCTAAGGCCTGCATATTTTACACTTAGCCAAATTTTTGAGCCATTTTAACATTCTTTCAAAACACAAACCTCTTTAGGAGATTTTCCAAGAAAAAGCTTCTTCCAAATCATTTTTAAGTTGGTTTTACTCATTTATTTCAATATTTAACATCACTTAACATGTTTCCAACATAAAATAAATGATTTAATGGGTGAAGTTGGAGGTTTTTGGTGGAACCTGAGTTTTTCTTAAATTGGGGATTTGGACCTCAACTTGAGGTCCGATTTAAAAACAAAACATATATTCTTGTGTTCATGGGGGAATGGGTAACCGGGTTTTGGTTCGGACCCCAGGGTTTGACCACGTTGGCCTAAGAGGCATTCTAGTCATTTTACCTAAATTCGCGTCTTAGCTTTAAGTTAAATAGTAGAATCAGTTGCTTGAGATGTTAATTACAATCTGTGATTGAATTGAATAGATTTGGGCCATTTGGAGTCGAGTACTCGTGGAAAAACGGGTTGCTAGTTGATTTTAACCGGTTCAAGGTAAGTATCTTGCCTATCCTTGTGTGGGGGATTTTCCCTTAAGATTTGAGTCTTCTGTGTTGCTTGTATTCCTTGTACGCATGGTGATGAGTGCGTGCTCAGATTTATTTGTAAATAATTTATGCCTTTTAGGCTCTTAGATCCTTGTAATCACCGAATATGAAGTTGTTCTTGATATGATTGAGTTTCCTATTACTACTTTCACCTCTACATGTCTTACTTGGAATTTATTTTCCCTTTTTTTTGGTTTGTTCTTGTTGCCTAATCGACTTTTACTTGATTAACTGTACACATTTACCCTTCTATAGTCATATTATCATTCCTATCTGCTTGTCTCTATTTGGAAAGCATTGTTTTTGTCTCTCGTGTAATTAATTGCCTTAATTGGAAAGAAGTTAGATATCGTATATTGGGTTGTTATTTCCTTAATTGTCATCATTGTATTCATGTAACTTCCTTGTTGTTGAACTGAGTATTTTGGAATCGTTGTTTCTTATCATTTATTCCTTATTGAGTTGTCCTTGTTGCGCTTAGTATTTCTCTGTTTCAATTATTCCTTATTAGTTAGTTGCATCGCCTTTTGGTGAACGGAAATACCTGAGTTGATTATCTTGCTTCGTTCCTGTATATACTGTATTCGTTGATGTTGTACTTGATATTGTGGTGCACGGGGTTTCTGTCGTGAGCTTACTAATATTGTGATGCACGAGGTTTCTGTTGTGCTACAGTTGATATTGTGGTGCATGAGGTTTCTGCCATGCGGTTATTGATATTGTGATGCACGAGGTTTCTGACGTCTGATTTTTGTTGAGGGTTTGCACGAGGTCTTTGCCGTGCCAATGTTGCTATTGATATATTGCACATGCAGCGCAATAAGTCGGGATATGCTCAAGTCCTTATATGTGGGTTGCGCATGTGGAAAAATAAGGTGGGAAATACTATGATGCACGTGTGGTGAAATAAGGTGATACTTAATATCTTAGCACACGTGGAAAAATAAGGTGGGCTATGTTAAGGATTGATTGTAAGGATTGCGACGGCCTGTGGAGGCATTCCTATCTTCGTTTAATATTTTTATTGTGTTTGCTTTCCTGTATGAGATTTATGTTTAGTGTACCGCACTTTGGGTTCAAGATCGGAAATTCCATTCTATTTTTTACCATCTAAAATCGAAGAAAAGAAAGAAGGGCGAGATAAACAAATAAAAAGTTAACTTGGATGTGGTGAGGGAACATTGTGCGTGTTGCCGATCTTCTTCTTATCTTTATTAGATTGTATAAATCTTGTTAAAGCACTCGCACAAGCATAGCGTAGTTTAAACACTCTTATTGGAGGTGAAGATCCCTTGGTTTTGCTGAGCATAGATGTACGTCCTCGTTTAGTCATTATATGTGTAAGAGTGGCCTTAGTTGGCTTGTTAGTCGTCAGCATGACTGTGAGACTGATGGGGCACAGGATGCCAAGTGTTAGATTTCAGATGTTGGGATTTTGTGAGTTGTGGTATTTCCGATATTTGGTAAATTTATGGAAATAGTCGAAAAAGACCTTAGGTGAACATCATCGTAGAACATGAGATATTGTCTTGTTTTTTCCCTTACTCTGTTGTGATCTTAGGAGTTGGATTGTATTGTCGTCATTCTGTATCATCACCTTTTATATTCTCGTTGTTACTTGTTGTTCTTTTCCCTCATTGTGATTGTACCATTATTAGTGACTCCGTGCACTCTTTACATAAATATATGTATATCATTTCAGATGTTCCTATAATTATACTATTTATTTGACAAATCGGTGTCTTGATTGTTCCTCGCCACTACTCCACTGAGGTTAGTCTTGATACTGGGCATCTCCGTGGTGTGCTCATGCTACTCTTCTGCACATTATTTTGTGCAGATACAGGTACGCCCACTCAGTCCCGTCAGCCTTGGAAGGAGGCGTATCAGTAGAGACTTCGAGGTATATCTTCTACGTCCGTAGACCGAGGAGTCCCTTTCCAGTTTTCTGTAATAAGTATAGCACTTCTGGTATTTTTTTCCTTTGTATAGATATTCTTGAGTCAGAGCCTCTTACGTATCCCTTAGCTTGTGATTTGTGAGAGTTCGGGTTTTGGAAATTTTGTTAGCTTCGAGAGTTGTTATTTTATGTGCCAAGAAGCACCTTAAACACATGGTTATTCTACTAAATCAGTTTTAAGTTATTTTTCCAAACTTTTATGGCTTATCTTCTGCATTGTTAGGCTTACCTAGTCGTACGGACTAGGTTCCATCGCGACATGTTCACGGAGGGCGAACTGGGGTCATGACAACAACTTAGTACCCAGCTCGACCTCAAGGCCCCGTATAACCTGGCTCGAGGCCCCAATTCTTAGTCTCGATTTGCGTATCACACTATCTTTAAAACTCTTATCTTATTTTATTGTCTCACACTTAGCATCTAATTCCTAACGACTAGCATAAAAATAAACTGTGTATTTTTAGAATACTTCAAGGCACCGAAAACGGCTCCTCGAGCCGAACAGGTTCTGAAAAGATTGAAAAGCAGCGGGTCAGCAGCTAACCCATTTATTATAAAGATGATCGAGGACCTCTCAAAGAGGATTGAGCCGGGAAAAAAGATGAAAGAAGCTAATGACAAAAACGTGAAACCTACAATTCAAGGGTGTATCAAATTCCAGGTGCACCCCCAATCCTGAAGGGTGTAGATTTGAAAAAGTTTATACAAAAGTCATTCCTATAAAATACTGCTCCAAGACCATCCCGAAGAAGTTCAGAATGCCCGATCGTCCAAAGTACAATGGAACCTCGGAGTCCAATGAGCACGTCATTTCCTAGACTTGTGCAGCGCGGGCAACGCCCTGAAGGACGATGAGATTGAATCTGTCCTTTTAAAAAGGTTTTGAGAAACACTTTCAAACGGGGCCATGAAGTGGTATTACAACCATGCCCCGAATTCGATAAGCTCATTTGCCATGCTGGCAGATCCTTTTATAAAGGAACATGTTGGTGCCATCAAGGCGACTACAAGGTAATCGGACGTCCTCAAAATCAAACAAAGAGAAAATGAGATGTTGTGTGAGTTCGTATCTCGATTTCAAATGGAATGAATGGAATTACCACCGATCTTTGATGAGTGGGCAGTGCAGGCCTTCACCCAAGGTTTGATCAAGCGAAGCTCGGTGGTTTCGAAGCAGTTGAAGTAGAACTTGGTTGCATATCCCGTCGTGACTTGGTCGGATGTCCACAACCGATACAAATCAAATATTAGGGTCAAGGACGACCAATTGTGGAGCCTCATCAAGCTCTGTATATCCTATCAGGCTCTTAGAAAGGAGCCAAAACAAATTAAAGAAAGATACCAACCATACACTGAAGATCAAAGAATCACCCCAACGCATAACATACCCAATGACTGAAAGACAGACCAAGATCAAAATCCTCAGGGACTCGTGAGTAGAACCGGATTCAACAAACACACAAGACCGATGGAGGCACCCCACTTGTCCGAATACAACTTCAAAATTCACATTTCGGACATCGTATTTGCCATCGGTAAAATCAGGGACACTAGGTGTCCAAGACCTGTACTATTGGTTTCGTCATAGAGGAACCCTAACTTAGTGCACGAATTTCATGGCACACACAGTCACAAGACCAATGATATTAGATAGATTTGAGAAAAAGTAGCTCGACTGCTCGGCATAGGGCACTTCCGGGAGTTCCTTAGCAACCGAGCCAAAAATCAGTTCTGGGAAAGAGGGGAGAACAGGAAAAATGAAACAGATGAGCCGCAACATTTCATTCACATGATCATTGGAGGAATAGACATCCCGTAGGAGCCCGTATCCAAAAGAAAAATATATACATCACTAGGGATAAATGAAATCGGGGTTAATGATGTCACATTCAGCAATAAGGACATCAACGCCTTGTCTCAACCACATAACGATGTCTTGGTAATTTATTTTCTTGTGAATACATTTTAAATTAAGTGTGTGCTTGTGGATCCAGGTAGCTCGACCAACATTATCATATCGAGGGTGGTGAAGCAGCTTCGACTGCTCGACTAGATCATGCCCGCCACTCAAATCCTTAACGAATTCAACATGAAGAGCGATAGAACAAAAGGGGAAATACCCTCCCATCAGCATGGCCGACACAACCCAAAATGTCATGTTTCATGTTATCGGAGGAGACATGAGGTACAACGCCCTGCTCGGAAGACCATGGATACACTACATGAGAGCAGTACTTTCCACTCTTCATCAAATGATGAATTTTCAAACAAAGGATGAAATAAAAACTATGTACAGAGAACAACATACAACAAGAGAGATGTTAACGATACACGATGTGCCACTGGCATCGCGCCTTCAACATCGAAGGAGCCAAAGGATAAGCAAACAGTGAAGTGGCAATCATAAAATACATTCTCGTCTACACCCGACTAAACGAGTGAATGACCATACCATCGCCCCAAAGCAAACGGTTGATGCATATCGAGGCTCGAAGTGCCATCACTGCTAAGGTATAATCATATCCATTTTTGTTTACATCTTACACTAACCTATGTGTAGGTGTCCGACTAGAACAATCGAAGCACTTTCCAGCTTGAAGACCTTAGATTTTAAAGCATGCCTTGCACTCTTTTCTTTCGATCAGATTTTATCCTATGAAGGGTTTTATCGGCAAGGTTTTTAACGAGGCGACATCTATATGCGACCTAAGAAGAACTTAAAAAGTATTCAAGGATTTTAATAAATCTCGAATACTGGGGGGGCATTCCCCCAAGAGATCACCCCCTCGGAGAAGCCAAGATGAGTCAAAAAGTGTCCCGATAGGAAAATGATGTGTCGGGCCAAACGTCGAATGAATTGTGCCCGTATAGAGGAACCAAACCCTTGACAACAAAAACATGTATACTTGTACCACGTAATCAAAGAATACTTCTTCGTCCATCAAAATGCTTTATGTTTTAAAGAAGGCTACTACTTTTTACAAGGAACGGCTCCAGTGCCAGAAATTTTCCCAACACTCGGAGACTAATGTCGAAAACTCGAACCCATATGACCTCCAGTACGGAAACTTCGAACTCGTAAGCCTCAATGAGGCAACACCAAGTTCATAACGAAACTTTCAATATCTTGGGGACAGTCACCGACTGTCATTCCATCGATTTTTCAAAACTCGATGCTATATGACCCCATGCGGGCAACCTCGAGCTCAGAAGACCTTCATAAGGTAATACTGAATTAGTAAGACCTCAGGAAAGGCATGAGTTATACATGTACCGAGTAATCAAATCTGTAAGGCCTCAAGTAAGGCATGTCAAAATTTAACAGACCTTACAAAAGGCATAATCCCAATCTTAAAGTTAAGGCTATATATTCGAACTTATAAGACCCTAAAAAGCCATACCTTTGACATAAACACTAAACTACTTCACTTGGGGACCAAAAGGCTATGGCCAAACAAAATGACTATGGTCATAAGTCTGCGACCAAACTAACGCAACACGGGGATGCCCGACCATTGCTATAAAATCATAGGCCTTCAATTACTTCAAAAAACTTTGAAAACAATCGGTTAATTAGGATACCCTTGAAATAAGAAAAAGAACTCTGATCATATCAGCTTCAAACAACATGCTTCAAAACAATTCAGCTATCGAGCGAAACCTCCTCATGTGTTCATTAATCGATGCATAATGGCTCATAATCGAGGTTCTTATCAAATCATCGAAGAGTCGGGAGAAAATAAAAACATCAAAAAATCTTTAACAAAGGAAGACTAAAGCCTATATTAAAGGTCATACCAACCCAACGCATAAGAACCAATATCGCCAGCCCATATTAAAGGTAGAACCAAGCCAACGCGTAAGAGCCATTGTCGCTAGCCCATATTAAAGGGCGTACCGACCTAATGTGTAAGAGCCTATGAGCGGTCTTAAATTCAAAAACTTAAGGGTCAATAAGCTCTAATCAAAATCCAACTCGGAGACTGAGCTCGAAACAATAAACTAAAGAAATACCTAAAGGTAAATGCGTAAGAGCCTATGAGCAATCCCAACAAGCCTCAGGGATTATTTATAAACCTAAGGGTTTTTTCTCAGAATCCAGTTCGCATGGTCAAACATCGACAAATGTATAAGTTCAAAACAAAGATATATGTACATAAGTAAATGGAAATGCATGAAAGATGAAACCAAAAGGCTTCCTTTTATACGTATATATGAAAAAGTAAAAAACCCAATTTACAAAGTTCTCTAAAAATACTATATAAAGAATCAAAAAGAAAAAAGCCTAGTATATTTTCCCCTCGAGGACAGCGGGCCATCGACCTCTTCCCCATTATCTTCGGCATCAGATTTGAGGAACTTGGTATCGTGTTCTTCAGCCTTGGCCTGTGCTATCTCTTCCGAGAGATCAAAGCCCCTAGCATGGATCTCTTCGAGAGTTTCCCTTAGAGATTTGCACGGGGAATACTCATTGCTTCTGCTCTCTTGATCGGAAGCCCCTCTCAACTCAGCCCATGCATTGGTAGTGTCTTTAATATAGACAACCACTTTCTTGGCAGCCTTAGCTTAAATCTCTTCGGCTTGGGCTTCTAAGACCTCGGACTTTATCATTAAAATCTCCAATTCATGCATTGCAATCATGCTCATTTGGACCGGATTGTTTTCATGAGCATTCTGGAGATGCACCTCGAGGGAAGAATCTTTTTCCAAATCATTCTTCTTGGACACAACTTGGACATATGCCTGGGCCTTTAGCTCATTAAACTCGTACTTGACCTGGACAACTTCTCCCCAAAGGAATTATAGGTCCTCCATTTTTCTCTGCAACTATAGTATCAAAATATTAATCTTTGAAGATAGAAGAGGACACGTGCATACCCTAGAAAAAAGTTTATTGTCTCTCGAGGTAGCTTTCGTAGTTCCAGCTTCGACTCGCCTCATATTGTAGATGTGACAACTCCTTTTCCCTTTTTTCATAAAGAAGCCTGGGGGAAATATAAATTACAAGTTTTAAGCCAAGAGTATATAAAAACGAGATAGTATTATAAAATATATCAAGCTTCATCAACTATCCCAACAAAAAGAGATTACTCTATTATGGAGTAATAAAATCTAAAAAAGATATTTAAAAAACTAGAAATGTTTTTAGTACAATAAAAGAAGACCAAGACTAATTCTTGTCTTGCAAAGATTTGGATATCATTATATATAGAGAGCTTGCTATTTATACATAAAGATGAATAGCTTTTGTCATGTTCCACTTTTTGAGAACGTGAAATCCCTGTATGTGAATGTGACCTTTGTGTATGTAAATTACATATATGCAACTATAGCACTTTTGCTTTACTCTTGACTTCATGAGTTAGTCTTGCAAATGTAGGTTCCATGTATGTGAATGTGACCTTTGCAGATGTAGATTCCACACATTCATCTATGACTCTTTTGCTTCCATTCGTAACTTCATAAGTAATACTTGCAAATGTAGGTTCTATGTATGCAAATGTGACTTTTGCATGTATAGATTCCACGTATGCATCTATAGCTCTTTTGCTTCCAATCTTGACTTCATAGGTTAGGCTTGCAAATGTAGGTTCCATGTATGCAAATATAACCTTCTATATAGATTTCACATATGCAACTATGCTACTTTTCATCTCTAAATGTCTCTTTTCAGAAGCCCAAATTTATACTCCTTATTTGCGAATATGAAGATGATGTGTGCAATTGTAGCTTTTCTTCGTTCTCTTGTTTTTTAGCTTCTTTTCTTCTTTTTTATAATTTCTTCTTCCTGCAAGATTCGTTAGAAAATATGCGAGGATAGAATATCATTATTCATATTTTATTTTAAAAACTTATATTTTACATATGAAATTACATGAATAATTTATATCCATCAGTACCACTGATAATCGTTGAATTCGATCGTCAAGCAGTACCCACTGCTCTTGATTCAATCGTGCCTTATTTGTCGAATTTGGTAGCATAATTTGAGACTATTTGTCTGTTAAAGAATCAATTTCATCATTTGTCCTCCCATTAGACTAAGTGGGATGCTAATAATGCGGCTCATTTTCTTGTTCGAATAGCTTTATCGTATACAACTCGTGTTACTTGGCATTCTTATCCATCATATTTAACTTCTATTCTTTATTTTGATGCTTCTCGTTTATAGAATAGGAATGTTTCCCTAATATAACTCTATTTTGGCTTATTTATTTATTAAACATTTGTTCCTTTCGAACAAAGAAATTGTGCCAAAGGAGAACAACAGAGAGAAAGAACAAGACAAAGGAAAATGTTAGTTGTCCCACATCGGTGGTCATCACGTTTTGAGCTAATATTTAGAATTGAGTTAGGTCTTAGTGATTTTTTATCATAAGCAACGTGAAGAAACAACAAAAACATGCCCTACATTTTGTATTATCACTGTTGCCTAACTTTCGAAAATAGAAAGTGAGAAATTATATGTACGATCTCCACAAAATCTTTTTGCAGAATGATGGGTTTGGATTGTTAGACAAATTAGGTAACCTTGTTATGAAATAATATAAGAATAAGAACAATCGAGAGAAAAGTAGAGAGAGGAGTATTCTTATTGATACTTTTGGGATGATTTACAATGGGGTAAGACCCCTCTATTTATAGGAAGAGAAAAGACTTAGCCTTAAAGTAGAACTCTTCTATAAGATAGACATTCACTCTAATTAGAGTTCTATTTATAACACTCCCCCTTGAATGTCTATTCAATAATGTGCCTCGTTAAAACCTTAACTAAAACAAAATCCAATGGGAAAAAATTAAAGAAAAGGAAAAAGAGTACACATGTTTGAATATGCGCCTATTGGTTGCCTCGTTAAAAACCTTGCAAGGAAAACCCAGTGGGACAAAACCTTGTAAGGGAAAAAGAGTGCAACGCGCATTAACTCCCCCTGAAAGAACATCAATTCACATCCTTGAGTATTTGCATTCCAATCTTGTGCACCATCTTCAAAACGATCTTTGGTAGAGATTTGATAAATAAATCAGCCATATTGATTTGAATAAATATTCCGCACCTTGAAATTATCATTCTTGATAAATATGAACATCTTCATATAATGTTGTGGAATGACTCTTCAATATATTCATAGAGGTATTCTCGATGCCATCATGCTTATAGTTATAGCAAGATACATGTGTACACAAGTTGCACTTAGGATGTGGTACTTCAGGACCAAGAATTGTATATGCTTCAAGCAACTTCAATCATTGACTTTATACTTTCAAGTATTTGAACTACATGTCCAAAACTACATGTCTTTCATATGCAATCAATTCTGCTTGAATTGTATCTCTTCCATTTAGCCAATATTTTTGTTTGTATTCGACAAACATAAGATCCTCATCGATATTTAGCGCTATCATAGATGTCGTCGACGAACATTTTATATCGGTTCCAGTAAATTTTCATAAAGACATAACATGGAGATCTCTTTATTCATATATTCAGGTACCTGAATCTCTCATGAGATTTTATGAAGTGTTATGTCATGTGATCTTCTAGATCACTTGCCTCCCTATTATGATCACTTTGATCATTTGCTCATCTTCTTTATTAAGAAGTTATATTGAAACCGATTTGTCTATACGCTTTAAGCGTATCAAAGACTTTATCCTTCTGGGACTTAATATGAGCATTTGCAGTGAGAATATAGTTACTTTCTTTGGGTCAGCAAATGCGTATAGCATGCTTTGCAATATGTTGCAATTGAATTATCCTTTTATGAACTTCAGGTTCATATTATGATATTCGAGGATCTATATATATACAAATGATAATTCATCCCATGTAACCTTTTCTAAAGTGTTTATCATGTCTCCCCCTCATGTTAGAAAAGCTAACTTGTTTCCTCAACTTTGAGAGTCCATCTTTGTGCATTATGGTGTTAATGAAAATATACACCGCACATCAATAATTATAAGATGAAATTATTTGGTTCTTGACCCTGAACCACTTGTGAGGGGAGAATATACTCTCGTATACAACGTATATCAAACTGATATATATAACTTTGTTCTCATAAGAAACAGTTTAGCTATTAAGTGGAGGCACTCAATAATTATCTTGCTAAACCAACCATGATGTAAACCAACTTATCAAGATGAACTATCTTGAATAGAGAATCTGGAAATTATGCTCGAATTTAGATTACTGAGCAATTTACCTCGCAAGCACCGGCCAGGCTGCAGGTTAATAACAATCGCACATGTAACCATATCATATATGCATCATATGTGGTATACATGGCAGGTGAATGGGCCCATATTCACCTTTAATATTTCCAGAATTTATGGGATTCAACCCGAATCTTTAGTTGGTCAATCAATTAATGAGAACAAGTAATATAAGAGAATTCGTAAAGAACTTTCTAGTTCTTTAATATTTACCCATGTGAATTCTCTATTACTGCACATCATACTTAAAATAAGATGGCTAACCCGAATGCCAACTGAATAAATTATCAATATTGATAAACTTCAAATTTACACCATGACATGTGCAATTATCAATAAACTTCAAGTTTATTATGATATGGGTTTTTATATCAATAAACGTCCACTTTATTGTGGTATTCTTGTGTAGTACAAACTGGAGAATAAAGCGGGCAGCTTTTCATATACAAATTATCCCGCTACAAGTTGTAGTAATAGAAGATATCAAATCTTTCCTTTATTTATAGTCTCAATATAATCAATCGCTTTCGCATATACTTTGGAAACTGAATAAGTTTCTTTGAGACTTACTACCACACAATACCTTATTGGTAATCAATTGCGTTTCTCCAACATAGTAATAATTGGCTCTTCTAGAGCTCTCAATTAATTTTGTACTACCACAGATTCATCAACATCCATGTGGTGAATATCTCTTTTAAAGAGAAAGCTATACCATTATGGTCATGGTCAATATGCAAGATATGTTTCTTGCATTATCGTTGTCCTTTAATAGTCATATTTCCAAAATATTTTGGCGTACAATAGGTACGTGACCAACGATCATTCATGCCATAATAATGACATTATTTTCATATATCATCTCAAACCTCCTTCTAGGGGTGAGTGTGGTATATTCAATACCAATTTCATGTTTATATTCTTCCAATAATGAATATGTATTCGTGAATCAGATGTTGTCACATTCACTGCGGGGATATGTGATTTTGTTATCCTTTTCAAATCTGTAAATGCGTCTGGCATTTGATTTGATATTCTTTGCAAATGGATAATATTTTGCACCTCTTTTTCACAAATAGAGGTATGTGGATCAAGATGAGATAATAATGCATTTTTTCACAAAATTTCCCGTTTGGTTTCACCAACTTCTCCCCCTAATTTTGGGAAAAGTGTCTCATCGAATTGACAGTCTGCAAATCGTGCAGTGTACAAATCCCCTGTCAATGTTTCGAGGTGGCTAATAATGGAGGGCGATTCAAACTCAACATATATTCCTAACCTTCTTTGCAGACCCATTTTGGTGCAATATGGCGGTGCTACAGGCACATATACTGCACATTTAAAAATTCTTAAATGGGATATATTAGGTTCATGACCCAAAACTAATTGCAACGGGGAATATTTGTGACAATTCGTCAGTCAGAGACGAACTAGCATTGCTGCATGCAAAATGGCATGACCCCAAACCGAAGTGGGCAGCCTCGTTTTCATGAGTAAATGAGGTATTCAAGATTATACTCATGTATTGTCTCAATTTGATATCCATTTTGAATGATATCTTTAAAACTCAACAAGTTCCTTTTAGACTTGGAGGAGAACATTGCATTCTCTAAAATGTTATTCCTTTAGGCAGAGTTATAGTTGCTCTTCCGGAGCCTTTAATCAATTTACTACTACCAGAAATTGTAGTAACATCTGCCTTACACATACTTAAATGAGAGTAATATCTCTTCTCTTTGAATATCATATGTGTGGTTCATGAATCAATTAATCAAAAGAGATATACGAACATGAGAATAAACAAATTCAATCCGTTTGTTTCATATTTAAACAATATTTTTAAAATCTGCTGAGGTTATTCGACTAACTTAGTTGATAGTCGACTATCTTGGGAAGCAGTTATTAGGTTATTCGAATAACTAAACCTGATATTCGACTAACTAGCCTTGCGGAAAAATTCAGTTTTAATGCGAAATATTGGTTAGTCGAATAACTAATTAGTTATTCGACTAACTTAGTAAACAGTCATCCGGTTAGTCGACTAACTAAACAGGTTAGTCGACTATCTTAGCTTGCGAAAAATCCAGTTTTTAATACAAAATATTAGATAGTCGACTAACTTATTAGTTAATCGACTAACTTTACTGGGAAGTAAAAATGTCTTCGAAATTTAAGCATATTGAAACATTCTAAAGAACTAGTACTAACGTTATATCATAAACTAATTAATACGAGCTGATACTAATGACTATTAGTTTATTTACTGACTAATACAAATAAGTAAAATAAAATCACACAATTCCATCTTCCTTCATCACAGATCCATCACCTATTAAGTGGTCTATTTTCCCCTCAGGGTGCTCAAAGAAGTCTGCCACATCCAAGTGGGTGATGTCAAAATTGTCGTCAGAGATAAAATTGATTTCAGGGCCTTTACTCTTTAGAGATGCTTGATAAAGCTCAACCAAATATCTTGGTACATGGAAAATTTTCGCTCAGTGCCCTTTTCCACCGCAGCGATAACATATAGTTTATGAACTATTTGCTTTTGGATTTTCATCATATCGTGCTTGTGGCAGAGTGACCAACTTCAGGTTGTCATATCTCTCCTTTAAGCCATTCCACAAGATAGGTGGATCTTTGACTGTGATATATTCAATTTTCAAACCTTCATTAAGGTGATGGCGCAAGAAAATCAAGGCCTTAGCACAGTTTCAAACCTTCATCAAGGTGATGGCGCAAGAAAATCAAGGCCTTAGCATAGTCTTGGGAGGATGCATTATTTCTGTCTTTAATGGCGTCTCCAAGACCCATTGCATCCAAATGGATTTCAGCATCCAACACCCATGTCATATAGTTCTTGCCCGAAATTTCAAGGGCAACGAACTTTCTTTTCATAATGTCAGACATTACATCAAGAGCGTGTCCATACTTACAGGCTTTATTACAATTATCACATTCACTTCAGGGAATGGATCATAATTATCTGTATGTGCTGTATACAATCTCATGTCAAATATTACTTTCATAAAGTGAAAGATTATTTTGAGAATCTTTATTATTCTCATTATCACAATGATTACGATTATAATTCCGTCTATTGCCACGTCCATATCTATTGATACCTTCACGGTAATAATTTTGTCTTCTTTCAGACTTATCACATACTGCTACCACATTCTCTAAAGGGAATGGAGCAAATTCAATTGGATGGATTTTCAATTCTTTGCCCACAATCATACATGAATTTAATCATGGCAAGACATAGAACTTTTACCATTTCACGTGTTTATAATTTCTTACAAACTCCATTAGAGTTATAATCAAACTTTGTTGTCTATGTTTGTATATGAAATCAAATCGTAGAATTTCAAGAATTTGAAAAGGAAAAGTAAATTACTTACCTTTAAGGTACACCAATAAATGTTTGTGATATCAAATATACCTCTTGAGTTTCCATCCAGTTGCATTATTTTATGATGATACCATCTCTTCTATTTTTCCGTATAGAAATTCTCATATGGAGCAGTAGCAATCGTTATTACACTCTTTTGCTTGGAAATTCACCTTCAAAAAGAAAACAAAAGTAAACAACGAGAAAAAAAAATTGAAGAATTTCAGAAACCAAAATATCACAAATCTCGTTTCACTCGAATAGAAAAACCCAAACGACGGAACACGAATTAGAGTGGGTGAATCTGATTGCAACTCGAGATTCTGAGAGCGATAATTGCTGAATATTAAATTCAATTGGTTAGAGACTCGTGCTGATAACGTGTTATGAAATAATATAAGAACAAGAACAATCGAGAGAAAAGTAGAGAGAGGAGTATTCTTATTGATACTTTTGGGATGATTTACAATGGGGTAAGACCCCTCTATTTATAGGAAGAGAAAAGACTTAGCCTTAAAGTAGAACTCTTCTATAAGATAGACATTCACTCTAATTAGAGTTCTATTTATAACAAACCTAAAGATGTCTTTGCATACACTATTTGAGAGCTGCTCCTTTTTCATTTTCCCCTTGTTGTATTATGTATTATAGATATGCTTTGCCCCTTTACTCCAAGACTCATTTTACTAACTTTGGGCTGGTACGTTATGGACCTACCAACTGAAGACTACCCCTCAAACTTGTTTATCCTTATGGTCTCAATACACTTGAGGCCTAAAAGCTTCAATCTTGTACTCTATTGGAGTATTGGTTTCAATGTGCAAATTACAGACTCATCTCTGAATAGAACTGATGCATATTGTCTCATCATCTCCTTATCGGTTAAGGACCACTTGCCCATCTCTTAAAAGTTACTACTACCACTAAGGATTTTGGCTTATTTGCATATTGGTATCAGGTAACCATGGTAATGATTGGTGAATGAATTAAAATTTTATAATTAACAACTTAACAGTTTGGGAATGGATTACTCAATTTTCTTATCAAATAAACTCAGTAACCCGTTTAGAATTTTTATATTTATACTTTACTCATATATATATATATATATATATATATAAAATACTACTTAAAACCCAAAATCCGACATGGATTTGGTCGGATATGGATTGATGTCATATAGATTTTTCTATGTGATAAGAAGGAGATTTGTTTGTGCATTAGTTAACTAACTTGTTTTACTTGTAAAAAAAAAAACTTTCATTGAGTTGTCAATTTTTTTTTTATCAATACCACATATTTATTTACTCTCCCTTATACTGGATATTGCATGTTACATGGGTTAGGAAATATTATATAAATAAATTTGGACCTCAATTTTTCCTTATTTCTAGTCCTCAACTTCTTTTTTATTGTTTAATTAATTTAATCGATAATCGACAATTGAAGACTAATTCTTCCGATATTTTATTGGTTGATTAGAAGATTATTATATTTATAATTTGATAGTAACTGATAAGTCGGACAGTTAAACGTAAATATTCACCTGATCTATCTGATAAGCACCTAATTCTTTTCCCCTATTTTTTATTTTGAGGATGTTTGGCTAAGCTTATAAGCTTGTCAATCTGGCTTATAAGCACCTTTTAGTTTATCCACATATTTGGTAAATACTCAAAGTACTTATAAACCAAGTGCTTATAAGCTAAAATCAATCATAAGTTGGTCACCCCCAACTTATAGTTTTTCAACCTTTAAGCACTTTTAGTTTGACCAAAGATTTTACTAGTTTATCTGTTGTAACATTTCTAATTCACAAAATATTTTTCCGAGAAGAAATTTTCTAACTTTCTCTTCATTACATATTCTTTGCTCATCCTTTTTTTACAAAGAAATTTTCTTATAAATGTTTTTATAAAATTTTAAGGGTGTTTTAGTTATTTAAAAAAAAACAACTTATCAACACGTTTCTATCAAACACATCAAGTGCTTATTATCAATTTCAGCATATCTATCCAAACACGTAAGTAATTATTCAAAAAATCAATTTCAACATTGAAAATATTTTTTAACACTTCAAATTTATCAGTTACTTATAATCAGCTATTCCAAACGAGATCTTTATTGTAATTTTTACCTCTTATAGCAAAGGTTGATATCTTATTTATTTTAAATAAATACCCTTTTAAAAATTATATTTCATAGCTACCTTTTAATTTTTATAGGCAAATATCTATTTATGGTTACCTCCTACCCTTAAGCCATAAAATACTTTTTATATTATTTTTCTCTCTCATTCTTTCAGATTTTTCTCCACTCTCTCTCTCTCAACGCCAGTCCTTTCCCATGAATACAATCACTATTCTCCATTGATTCATCTCCATTGTCTCGCAAAATTTTCATTGTCAGTGGGCTGAGACTTTGAATTAATGTCGAAATCAAGCCTTAGAGAGAAAGTTGCACCCCATTCTGATGGCCGTTCCTTTGCAATGAAATTTGGACACGGTCACTCCAACTCTTGCCTCTTACCACCTCCATTGTTGTTTTTCTTCATCTACCAAATTCGCAATTACTAACAAAAAAAGACAATCTGCTATTGAAAATAAGGAATCTCTTTCATTTTTTGCACTAAATTTTGAGAGTTTCAAGTCAGAATTGCCGCCCGCTTGACGAGACGACATTAGTGTTGTTCTTGAACAAGGACGACGGAGTTCGGGGCTGAGCAACTTGAAGCGTTTGTTACCTTTTTTATTGTATTTTAATATATCTCGATGTACTTTATGTATCTTATTATATTCGTTATCTTTTTTTTTGTATTTCAATGTATCCCGCTGTATCTCATGCATTTTATTGTATTTATTGTCTTGCTATATTCCATGAATGTATTCATACATCTTTTTTAATTAATATAATCTATGTATTCAGATGTATGTGTATTCAAATACAAATTTTGTGTGTTATAATTGACTTTGAGTTATATTAGGAGTCTATCATGTTAATTAATTCATTTTTCGTTTAAAAACAACTAAATAGATCATGAATTGCGCTATTTATGTTACCGTATTCACAAATACATATCGTGAATACAGTCAAATACAATAATATATCTAGCTGTAGTCCTTTGTTTCACGTTGTGAATACGATCAAATACAGTCGATATAATAATATGTCTAGTTGTAATCTTCTGTTTCACGTCGAGAAATACTATTGTATTCATGAATATAGTAGCTTAAATACATAATACACTCTTAAAAACCAAAAAATATAGCTATAGAAAATAACATAGTAAATGGTAGCTACAACTACCTAATAACCACCAAATAATAGTGGTTGTGAAAATTTCTCATCTTTGTTTCGCAGGGCCGGTGAAATTTAATAGTCACATTTAAACCTGGTCGTTCAAAAATAACCTAGTTTCAAAAGTAATCAAAATTTAGCCACTTTTCATATAAAGAAAAATCTGAGCAAAAATACTGTTCAAAATCCAAAAAATATGTCAGTATATTATGCTACTATGCTGGGGTTTTAATGTACTTGTACTGGAATTCCATCAAATTATGCTGGAGTTCCAGCATACTTATACTAGAACATCGGTATGATATGTTGGAGTTCCAGCATAAATATACTTGAACTCCAACATATTATATTGAAGTTCCAGGATAAGTATGCTGGAATTCCAGCATAATTTGATGGAATTCCAGTACAAGTACAGTAAAACCCCAGCATAGTATACTAGAGTTCCAACAAGTATACCGATCCAGCATAATATACTGGAGTTTTGGAGCACCGGTGCTCTAGTCTGCAGTATATTATTCTGGAGCTAACAAAGTATACTGATCCAGCATAATATGCTGGAGTTCATACACAGGTGTACCAAACTCCAATATTATGCTGGATCGGTCTCTGTTACAGCAAAATAGTGACTATTTTTCATTGACTTGATAAACGTTGGTTATATTTAAATAATTAGTCCGAAAACTGACTATACCATGTTATTTTTACTGCAGGGCCCCTAGAAGATCCAAGTATATCGGACTATAAAGGAGTGGACCACGTGTACAGACCGGGTTGTGAAAATCAGTGTTACAAATAATGGAGTAAAGACTCACTAGATATGTCCTAATAAGACCTACCACGGATCATGCCTATAAAAATACAAAACCAGATGCAGGGCTGTCTTTACATGAGCAAAGGTTTGAATGTTTTGTTTGGCATTTATCATAGATAGAGACTTCAAAGCCTGCAGATTCCGAGAAATCCCACATCAGCCCAAAAGCCCATTGGATTCTCAACCCGTGAGCCTGGTCTTTTTGTGTGCCTAAAATAAATGTCATAAATAGGTAAAAATTGAAAAGATAAAGGAAAAAACGAAAGAAAAACAAACTAATAGAGGAAATTCCTGTATAAAATGGATATCATTTAGCAAGTCAAATCTAAACCATTGAACAAAAAAGACATGAATACATAACAATCTTTATTGGCATATTCAAGTCTCATATGTAGCTCAATTGGAAGACAGTATTTCGTCCACAATGACCTTCCTTTTTACCGTGACACCCAAGCAAATCCCACTCTGACAAAACATAGAATAGAAGCTAGGGTAAATAAGTAAGTAAGCTTTAGATCATGCGGACATAGACTCAAATAAAACAATATTACTAATAGATTGAACCGTTATATTATCCTATGTCATGCTATTTATATCATATTATATTACATCTTAGTTGACCCCAAAAATAGGATCGCCTCAAAGAAATATAAAAAGGAAAAGATGGTAGAATTTTGAAAGGGGTCCTTTGACAATAATTCGAGTCACTCTTAGAATGTGTATTTCTGGCAAAAATGGTAGATATATAGATGAAATGCTCCATATTTCCGAAAGTCCAGTTCCAATCAGATCTTATTCTTTGCAGACTATGGGCCCTTTACATAAATAATTTTGCAGCCCTGGGTTTTTCCCTCCGGGCAGAGAAATCATTTTCATCCTGATCTATTTAGAAACAAAAAAATATATTTAAATTTGATATACGATGTTGACTATATTAATTTATTTAAAATAATAATGATAATTTTCAGGCCAGCTTGCATGATTTGTTACCTCCCACCAATACAGTAACCTTGTCCACCAAAAACTTAAATATATTAGAAGAAACTACCTAGAATATTTTGGTCTCTATTGAAATTTGACCTTAATCTTTTATGATTTTCTTCTACTTGATTAATAACTATACAATAGTGTTACGTGTGCTTAATTAATTTAATAGCATGGTTTTCTTTTCTTTTTTAATTTTTGTTTTGTTAAGTTCATTTTGATCTTTAGCTTTGATTTGAAGACGACAGAGATGGAAAGAAATATGTTATGAAGTTACATTTGCTATCTAGTGACATTAACTATTAGGTTTGTCAATTTATTTATTTTTATGGAAAATAATATAAAAATATTTTTAACTATAAATTTAAGTAAAACTATAAGGAAAAAGATTAGATGAAAATAAGAATCATTTTCAAAAGCGGATCTCATACTCTATCTCACACTTATGGGACCTTTTATTATTCTACAAATGATACGAACTAAACTGAATAAAATTATTTTAGTGTCTTTTTTAAAAGCCCAATGACACACCTGTCAAGGAAAAAGATAAACTAAATCATAGAAATCTTTTACTGTCAAATGTTTACGCACATTCTAGTTGTAATAAAATTGACATGTGCATTGGCTTGTAATAGTGCGTCAGTAAGATTAATAAATATATCATCTTACCAGTTGCAAAGGGATTTATATTGATCCTGATTTGCTCCATCATTTTTTATGTCAATTGGAGTTATAATATTTTAATTATCTATATATACTTTGCACATATAGAATTATATAAAAGATATTCGTACAAATTCTATTTTTTGTAATTAAAAAAAATTATGTTACAGCATTTTTTGTCACAGAGAATAAAAACGATTTAAAATAAAAGGACCATCCTCTAGGCATCATGTTTTTCGGCACTAGCAATTTTGTTATGAGTTTTTATGATGTTCTTACCTTAAAATATTACTTAAACCTATTTAATCGAAATGAATTGAAAGGTTTGTAACTTTGTGTTGTACGACCCAAATTTTAAGAAGAGTTAAAGATTGAGAATAATATCCTAAAATTGTTAAGTCCATTTGATAAGCTAATGTCCATGTCCAGAGTAAATACCAAACAATTTCTTGTCGCCGTCGGTATTAAACAACAACAACAACAACCCAGTATAATCCCACATAGTGGGGTTTGGGAAGGGTAGTATGTAGGCAGACCTTACCTCTACTCTGGGGTAGAGAGGCTGTTTTCAAATAGACCCCCGGCATCTTTCTCTCCAAGAACTTCCCACCTTGCTCTTGGGGAGACTCGAACTCAAAAATACATATATTAGTTCTCATAGTCATACCTATATATGTGCTATCAAGAATTCCGCTAACTACTTTTTTCCCCCTTGAAGCGTACATTAAAGCTATATTGTAACATTCATTCTCTTATATTATTTGTTAATAGTGCTTAACCACACATAACATTTTGCATGGAAGACAATAAGAAATGAATGAAGAATTATAATATAAATTTTAAATTAATTTAATGAAAGGCTCTTTTAAGCGCGCAGAAATGTCATTGACAACTGATCTCTTTGTCATAGAAAATGATGTCTTAGTAATCGCTTTAATAATACTACACATTTGAAAAAAAAGGTACTATTTGAACTTTGAAATTGCAAAATAAAGAAAATTATACCGAATTTCACCGTAGGATAAAAATATACATTAATAAAAGTGGAGCTATCAATTGTTAAAACTTGATACTGGACAATCCCTTGTTTTTCAATCTTTAATAACAATAGCTTAATTAAACGGTCGTCTTAAAATATCAGCAAATGAAGATGGTGGACATTAATAACATTCCAACAACAACGACGATGACATACCCGATATAATCATATAAGTGAGATCTAGGAAGAAAAGTGTATAGATAAATCTTACCCTTACATTTAAGAAGACAGAAAAATTATTTCCGATGGATCATCGCCTCAAAAAAATAAATGTAAAGGACAATAAAAAGCAACCAAATAAAAATATAAAATAATGCAATTAAAAACCCGAAGCGAATGCAACATTAATAACATTCCAATTGAGATCATGATTTTATGGAACCCATTTGTAAGTAGTTTTTATTTTCAAAAGATTATGACCAAGAAATAATGTGGCACAAGGTGTTCATAGTATCTATTTTCTTGAGTTATTAACAGCTTAGGATTGAACACACCCTTCTGTCCACGATAAGTCTTATCTTTTTATTTTGGTCTAAAATAAATTTTTATTTACATAATCAAGAAGAAATTAATTTTATTTTTTTATAATTTACTCTTATTTATTTTAATGTGTCAAAGTAATAATTAATTAAAATTAATTTAATGAATACATTTTTTTTCTTGTGAAGTTGGTATCTCCTAAATGAGTGCCAAAGATAAAACCATTACTTATTATTGATACGAGGGAGTAACTTTTATTAGGTCAAAATGATGATAAACTAATTATATGTCAATAAAAAATGGCCAATGCCATAAAAGAAAGAGAAGTTATTAACTGGAACCAACTCTCTTCTCACCCTGCAATCCATTTGTTATCATTGTCTTTTCTTCTTTTTCTTTTAAGGGGTTGAAAACATTAAAGTCTATTCTCTTATGACAGCCAAAAACACCCAAAAGCAATGAACAAAAGTACCCAACAAAGACATCTCAAACAAAATCAAAAGATATTGTCCCCCAGTTTCCACATTCTTTTACCTTTTTCCCCTTTTTGTTTGTGCGTTATTTTCTTAGGTGAATCTAATTGCATCCCAAATTGTTCTTTAATCTTCTAATATGCTCACCTTTTACACTCCTTAATACTCCTAAATCCCGATCCTGCCTTTTAGTTTAATATTCTATTAATTTTTGTCCCCACTAACTTATGAATATCAGTACAAAAGTTAGATGAGAAAATGCAACTCACATGGACCAACTCTTTTTACTTATGGTAAATCTTGGCAGCTGTATACCTCCATCGCACCCAGCCATCAGAATTGCTAATAAAGTAAAAAAATAAATATTTATAATTTTCAGTTTAACCAGTTAAAATTCTAAATAATTAGAATTATAGTACAAGTAGACAGATTATAAAGGTTAAAAAAAATCAAGCCTTCCCTTTTTGGGTAAATGCACAAACATCTCACAAAGAAAACTAACAATTATTCCTAGACCTAAAATAAATAAAACAATTTTGCCTATTTAAGTTTTTTGCCCTAAATAAAATGTGCAAACATTTCTAACAATTTAAGTTGTTAGATAAGATAGTTCACACTATTTTTTCTTTAAGTCAAGGATATATCAAAAATAACCTTTATATCTTTACAAATTAGGGGTAAAAATTTTTCAACTTTACTTTATGAAATTACACTCACTTTATTATTGTTATTGTTAATAATATAATTCACAAATTAATACAATTAGTAAATAAAAATTATTCCTTCTCAAAAGTAGATCTATATTTAGTCTGTCCCATCAATATCCAAATACAAAAGCAAAACACCCGTCTCGTTATTCATTGTTATGGTATGAGTTATGACTTGGTCAATATAAACTAGATATGAAATGTCTAATATAATTTTAAAATAGCGTTCCGATATTCACGGCACTTCAATGCAAAAGATTGCCTAATTTGATGAATTATTTTAATCATTTGGGGATAAATTGCTAGAGCTTTCTGTTTACTGTTTAGTTTTGAAATAATTAAAAAAGAAAAAAAACCAAGTCACGATTCTTATATTAAAGTGGTAAAGAAAGCACATGCAAAGTTTCTTGTGGATGCCTTTTCTACCACCACCAAGTGCAAAGTGAACTTAGCTTTATCCCCTTTTTGAATTAATCTTATGTGTTAGTTGTTGTCCTCGTGTTTTTATGATATTTGATTTTTCTAAGTGAGAAGATAATATATTTAGCATAATTGAGTATTTCTTCTTCTAAAAGAAAAGTATAAATCTCTTTCATTTAATTTGTTCATTTTTCTTGTAGAAAAAGGTTTGGATTAGTTTATTTTTCTCGTAGAAAAAGGTTTGGATTTTTATAAATTAAGGATCCTTCGTTTTTGCATCCACAATGTACCCATAGGGGGCTTGAGAGTCTTGTTTAGGGGGAGAATTTTCATGGGACAAGTGTTAATATGTCTTTTGTGCTTGCCTCTTCGTGAGGTTGTTCTCTCGCTATTTTATACTCTCTTTTTATATAGTGAATTGCTCATCTCCGTCGTGGATATAGGTCAGTTGACCGTGCAACATTAAATGTTTATATCTCTTTTGGTAGATTTCTCTTTTGTTGTATAATTTATTTTCATTCAAGATTTACTTTGCTAGCTTCAGCATGACACCTGATTTTTCGGTCCTAACAAGTGGTATAAGAGCGAGGTTCAAGACAGGTTTATCTTGGGGGGTCCAATTCTAGCCGCAACCTATTTGACAATAATCAAGATTTTTGTTTGAGAAATTTGATCGGTGCAAACTTTGTGGATGAGATTTGGAGATGCGACCTATTGAAGACAATGTGAAGAAGGTGAATCAAATTTATTTTGTTAAAAAAACTCCCTTGTTCGGTTAGTCCATTTTCTTGTAGAAAAAGTTTTCAATATATAACGATCCTCCCTTCTCATTCAGCAGCATTCACAATGTAGCCATAGGAGGCTTGAGAGTTTTGCTCAGGGGAGAACTTTACATGATAAGTGTTAGTGTGTCACTTGTGTTTGCTTTTTTGTGAGATTGTTCTCTCGATGTTTTATACTCTCTTTTTATACAGTGGATTGCTCATCTCCGTCATGGATATAGTTCAATTGATTGAACCACATTAAATATTTATATCTTTTTGGTAGATTTCTCTTTTGTTATATGATTTATCGTCGTTCAAGATTTGCTTTGCTAGCTTCAGCATGACAACTGATTTTTTGGTACTAACAAGTGGTATCAGAGCAAGGTTCAAGATAGGTTCATCTTGGCGGGTTAAGTTCTAGACGGTCTATTTGACGATAATTAAGATTTTTATTTGAGAAATTTGACCCGTGAAAACTTTGTGGAGGAGATTTAGAGATGCGACCTATTAAAGGCAACATAAAGAAGGAATTCATTTTATTTGAAAATTCAGGCCAAGGGAGAGAATGTTAGGTGTTGTCCTGATTTCTTACCATATTTAGTTTTCTATCTCTTAAGTGAGAGGAAAACATGTTTAGCATAACTGGGTATTCCTTCTTGTAGAAGGAAAGTAAAAGTCTCCCTTATTTGGTTAGTCCCTTTTCTTGTAGAAAAATGTTTAGACTTCTATAAATTAAGGATCATCCCTTCTCATTTAGCAACATCCATAATGTAGGCATTGGGGGCTTGAGAGTCTTTGTTTAGAGGGAGAACTTTACAGGATAATTGTTAGTGTGTCACTTGTGTTTGCCTCTTTGTGAGATTATTCTCTCGATATTTTGTACCCTCTTTTATTACAGTGGATTGCTTCATCTCCGTCGTGGATGTAAGGTCAGTTGACCGAACCACATTAAATGTTTATGTCTCTTTTGGTAGATTTCTCTTTTATTGTATGATTTATTATCGTTGAAGGTTTGCTTTGCTAGTTTCGGCATGACACCTGATTTTTTGGTCATAACGACATGAACTAGGTCTTCATTATGTCACTTAAACATTAGGTTTTTGACTCACTGCTTAATGATTAGATCATAGATAACCATTACTTCCTCCGGTCTATTTTAATTAATTTTTTTTATCTTTTTTTTTTGGGTTCACAATTTTTTATTTTTTCAGATATTAAGAAGGAATTAATATTTTTCCCAAAATTACCCTTGAAATAAAGAATTCAGGAGTATTTGTTATATTTTCAAAGCATATATTATGGTTAATATGATCAATTTTATTATTAATTAATGATAAAAACAAAATGTCTTAATATTTATGAAAACAACTAAAAATCAATTAAAATAGATTAGAAGGAATAGTAGCTCCTAATCACTATTTATTAATTATATTAGGAAAAATGATACTGTATGGCCGCTGTCAAAATAATAACCACCAATATATATATATATATATATTATAATTTACTTCTAAACTCATGCATTTCTACTAATTAATTCTTTCAAACATTCATAATAGCTGCCTTAAATTCATATAACTGTTACATTAATGTACCAGAAACCATAATTGATTTTCGACCTCAAAGAAATGACAGGAGTAAGAGTAATGTTTTACTATACCTTTAGTACTGTCTAATTTATTTTTTTATTTTAATTTAAAACGAGTATTTAATTATGTAATTAAGAAAAAATTTAATTTATTTTTATAAATAATTCTTATGTATATATTTCTAAAAAAATTCTTATTTCACATATTAAATATTTAATTAAGAATAATTTTTTATACCAAGTATTTTTATATAAGATTTGGTATTTTCTTAATGGATATGTTAAATAATACTAATCGGTAAGAATACTTTTTACAATCATTTATTAAAACTTTTTTCTATATTTTTAACTAGTGTCCTACTCATAGACCTCGAAATCGAGAAACAAAAAACTAAAGAGACTAAGCTCTTCCAACGAGGTCAAACAACAAATACTTGCAAATCTAACCCCCTAGAAAAATTGCCAGTGGCCGACAACATGTTCCTCCCTCCAGATGTGAACAAAATTCACTCTAGCCCCAATCTTGATTATTTTTCCACACACCCGTCTCTTTCCTTGTTTTGAAAAACAAAGCAGAATAAGAGGTTAGCAAAGATAAAAAGAAGCTACTGTTATGTGTGGTTCAAAAAAGGATCAAATTACAAGGATTTATTCTAACACATAATTTCTTATAATTTTACCGTTACAACTCTCTTTTAATAAATTAAAAAAGATATTATAAAGATAAAGAAGAGTACATTAAATTGCTTTTAATACTCGTTCCGCAATATTTTTTCATTTAACTTTATTCTTTCCTTCGGATAAAATGCTAACCATCTTTACCTATAAGATACAAATCTCATAGCCCCACTACAGTACAGACAGTACCAATAAATGGTCCATAACCTAGCTGTAATAATTCTCAAAAGAGGGTTTGGTTTAAATGTAAAGATGGTAAGCAAATAAACATGTGAATAACAAGAACTTAAATAGATGAGACAAGTACTATTATTGAACATTATACATATGTAAACTAAGTGATGATCACTAGTCTATTAAGGAAACATTTAAAGACATCAATTTAATTAATGGTTGTCATTCTCTTGACTCCCTAGTCTTCTTGGACAATGGCTCTGGAGAAGAAGAAACTGATGTAGCCACTGACCACGAGTCATTGGAGTAATCTGAGCTAAATGACACATCCATTACCCCTGTTGGACTCCCTGGCAAACTAGGCCCAAACTTGCGTTTGTTTGAATGGAAGTCAATGTTTGTAGCCACCTCTTGCATTAGCCTATAACAATCTTCCACCTTGTCCTGTTACATTACACAAATTATTTAGTCACAATGTAAAATCACAGCATACCAAATAACGTACTACTATAAAATTAGTGCAGCTTAAATAATGTACTGCTATAAAACTAGAACAGTTTGGAAGGAAAGGACAAACCAACTATTAAGGTCCATCCTACACCATCTTACAACCTAAAAATACATAGGGGGAGTTAAGAGGAAATATGATTAAAAATTTCTAACCTTGACAATACCAAGGATGTCCAAAAGTTGATCCTGGTACTTCTCGCCAATGCAGGGCTGTAGCTTATCAATAACATGCAACATTGTGGCAGAAGCTATAGCAGAAGGAAGGTAATGAATGAATCTGCAATCTGCAATTAACAAACATTTAGGAAATAGTTGACAGCATCAAAAATTGCCTTAAATTATATTCGACAATCAAACAAATATAAATAAAACTGCATCATATCAGATCAATCCTAAATTGGAACCACCTCACATTATCAAAAAGAATTTCGTGTACTTACCAGTAATTGTGTAGAGAAGCACCCTCTCGCATCTCCTCACAAACTCCCAACAGAGAGAATTGTTCAATCCAAGCCTCCTAGTAATGTAATCAATAAATGAAAATGGGGTGACTGGATTCATCTTCCATTCCAGTGTGGAGAGAACCAACAGCTCCATTCTCTGAACTGTTTTAGATTCAAACACATATCTTGGATCCTCAACCTACAAACCAAATCAATCAAGATGGTCATATATTATAAACAAGCATCAGTAATATATAGTATAAGATCTATAAAAAAAAATTTATTGGAACATACTTGGAGGTCAAGAAGAAGAGGAGCTTCAGTCTCCTCAACTTTTGCAGCTAAAGAAAGACAAGCTACAGCAACAAGTTGATTTATCCATGGCTTATGACTTTGAAACTCAAAGCTAGAAATAAACCTATCAAGGTAGTTAACTGCAAGAAATGCAGTTTGAGCAGAAAAAGAGTAATAACCAATGACTTTGAGAATCCATTCAACAGCTTCTCTTCTTGCTGAAGATAAAGATGGGGTTTTCTCAAGTACATTATTTATTTCATTCTCTATTTCTTTAGAAAATAAAGAGCTTAGCTCTCCCTCTTCCCATATCAAGTCATGTGGATTAGGGTTTATATTTTCACTGCAAAAACTCTCTCCTTCTTCTACCTTTACTTCCTCAGTGAAAAGATCCTCTTCTTCACAGTACAAAGCATCTAATAAAAATGGAAGTTTTTCTGTTTCTTGATAAGGATGAGAACTCATCTTCTTCTGAGAAGAAGAAGCTTTTTTGTGTTTTCATTTACTTCATACTATTCAAGAAACTAAATAAAAGAATTAAACTCTAGCTCTGTGGCTTAACCTGAGCCTGCAGTTATTTGTTGATAGTGTAGAAGGGAGCAAAAGAAAGAGACTGTGTGGACAGTGGAGAAGAGGAAAATAGAGAGTGGGGAGGGACAATATTGGGAAAGATTGTGGTTTTATTTTGGATATCTGGTTGGCTTTTGCTAGTTTTATTTTTATGGATTTATTTGTGTAGGAGTAAGTATATAGAGGAAGAAAATTATGGGATATCATGCAACATAATAACTCGACACGTGAGGTTCGTGCGTGTTACAAATCAGGTTGGGACCCCAACAGAATAGAGGCCCAATGGAATAAGTATAGTTTAACATTTAACATTAGTAAGGGAGTGGACCAATTGATTATTCTCAAGTTTTTAATGTATTGATTGGGTAAATTACTAAATTTATTTATATTACTTAAAAAATTTCTATAATAATTAATAATTACAACGATAATATAAAAAAGGATTTATATTGTAAACGGCATATAAGCAAAGACCTTGATTCAACACTCTCATAAGAGCTAATCTGAAGAGTGTGATTTTAATTTGTGTAAGTAGATAACGTGAACATGTATAAGTTTAGTGTCTAACCAAATATACAATACCCTTTTCACATAAATTAATCCATATTAAGTATTGTTTTTGCTTCAGTTTCCTTAATTTGTTTTTGCTTCATTACTGGGTTCAATGTGAATTAAGTATATTTGAAATGGGACATAAAATAACATATATAAAATGACTAAAATTTTAACAAATATTTTATTTTGAACTTAAATATGTAATTTGTTCAATAATAAAACTTGAAGGTTGAAATAAGCAAATATGCACTTCAACACTATTAATTTACGTGATACTCTTTCTTTTTTAGTCAGTCTAAAAAAATAATAATAATATCTTTTGGTACTAAATAGTTACAATATGATTTTAAAATTATTATTTTATTCTTAACATAGTGATCATTATATTTATAATTATTATAGACCATAAATTTTAAAAATATTTGTTTTATTCTTAAATATTATATTAAATCAAATAATATAACAAATAAAAGAATAATTAATTGAAACAAATAAATAAATAAATAAAAAGTAAACAAACAAAAGAAAAAAGAGTACCAAAGTGAACAGTTGACTAGTGAATGCAAGAGAACGTAGCAGACGCTGTAAAGTTTGCACCAGAAATGACATAAATTACAGCTTCAACAGAAAAGTGCATCTTGCCATTTGCCAACTAATAGTTGGAGTCTTCACTATATCATCAAATTATGATTACCTCAATATTAATTCGCATGCCACTTATATCTTTTTTTTAATTAAGTAAAGACGAAGAAAAAAAAGAGAAAAGTACTGACAATACTTTACCTTGCTGATATTTTCAAAGCACTTACTTTATACGGTGTGTGGAATAGTCATATACACCTTCAGATCTCTTCTTTTACCAAAGCGTATAAAAGGAAGAAAAGTTTGTTTTTGTTTTTATTTTTCATTCCCTTCGCTAAGCCGAGGGTCGACTGGAAACAGTTTCTTTATCCTTTCGGGTAGGGGTAAGACTCGTCTACATATTATCTTCCCCAGACCATATTTTGTGGAACTATACTGGGTAATTGTTGTTTGTAAAAGAAAAAAAAAATGCCATTACATTAAATTAAATAAAGAAAAAGAAAAGAAAAGAGGTAAAAGCAGCAAAAAGTTGCACTCCATGCCTAATTTAACTTTCAAAGAGTAGGCTCTATTATCACTCCCAAAGTCCAAAAACCATTTTCGATATAACCAAACAAAAGTGAAAGTAAATTCCTACGCTTTAATTCTCTCTTCTCCCATTTGCCTTAGTTTAGCATCCTTCGATCCTTATCTTATCTTATGATGAGATTTTACTGAACTGAATTTACTAGTTTAGGATTGATTTATTTAGCATGTCTTCTGTTTATCTTAAAAATATAAGTAATAATTAAAATTGATTTGTGATTTTAAATATATATAATTTAGTTTACTATTAATTAATAATCAAGAAGTATAAAGTATAAATAAGAGAAATGAATAAATCAAACAAATATTACTTAAGCAGTAACGATCTAGAGATGGGTTAAGAACAATAAGGCAAGAACAATAAAGCTAAAGGATAGCTGTGATGAACAATAAAAGAGAAAGGTAGGATAATATATTATTTGCCAATTATTAGATGATCCTTACAGATGATTGGGGTCCCCTTTACATAATAGGGGAAACACTAAATAACGTACATTTCCATTTACAATAAAGATTCTTATTGTGATCGTTGTATAACCGCCTAATATGGATTTGTACTAATTCGTACAAATTGATCCGGAATTTACGCCTATAATCTTGGGGACATGGCAGAAATTGTATCCTTCTGTAATAAACTCACAACGACACTGTCTTGGAGTCGGCCGTGCTTGGCCTCGATGTCCCTCGCGCACTTAGATTGTGCATTGCATTCTCTCTTCGAGCTCGAGTCTGTTCCATCGAGCTCGAACTTGACCTTGCCTGAACTCGGGCTTAAAGTGACCCCTCAAACCTGGAAAATCGGACATACCTATATTCGACTATATATAGATAGTCCCCGCATTTCTTAGAGTAAGATGATAAGAAATGATTTGAAACTCGATTCTCTGGAATCTCTCATGATGATGTCATTCCTGTGACATAGGCGCTCGAAGTGATTGAAACGTCCCGCCGGCTCGCTTCCCCAAAATATTAAATGCACGTCAGTAATGGTCGCCACTAGCACCACTAAACTGTCACCTCTCGTCTATGAATATGGGGTTCCTTCTTTGAACTAAAAACTTTACATCATTGTATTCACTCTGCTCATTTTCCTCTTCATCTCTTTCTCCTCTCTCTATTTTTTACTCCGTTCATTTGAAAATGCCACGCTCGCATAAAACACCACACTCTACTACCGCCTATATCCCTTAGTTTAAATCTATGGCTAAAACTTCTAAAACAGTCCCCCAAAATGAGAAATCGTCTTCTTCTACTTCTGGGCCGGTGAAACCGGTGGCGCCACCAGATCTTCGCGAAATCACCCCCGCCCTTGCGTGATAAAGAAGGATTTCAATATTTAAAATCCCCCCGATATCCTAGGACGATGCAAATATGTATCTGGATATATTAGTTCAATATTGAAGAAGTACCTCAAAGACATGAAAAGGGATTGCGGCTAGGGAGATGACGTCCTGGTTCAAATCCAAAGCCCCGAGGAAAGAATTACTACCCACGTGGAGGGGTTCTTAAGTGTTAACACTTACCCTTTCATACTAGGTCCCCTCGATCCGATAGTGATCGATTTTTGCAAAAGGTACGAGGTTACCATCGGCCAGATCCATCCTTCCTTTTGGCACATCGTGATTAAGCTGCGCTATTTTTCCAGCAAGGTCAAGGGATTGGAGTTTAACTCAACCATCTCATTCGGCTGTATCGGCCTCAGCTATTTCGAGGGCTCATCAAGCTTCAACGTTGATAAAAAAAATGCTTTCTTCGCTAGTAATGACAAGGACAAAAATCGTGACTAGATGAGCCGGTTTATCAGAGTGTGGACCTCGGATGTCATCCCTAGGAGAAAGATGCCATTTTCGGAGAGATAGAACTTTAATCGTAAGTGAACTCCTTCTCGAAATATCTTTCATATTCTGCTTCTGGTGTTTTATAATACCTTTACTTTTTCTACAGCCGTTGCTTAGATGCCCTAGGTGGTCTCTGACCTTGAGTACTAGTTCTGAAAGTTAGTTGCAACCTCCTCATACGATGAGCGTAAATGGCGCTTATCCAAGGAAAAATGGGAGGCCAACTTCATGGTAAATCCTTTTCTTAGGTCTTTGATATTCTTCTTTTACTAGTGATGCCACCTCACTCATGCTTGTTTGTGCAGGCATTGCAGATGTCTCTCAAATTAGGCCAGCTCCGCGCGGGGAAGAGACCAAGTCCTCGATCACGAAATAAGGTAAATACAATAAAAGAAAGAGGGCTTCGAAGCCCAAAAATACTTAGGAGGATAGGGCTCCTTCTCGAAAGTCAAGGAAGAGCTTATCCACTTGGATTTGGATTTTTCCTTCCAATTCCTGGATGATGAGGAGAACGAGGGCGAAGAATCAGAGCTGGTGCCCCGAACTAGGGAAGTAGTCGAGGTTGCCAAACCCTCCGAATCTAAAAATTTGCCTCTAGGTAAAGGAACTCCAAAGAAAACTAGGGTAAAGCCCTCGAGTCCCTCAAGATCAAGATCATTTCCTCTCCTTCAACAAATACACCGAAGGGGACAAATACTATGAGGGCTAAATCTAACCAGAGCGCCTGAGTGAGGATCTCAGGGCCGTGACAATAGGTCACTCACCTCTTCTACCATATTACTCTGAGGAGGTAATAAAAGACACTCGGGCTCTGTGAACGCTTGACCCGAGCAGGTTTCTCGAAGAAGATCATTTTCGAGACTGTTTCAGCAGAGTTGATGATCCTGTCAACCTAAATGATGCATCCACCCTCTTTGAATAGGTTCAACATCTACTCACTCGGGTAAACACTAAATTCTATTGTTTGTTATTTTCTTTCTTCCCCCATTCTTTTGACTGATATATCTTTGCTTGTGTGTAGGTTCTCGTTAAGTTCAAGATGGAGTAGGGCCAATGTGAGGCCGAGCTCAACAAAGCTTTGAGGGAAGATAAGACCTTGAGGCTCCTCTATAGCCAAAACGAGGAGGAGCTCAAGGATCTTCGGGCTGACTTGGCCAAAGCGCAAATAAACGAGATCGAGCTAGATGAGCAGGTAATGAGTTAATGGAGTATGGTCTTCCTGTCCATACTACAGAGGCTAACACTTTGATGTCTGAGCTGTAGAAAAAGTTAGAGATGATTGGGCAGCTCCGGGGCAAGGTCGATCAGGTCAAAGACGACGGCACCAATAGAAAGTGAACATGGATTGGCTCGTTGCCGATAAAGACGATGATGCACTAGCATAATTGGACTTGGCTAAAACTCAACTCTGAGGCATTAAAGTGAAGAGTATAGCCCAGGCTAAGAATATTGAGGGGTTAGAGGCAAATCTTGCTAAAGCCAGGGCCAAAGCTGCACAGGCCAAGGCTGAGTTGAGAAGACGAAGGCTACGGCTGATAAGAACATTGCCGTATACATAAAGAATGCCGAGGCTGTTCAAGCAGAGCTAACGGAGGCCTCTGACCAGGCAAAACGGAGTAATGATTCGGCTATGTGGCAATCCGGGAGGGAGACTCTCGAAGAAATTCGTGCCCAAGGATTTGACCTCATTGAAGAAATAGCCCAAGCAAAGGCACTGGAAATAGATGCCAGGTTTCTTGTTTCTTCTGATGATGAAGATGCCGTGAGTGGTTTCGATGGCGTAGAAGGTCAAGATGGGTCCCGGAGGAGAAGGAGATTCCCAAAGATAGAGCTTCTTAGGTTGCAGTTCCTGAGGATGTAGCCCCGAAATAGATTAGGTTCTTTTTTTGTTTCTTTGTTTTGTGTAAGGGTCTGTCGTGGGTGTTGTAAATATATTTTGTAAACATCTCTTATAAATAAAAAGAACCTCTTTGCTTCATATTCAATTTGTGTTGAATTATATTTCATCTTAATTTGTGAAAATTTTTTATAATAACCCTTAGGTTTTTATTGATTAATCGGTGATCTTTATAATAGAATACCTCATAATAATTTTGTTAATCCTCTAGCTAAGCTTGAGTTGACGCGAGCTCGGGATGATGGGACTCTTGAGTTCGAGTTGGGTGAGAGTAAGGTCTCAAACCCTATATGTTGTGGCCAGTAGGCTCTTTTATATCGGCCCTTAGGCTCCTTTAGATTGGCCCCTAGGCTCTTTTAGGTCGGGACAATTCAGCCTTTAAAGCAACTATAATTGTCACGCCCCAAAATAAGGGAGGCACGACTGGCCCTCGATACTGTATTTGACCAAGTTAGCCACTAAACATACTAGCTAACTAAACTGGGGGCCCAACAGATCGGGCAGCACAACATCTGAAATACTAAGCCTGGACAATTAAGGTCATGACCTGAATAACAATAAGCCATATAACCAAAAGTAGATGAGCCAAAATAATAAAGTACTAGATGGCTGACGAGGCCGCGATTGGAGACATACACGCCTACACACACACACACACACACACACACACACACACACACACACACACACACATATATATATATATATATATATATATATATATATATATACATGCCAAGCCTATGGGCTGGAAAATGGAAGCTGCAAAAAGAAACCCAGAATACTATGTCCACAATAGCCTCTAAAAGTGTCATATGTATTGTCGAGACAAGGCCCCGACTATTGCCAAACTGTACAACAAAAATAACCATCATATGGAAGCTGCAGGAAGAGGTGGAGCTTACCAACTCATAGCTGAACCTCGAAATCGTAGCAGAGGGGTCAATCAGAGTCACTACCTGGACCTGCATACACGAAACAAAAATGTAGTGTCCCCAGGCAACGGGACATCAGTACGAATAAAAATGTACTGATATGTAAGGCAGAAAGTAGAATCATACATAGCTGATATAAAAAAATAATAGAGATACCACCTGACACTGAAACTCGGATAGCCTCCATGGACGACATCTGACCTCATAGTAATCAAATATGCATGGTATGCACGTGTATTCGTATGTCGTGAATATATATATATATTGATGCAAATGCATGACATACCCAGCCAATTGCTAGCAGTGGCGGTCTCTTCCGGTAGCTAACCGATATCATATTGCCAACCTGTGGCCATATTTACAATGTATAGTTTTTCGGGAAAATAGGCCCCTTACCTCCGATTATAGCTGGAAGTCCATGCATAATATGCCATGTATGATATGAACTTTGAATTCACATAATAATAACTTAGCCAATCTTGGTGCATAGGTACCCTTATTCTCATGATCTCATAATCACTTCCGTATCGCATACAATTGTCTCGTGGAACCTTATATCTTTCTTTTCTTTTGAATAAGTTTGAAAACTTAACTCGACGTTTAAAAAGATAACTTAACTCTGAAGATGTTCATAAAAAGCTTAAGGTGCTTCACTTAGTCCTTATACCCGATATCTTGATATTTAATAAAAGAAAGTATTTTAAAAAAAATCAAGTGTTTTAGTAGCTTAAATAAATATTATATTTGAGATTACTGGTAATCGACGTGCACTTCATAGATTTTAAAATACACTTTAACAAAGAATAAAGACTGATCACAAATACTAAATTCCTTTATTTATTTTATTTATTATTATTTTTAGTTACACAACCCAAAGACGAATAAGAATTCATATATATAGACATATAGTTAAGAAAGCGACAAAATGACATATATAGATGTCGAATACCCTATTTAACCGAATGAGTGGAACACCAATTTTAATAGAATTATGAAAATACTTCAGCTATGACCCAATGCCTTCCACATAAGGTCTTTCTAGAAATAGAATAGTAAAATATCACATTTGACGTCTTAGGAATTTCTTAGAATTCGTGCTAAAAGAAAGGACGGAGCTTAGCCTTAACATACCTTAAACATGTTGAGTCCTTTATTACTTCCAAGTGACTCTTCAAACAAGTCAACTCGATCTATCAAAGCATAAGGAGATTCAAAATCAGTGTTGATCAAAGGCCAAGGCTATAACTTAAGCTAGTAGCTCGTTTTACTTATATTTGGGCAATATCTCCTTTGTAACAAGGGCCTACACTAATAGCATACACCAACAATAACAACTAGAGAAATCCATCAACGTATAAATGTCAATAACAAGACACCACATAACAACAATAAGTCACAACTACTTCACGACGAGCGGCAAGCTCTAATTGGAATCCGTACAACCTATCTACCCCTTATAGACTTCATACATTAACTTAAAAGCATCATTAACATGATAATGAATTCATTCATCAATAATTTCATCCTTATACCATATATTTATAACAAAGGAACAAATCCACAACTCTAACTATCTTCGATTAGTAACTTTATTCACTGGTTCATGTCTACTCCATCCATTTAACTTAATCAACATCAATATAACCTTAGTCACATGCAAGAACACAATATACCAACCTCCTACAGTAACTTCAAGTCAAAATCCAAGTTATATTCAGCTTACAATAACCCTCAATGGCAATACAACACCATAGAAGTGACTTAAGCTAATCCAAGTATTATCTTGAAGTTTATCATCCTAACAACTTAACCAACAAACAAGAAAGCTTAGGCACAATTAGTATGCTGTTAGACTCACCTTAAACAGCGGCAAAAACTTGTAATTTCATCCAAATACAGCCCAAAACATCCTCAATAACAACACAACCTCAAAGAGGTGTTGTTCTTCACTATGACTAGGTTTGATGTTGAAATATGATGTAATCACTTTGGAATCACTTCAAACCCTTGTGGGACCTGTTTAGAAGGGTTAGGAGAAGTTTGTAGACGAGGTTGAGTTGAAAAATGAGCAAACATTGGCATCTTAATCGTTCATAAATTGAAGTAGCTCAACCACCGCCTAAGTGGGTCCCATTGGGAGCTGCTTGCGCGGTCTCGCGAAAACTCGGATATCTCTCTACTCCGATGTCGTATGGATGAGCGGTTTAATAAGTTGGAAACTAGACTCGTATATATTCAATTTGGTATATAGATCATCCCTTTATTACAAGTATATTTGGAGAAAAGTGCATCTACATTTGGGCTAAATTTTGGGAAATTTATGAATGTAACTTCTGATAACCTTTGCCAGCTCTTGTTCCACAACTTGATTGCCTTCAAAATATAGAAAATGAATATCATACAACTAAAATAACTCATACAATAACCTTCTTATCATGTTAATAACCCTAGTCTCACCCCAAAGTACATGTTATAACATTCCAAATTTGTCGACTTCCAACGAAACTTATTTTCTTCTGTTTGTTTAGAGTATAAGCTTCCCAACCCTTTTGGTACTTGTTATTCATGATCTTAAAGATTTGTAACCTTCAAGATAACAAGATGAAACTTACATTATGTACTTTAAAAAATGATCTCATTTCTAAGCTTACATCAATTGGTTTACGATGTACTCTCTTGTACGAAAACATGGAATGTAACATCATTCCCCCCTTTGGAAAATTTGTCCTCGAATGTTGACTGATGCGCTTATTAGTTTCATAAACTATAGCTCTTATGAATACTTTAATTCCCACCTTGCCATCTAAGCAACTGTTTTTGTGAATAAATCTAAGCGCTTGGGCGTTCTCCCTTTTAGGCCTCTTTCTCATGCCATAACATGTGGTTGGAACTCTTCCAATATCGTAACATTTGTTAGTTTATCTCATGCAGTATGTACAATTGTGTCCTTGTATGAGCACCCGGAAACTATCCTTCCTTTTTCCTCCATCCTTTAGCCAGTCTCTAAGACTTAGTTTATGAACATATACAGAATTATGACAAGTTGTCCCTCTAGGAATCTATAAGGGTACTGGTGTTCTTCACTTGGTACTTTGTTGAACTTACGACTATTGATATATCTTGTTTTATAGACTCAATATCCATCCTTAGGACTTCGATGCATCTAGGAAGGTCAAACTATACCATAACTCTTACTTTTGTTTTATTATTATAGAGGCCTGTTACCCAACTCCAGGTTATCCCCTCGCTCCTTATCCTACATGTATAAATCTAAGTCCTTTAATGTTTCCCCATTATTATTCATCTTATGAATAAAAACCTAACCTCCTCTCATACTTTTTTTTAACTTGTATCCATCCTCGTTGATCCCACTCCTAATGTTGATCTTAATCTACCACTCATAACTTGAGGCCTTTTACGTAATACATTATCATTGAGGCTCATGTATCTTCAGGGAACATCTTGTGTGATTTGCTTAATCCACATAGGCACGATGCTACACTGCAATGACCATATTTCATAGTATCCCAACATGATTCGTCTTATGGGGGTACTCAAATCCTGTGCAATTCATGAAATCCATTCTCTTTAAATCATTACTCAATCAAAGGCCTAAACATTATTCTCTTATCATTTATCACAATTACACCCTCATCCTACTACCAGTGCAACATTCCATCTCTTCTAAATGCACCTAGTCTTAGACTTCTTTGAGTTCATTCCGGCTATAGCGATCTTTCAATTAGTTACGGAAGCTATTAGCTCTTTTGTTGTGATGGGTTTAATCATGTGGACTCACCTATTCTTATCATCTTCTCACTTGTCTTTTCTTATCCTTACCCCTATCTACCTAAAACCTTGTTGCTCTACGATACTTTACCTTATGACCTACACCTATCAATTTATACCACTCGCAACCTTCCTTTAACTTGCTAGCACCATAAATTTCCTTTTGTGCCTTCTCAGTTTTCCACAAATGTAAGAAACTTCTTTTCCTTTTCGTTCTAACACTTGTTGCATAAATACTTGGCTTGTCTTATCGCCCACGAATACTTGTAATTTCCTGTACCTCACAAGCTCGCTATGCTTAGGTGGAAACCTTCTCCCTTATTTACTCAGCTAGTCTGTTGTTGCAGTATTTTGGGAGACCTTCTGGGTCTTGTAAATTTGCGAGCTTGTTATATCATGCACCCGAAGGAAATTTTTATGGTTCTTACTCGCCTATAATAGTCCTTAGTTACATAACATTGTGCCTTTGTACTCGTAGGGCTACTTCTAGGCTCAAATTTTGATTGTCTCCTTAGTGGAATTCTCTCTTGGGATATGTCCTTTATCTTAGCTTACCTTTGGCCACTATCTCTTGTTGTATCAAGTGTCCATTCACACTTACTTATCAATTACATCCTGGCCAGAAACGTTTACTGCCTCTCCCCAATGTCGTGCTTGTATAATGTTCTGGAATTGAAACATATCTGTAGGAATTGAATAAATGCAACATCATCCATCTCTCTTTTTTACCATATTCCTCCTTTACCATTCTATAATTACTTGAACTTCTTAACTCCGACTTAATGCCGTATCATACTATATTCCCTTTTTAGGGGAGTACCAAGATTTTGTACTACGATGATCTATCTATAGATGTTTTATCTATTCATATTTGGTGTCTTCTCACATCATCAATGAACTTTAATTGCCTTATGGTAATCTTATGTACCGGGAATAACTAAATATCTTACGCATGAAAGCGACACTTAGTATAACTGGTACATTTACTCTATTATGATTATTAACTCAGCTCACAGTGCTTGCCTTAGGGAAACATCTTACTGAATGAACTTTTAAAGTTTATCCTTCTGTTGTTCATTCTATTATCGCCGGAACACAATCTCTAAAATTCTAATGACGGCAACTATTATCAAATCATTCGATTCCCAATTAATGCTCAGTTTATCTTGTTCACCATCCCATTCTTCTTTCTATTACTCTGGGTCTACCTTTTCCTTCTAGTAATCATGTCGGAGTCACCAACTCATTTCTTTTGAGATATTGTTTTATGGCTTATGCACTTTTATTTCGTCATGGCATGTCACCTTTTGTCTTTCCCTTCAGTTGACTCTAGACTTTGTCATCCTGCCATACCATTTATCACACCTTACTCATAATATTTTAGTTATACTATTCTTATTGTCCGACTGATACTTCTATCTATCACTTTATTCTGAAAACTTCAACAAAACTTTCTTTCACATTTAGCTCCTCCTCCTTCATCTCAGTGGCTCCTCGGGATGCCTAAACTTCTCTTTCTCTCTCTCTCTCTCTCCCTCTCTCTCTCTCTCTCTAGGGCGGGAGTCATACTAAGGTAAATATTTTATCCCTTTTAGGATTCCGCCGCCTATCTTCTGAAATTGCTGAATCTTGTAGTATTCATATCTGATTGCACTATTCTAGAGATCACCATCTTGGTGCCTTACAAGGAGATCTATTACCACCTTTGCAGTACCCTTCGAAAATGTTAACTAAAGATAACAATCCATCCACAAATTTTTGTTACTCTAACCCCAGCTTGATCCTGATATTACATCATTCTCTTAAACTATATTTGTCAGTTCCATAGGAAATAATTGAGGTGGATGTGGTCAGTTGTATAAAACTGTGTTACTGTTGAAAGTAACTCAGAATGCTTATATTTCTCTACCTGAATTGTAAATACTGATAATCTTCATTGTCTAGGTACCTTGTACTTCCTTTTTTCATGTTATTTCTTTCATTTATTGAAACTTATATATTTTTGCTCTTTACCATATGGGTTGATAGATATTCATGCTTTGGGGCTCCTTATCAAGAGGCTCACACATCTTAGTATACACATGATTTGCTGAAGACGTAACATTTACGAATAATAAGCATCATACAAAATTGAGTTCCTCTGATAAACTCTTCCACGTCCACATTCAATTTCGTACCAACTGTCTTTCTGGATATAGGCATCATTGTATCATGAATAAGATAGAGTTTAGGAAATTGACCTCTTATAACTGAGCTCTACCACACGATCTAGAGTAAGAAGAAAGAGTGACAGTCCTAAATGCCCTGTAGCCTCCTACTTATAAGTGTGGTGCACTACACACCCATAAACAAGACTCTAGTAGACACGTCTTGTGGACTCCCTAGGATATGACCTGCTCTGATACCAAGTTTGTCACACCCCAAACTAAAGGAGGCACGACTGGCCCTCAATACTGTATTAGACCGAGTTAGCCACTAACATACTAGCTAATTAAACTGAGGGCCCAACAGATCGGGCAGCACAACATCTGAAATACTAAGCCTGGACCATTAAGGTCATGACCTGAATAACAATAAGACATATAACCAAAAGTAGATGAGCCAAAATAATAAAGTACTAGATGGATGACGAGGCCGCGATTGGAGACATACATGCCTACACACATATATATATATACATGCCAAGCCTATGGGCCGGAAAATGGAAGCTGCAAAAAGAAACCCAGAATACTATGTCCACAATAGCCTCTAAAAGTGTCATAACCATTGTCGAGACAAGGCCTCGACTATTACCAAACTATACAACAAAAGTAACCATCCTATGGAAGCTCCAGGAAGAGGTGGAGCTTACCAACTCATAGCTGAAACTCGAAATCCTAGCAGTAGGGTTAATTAGAGTCCCTACCTGGACCTGCACGCACGGAAAAAATGTAGCGTCCCCAGGCAACGATTCATCAGTACGAAAAAAAATGTACTGGTATGTAAGGAAAAAAGTAGAATCATACATAGCTAATGTAAAAAAAATAATAGAGATATCACCTGACACTGAAACTCGGATAGCCTCCATGGACGACATATGACCTCATAGTAATCAAATATGCATGGTATGCTTGTGTAATCTTATGTCGTGAATATATATATATATATATATATATATATATATATATATATATATATATATATATATATATATATATATATTGATGCAAATGCATGACATACCCAACCAAATGGTAGCAGTGGCGGTCTCTTCCGGTAGCTAACCAGTATCATATTGCCAACCTGTGGCCATCTTTACAATATATAATTTTTCGGGAGAATAGGCCCCTTACCTCCGATTACAGCTCGAAGTCCATGCATAATATGCCATGTATGATATGAACTTTGAATGCACATAATAAGAACTTAGCCAATATTGGCTCATAGGTACCCTTATTCTCATGATCTCATAATTACCTCCGTATTGCATACAATTGTCTCGTGGAACCTCATATCTTTCTTTTCTTTTGAATAAGCTTGAAAACTTAACTCGACTTTTAGAAAGATAACTTAACTCTTAAGATGTTCATAAAAAGCTTAAGGTGCTTCACTTAGTCCTTATTCCTGATTTCTTGATATTTAATAAAAGAAAGTATTTCAAAAAAAAAACTCAAGTGTTTTAGTAGCTTAAATAAATATTATATTTGAGATTACTAGAAATCGATGTGCACTTCATAGATTTTTAAATACACTTTAACAAGGAAGAAAGACTGAGTACACAACCTAAAGACGAATAAGAATTCATATATATAGACATATAGTTAACAAAGTGACAAAATGACATATATAGATGTTGACTACCCTGTTTAACCGAATGAGTGGAACACCAATTTTAATAACGTTATGAAAATACTTCAGCCAAGATCCCAATGCCTTCCACAGAAGGTCTTTCTAGCAATAGAATAGAAAAATATTACATTTGACGTCTTAGGAATTTCGCAGAATTCATGCTAAATGAAAGGACAGAGCTTAGCCTTAGCATAACTTAAACATTTTGAGTCCTTAATTCCTTCCAAGTGACTCTTCAAACAAGTCAACTCGATCTATCATAGCATAAGGAGATTCAAAATCAGTGTTGATCAAAGGCCAAGTATATAACTTAAGCTAGTAGCTCATTTTACTTAAATTTGGGCAGCATCTCCTTTGTAACAAGGGTCTCCACCAATACCATATACCAACAATAACAACTAGAGAAATCCATCAACGTATAAATGTCAATAACAAGACACCACATAACAAAAATAAGTCACAACTACTTCACGACGAGCGGCAAGCTCCAATTTGAATTCGTATAACCCATCTACCCCTTACAGACTTCTTACATTAACTTAAAAGTAGCATTAACATTATAATGAAGTCATTCATTAATGATTACATCCTTATACCATATATTTATAACAAAGGAAACAATCCACAACTCTAACTATCTTTGATTAGTAACTTTATTCACTAGTTCATGTCTACTCCATCCATTTAACTTAATCAACATCAATGTAACCTTAGGCACATGCAAGAACACAATATGCCAACCTCCTACAGTAACTTCAAGTCAAAACCCAAGTTATATTCAGCTTACAATAACCCTCAATGGCAATACAACACCATAGAAGTGACTTAAGCTAATCCAAGTATTATCTTGTAGTTTTTCATCCTAACAACTTAACCAACATACAAGCAATATTAAGCACAATTGGTAGCCTGTTAGACTCACCTTAGGAAGAAGAAACAACCTTGAATTTCACCCAAATACAGCCCACAACAATCCTCAATGACAACACAACCTCAAAGAGGTGTTGTTCTTCACTAGGACTCGGTTTGATGTTGAAATATGGTGTAATCACTTCGGAATCACTTCAAAAACTTGTGGAACCTATTTATTAGGGTGAGGAGAAGTTTGGAGACGAGGTTTAGTTGAAAAATTAGCAAAAATTGGCGTCCAAATCGTTTATAAAGCTCAACCACCGCCTAAGTAGGTCCTGTTGGGAGCTTCTTGCGCAGTCTCGGGAAAACTCAGTTATCTATCTACTACGATGTTGTATGGATGAAAGGTTTAATGCGTTGGAAACTATACTCGTATATCTTAAATTTGGTATATATATCATCCCTTTATTTCAAGTATATTGGGAGAAAAAGGCATCTACATTTGGCCTAATTTTCAGCAAATGTATAAATGTAACTTGTGATGACCTTTGCCAACTCTTGTTCCACAACTTGCTTGCCTTCAAAATGTATAAAATGAATATCGTACAACTAAAATAACTCATACAATAACCTCGTTATCATGTTAAGAACCCTTTCTCACCCCAAAGTACATGTTATAGCATTCCGAATTTGTCGACTTTCAACGAAACTTATTTTCTTCTGTTTGTTTAGAGTATAAGCTTTCCAACCCTTTTGGAACTTGTTATTCATGATCTTAAAGATTTTTGACCTCCAAGATATCAAGATAAAACTTACATTATGTACTTTCAAAAGTGATCCCATTTATGAGCTTACATCAATTGGTTTACGATGTACTATCACGTACGAAAACATGGAATGTAACAATAATTTTGCCCTCTTTTTGGCTAAAAGACTTAGTAAAAATTTCCTATGCCTTAGTATGTGTTTTTGGTACCCGTTGGGTTTTTCAAAGGTTCAATAGATTGGAACCTCATTTGTAATTTGTTTGTGTAAATATATTCGAATGCCTCTTATGGTTTTTCCAATGGCTGATGCTATAGAAGCCTTTAAATTATTTGATTGTTGATTTTATCGAAGCCATTTGTTATTTTCTTTTGCATAGGGTAGCCTTATTTGATTGGGTTTTCAAAGTGTTTGAAGGCCTTTAATTAATGGCGAAATTCGGACATCTCCGAGCCACGTTATTTTGGTTGTCGCCTTCTTATATGATCATAGTCTTTAATATGATCGTAACCTTTGGGTATGACTCTAACAATTGTTTCTCGATAACCTTTCTAACTTGTTCGAAAGGTTAGTCCCCCGGTATGATGTCATTGGCCTTTATACCAAGCGGATGCATCCTTGAGGTCTTATGAATTCGGTAGGGTTCTTCCCAATTCTTGCCTAGTTTCCCTTAATTCAGGTCTCAAATATTGAGGGTGACTTTCTGTAGAACTAAGCCTCTGATTTCGAAGTGTCAAAGGTTGGTCCTTCTATTGTAGTATCTCTCGATTCTTTGCTTCTGTGCGGCCATCCGAACAAGTGTTGCCTCTTATTTTTCATCTAACAGCTTGAGGCTAGTATTCATAGCCTCATGATTTGACTCATCCGGTGTATGTCGAAACCTGGCACTGGGTTCTCCTACCTCGACAGGGATAAGGACCTCGGAGCCATATACTAAAGAGAACGGAGTATCCCCTGTGATAGATTATCTCCCAATTATCTTTTTAACTCGAAATCACTTCCTTCAAGGTATTAACACATAATAAGTGCAATTCACCCTAATTCAAGCTCAAACATAAGTAATTAGAGTGCAAACTATGATTGAAATACAGGTTTCTAGCCCACCATCAACACCCCCACACTTAAACCATTGATTGTCCTCGCGCAATCAAACTACACCTCACATAGTGACGCCTTTCTTGTCATACAACTTTCCTAACACATTGTGCCTAGAATATTTAAAGTAGACTAAGCACCCTATCAAAAAATCTTATCCTCAAGAATAGACTCAAAAGCACAACGTATTTTTCACAACCTGTCCACTTACTCTAACACAAAAGTTAAAGATTTCACCTTACTTTTGCAAATCATGTGCCCTCACACAAATAATAGAGAGTAGGTCCGCGCACAATAAGACTTGAGAACAAATAGGAACTCAAAATAGAAAGAATTAACTCACTATTCGAAATAAAATTCATGGGCCACAAAAAATGTACCATAGGCTTGCCTATAGTATAGTACTCTACTAATTTGAGCTCATTCAGTCAAGTTTCAAGTATGACTTTAATTGGTTGTAATGCAGATTGCAGGAGGAGTATGATAGATTTGGATATAATGGCTACACCTCCCTAATCACTTTAATACATAAAATTTCATAAATTAAACCTCGCACTTATATGAACTGAACCCCAACCTTCACAACATTATGCTCCTAATTTCTTTAAGCATAGTCAAGATGAGAACTACCACTAGAAAAGAAACATTTTTTTCTTTTCTAATACACACTTTTTTTCTTTTCAGTTCCCTACAAGTGGGTCTCTCAATTTTTACAAATAATACGAAATAAAAATAATGAAAGTCAAATACTCTTCTTCAAGTTCTACATTGTATACTCTTTTTTTGCACCTTTATCCTTTTCAATAGTTTCACTCAATTACCCGATCATACATCAACGTAGCTTTTACAAGCTCATAACAAATTCAAGTGTTCAAGAGAGGTATAAGGTTCAAACAGATAGTCAATTCAACTGACATGCACAGAATACCAATAAAACCTTACTCACATATTGGCACATAACTTACTTATGAACGGATCTATCCCGACTCTTTAGTCAAAGCAATTAAGTAAGTCATAATTAACCAATTTAATGCACTTGTCTATGAGTCAAGATTGCTCTAGGTATCACAACTAAGGCACTCACTACTCTCAAGGCACAATAAAGTAAAGCAAAAGTCATCTCCATTTAATAAATAGCACAAGACTTCACTATTCTTACTATAAAAAGAAACTGACTACACCCGATTCAAAAACCATTGAAAATGAACTGCGGCATAATGAAAAATCCAAGAGAGAATTATTACACTCCTTAAGAAAACAAAACAAAAAAAATATTTTTTGACTTCGACTTTGATCCCTCAAGAAGTCAGTCAAGGATATCCATCATCGGGAAAAGTTAAAAAATCTTTTTAAAAAAATCAAAAGAAATGATAACAAACATATGTGTACATATTTACATCATCCCCACACCCACACTTTAAATTTTGGCATGTTCCAATGAAACATAAATAAAAAGAAAGAGATAAAAGAAACTTTCCTGGTTCATCCATCTGAATCGAAGTCGAGATCTCCTTTACATGCCCGACCCAGTGCATACATCCATACTAATAGCTTCTTTTCGGTCTTCATTAAGCATATCCCACATTTATCATTTTCACTCTATCGAGTTTTCTCCTTCATGACCCCATTTTCTCCTTTCATCTTGAAGATCGACATTTCTTCCCCCCCCCCAGTCGGAGCACGAGCTGCCTTTCCTGAATATCCACAATTTATCTATCCACAGTCAAAAAGGGACTTCCTAAAATCACAAGGCCCTCCCTATTCTTCTCCATTTTCACCACAATTAAGCCAACACGGAACAAAAATTTGTCCATCCAAACTAGCACATCTTCCATTATTTCTTCAGGTATAATTATGGTCTGATCTGCCAGCTGCATGGACACTGGTATCGACTTGATTTCTCGAATCTCTGTCTCCAATTTCCTTAAAATAGACAAAGGCATAAGCACCTGGATCAGGCAAAGATTTTTTAAATTTAGTACTTCTTAAAGAGCAAGGTATAGTAAAACTCCATGGATCTCCACACTTTTGAGAGACCTTATTTTGTAGGATGGCACTACAATGCTCTGTAAGCTTGACAACTTATGTCTCTTTCACTTTTTGCTTTTTGGACAATATCTCTTTCAAGAATTTAGCATAAGCTGGCATCTATGAAGCGCCTCTGTGAAAGGTATATTCACATGCACCTGATTGAGCACTTCTAGAAAGCGTTCGAATTGTTTGTCCAGTTTTTCTCTTGTTTGCTTATGGGGGAAAGCTAGAGCAGGAATGTATTTACCTTCTTCAGTCTCCTCATTTGTTGCATTCTTAGCGTTCTTCTTTTTTTTAAATCTCTATTTCCTTTATTATTCTTTTGACCATTATCTACCATCCCTACACTTTTTGAATATTATCATTTTTCTACTCCTCCACAATCTACACATGTCCTTCAATTAACTCATCTTTTGCTTTGCTATGGGATCTTCCAATTCGTTCCTACTCCTCAAAGACACTGCATTTATTAGTTTTCTGGAGTTATTTAACTATCAGAAGGGAGTATTCCTGGAACCCTCTCAAGCAATTTATTAGCTAGTTTCCCCACATATCTTTCCAACTTTCTAATGGTCGTGCCCTGTTCATTGATAGCTGTAACATGGGTTTCAAGCCTCTCATATGTCTTATTAATAAAGGCCTTTATTAGATCTTCCATGTTAAGCTGATTAGTCTATGGAGGATGATATTGATGCCTCTATTGATTTGAAAACCTAGAGCCCCTTGTCCTTGGGGTATGGAGTTATCTTGCCGCCATACGTTTGTACTATGACTCGGTCAACTCAAGAGAAGCCTGGGTGCCTCTGTTCCATGGAGTTAAAATTATTACCACTCTGGTAGTTTCCTATGTTAAAAATTCCTACAACATTTACCATTTCATCTGCAGCTAAGGCATGACACATGCATTGTATGACCCATTCTACAGAAATCACAATTTGGTGGCGGTTGGCTCTGGATCTTGGCTAAGGTCAACTTTCTTATCTTTTTGGCCATATCATCTAGCTGGGCTTGGACTAATATGTCAGAATTTACTTGATGAATCCCAATTGATTTTCTTCTGTCACTACTCTCAGTAGGCCACTGGTTAGCATCTTCAGAGAGCTCATCAAGAATTTCCACAATCTCCTCAAGAGTCTTCTTCATCGAAAGAACCTCCAACTACAGTATTCAGAGTTCGTTATGAGGGAGGTGTCACTCCATCCTAAAATTCCTTGATATGCATCCACAATTCAATCCCATTATGTTGACACTTCCTCATTATATCCTTGAATTTAATTTCCCAAGCCTCGAAAACCGTTTTAGTATCCGTCTAGCAGAAGTTGTGAATTTCTCTTTTGAAGTTTTCTACTTTTGCAGCTGAGAAGTATTTGTCTAGAAACATATTATTCATATCTTTATATATCCCGATCGACCCCGTTGGTAAGCTACGAAGCTAGTGCTTTGTGTCATCCTTCAGTGAAAAGGAGGACTTTAAGTATATTCTATTTTTTAACACTCTATTGTACTAGAACGTGTTCATGATTTCCTCAAAATTCATTAACTGAGTGTTAGGATATTCATGCACTGTTCTTCTAAAGATATATTTGTTCTAGATAGTTTGAAGCAGTCCTTGCTTCAACTCTAATTATTTCATGTTACTGGTGGAGATCTGACACTGGATAATCCTTGATTGTAGACTGGTCTGGCACAATCACTCAATGCTCTACCAGCCCTATCTACTGCATTCTTGAATTGGTCTTCAACCAAATTTCAATTTAGATTGAATATTCCACCCCCATCATCTTCGACGGCCTCATCAGCAGCTATACGGGCTTCCTCAGCTGCTCTCCGTGCAACTTCTTCTCTATGCTCTACTGCCTCTCTTGCAGCTAAATCTACCCCATCGTTACCATTATTAGCCATGTTATGCGGTTGAAGGTTGCCCTAAGAACTTCTCGGTGAGTTTTTTTTTTCTTTCCTCAACTATTGTAGGCTATATGTTACCTCTGGATTGTATGGAATCAATTCCTTTGCAGAAGATTGAGTCATACACCAGAGAAATCAACATGTTGCGTGCACACGGAAGTAGCAACCCATGAATAAAAAAAATCTTTATTTAGCACCAAAAACTATTCTAAGCACTATTAATTGCATATCCCCGATAATCGTGCCAATTTGACGAGCGTAAAACACAATATAAAATTGATGCTCGCTAGCCAAATATAATGTAGTTTAAGTATTTTCTCCGCAAGGATTCGATTTAAACAATACTCTAGTAATTCCTGGTTTAACTACTATAACGATGATAAAAACTTTATTGGACTGATTACGAACTATGATTAACTACTAAAATAAAGCAATTGACAATTGACTTCAAAGAACTCGAGATTATCAAAGTTGGTCTCTTATCAATGTGTTGAATAAGTGGTTGATAGGTGTTGGCCCAACTGAAGGTTTGTTTTGAAGATTAACAAAGAAATCTCAAGAATGAACCAGGTCCATCCCTTGTGTGCATAGACATGGGCAGATTCGATCAAGAGGGATGCATGTGAAAGAGCTAAGCTTAACTTGATATATTTGATATATCCTAATCGAAAAGGTTGCATAATTGATAAAGAGAAGGACTCCTTACTTAAGGAGAACACTGTACAAGATAGAGAAGGACTTAGAGGTTGAAGTCCACTAGAACTCTTCCACCAAGGAAGAGTAGCATTAGAACTCTAGTTTTTACTACTCTGCTAACTCTATAAATTGCAGAATTCTCTCACTTTAAAGGCAATGCACAAACACAGAAGTTAAACGTGGACTGAGAGCAAAATAGCAAGAATTTTTGCAAGCACTTCGTGTGTGATTTGAGTGTGCAAACCTAAAGCTACATGAACTAGATAAAAGAACCAGTTGCAAGTGTCTGTTTTTATTCAAGATTGTGGTAGGTGTTTTCATATTGTACCTTTCAGCTTTATCTAGAGGCAATTGTAATAGGTACTTAAAGTATTTAAGTTAGAGTTAACTTGAAATTATCGCAACAATTAGAGTTTGTTTGCCACATCAGTATTAGAGTTTATCCTAGGTTTACAAGAGTGTTTTGCAAATGCGGTTTTTTGGCTCACTAATTGAGTGGAGAGTTTTGGAAAATACTACTAGTAAGTAGGTCGTGGTTTTTTACCTTTTTAATCCTGGTATTTTCCACTAATGGTCCCCTGGCCACCATGAAGAAAAATGTTAAAGGAGTAGATGTCCAAAAACAAGAACTAATTGCACTGTCAAAGACTTGAGAAAATGGGAGAAGAATGCTAAGGTCAAGAAATGGCTTACGTGTGGACATTGTCCAGATGCGTACACTAGAATTCAAAGTTGTACCACTACTAAGAAAATTTTGGACAGTTTGCCAGTGGCTCATGAAGGAACACATCAAGTGAAGAGGTCTATATGAACACTACTGTATTCTTAATATGAGAATTTCACCATGAAGGAAGGGAAACCATCCAGGAGATGTATACAAGGTTCACCACACTCACAAATGAACTTAAGTCCCTTAGAAGGATTATTCTTGAAGAAGACATTGTTGAGAAGATTTTGAAAAGGGTTCTGCTAGTCATTTGGGAGAGCAAAATCACTGCCCTTTAGGAACCGAAGAATATTAAGACTCTTAAGTTGGATGAGCTAATTGGAAATCTCACTGCGTATGAACTTAGAAGGCAAACAATGAAGATGGATGTACCCAATAAGGAAAGGATCCTTGCACTCAGAATCATTGAAGGTTCTAAACTAGATGATGATGAAATGACCATGATCACAAAAGACTTCAAGAAGTACCTAATGCGAGGAAAGGGTCTTTCAAGAAGTAAAAGCTACAACAAACCAAGAGTTCCTGATAAGCAAACCAATAAGGGGTGCTACAAGTGTGGGAAGGCTGATCACCACATCAAAAACTACCCTCAATGGGAAATTTAATGGAAGAAGGAAAAAGCTGAATGAAGAAACAAAAAGAAGGAACAAGTTCAACCCAATAAGGACAAGGATCAAAAAAGGATATGGTTTCTGCTTGGGGAGAAAGCTCATATGATGAAGATGGAGATGAACAAGCACCTATGGACATTGGAGAATCTGATGAGGAATTTGAGGTAAGTGTAATTCATCTCAAAGATAAGATTCAATTTTGTCTAAAGAAAGGCTATGTGAGCTCCTTCAAGATTTCATTGATGAATCTAAGGATCTAAACAATATAAAGGAATAGTTATCTAAGAAGTGTGTAATTTTGAAAGCTAAGTGCAAAGATCTGGAACTTAGGGCTAGTGAAAGTAAAAATATTGTGTTAAGAACCATGTTCATGAATTTGATACTAAATGTCCTAGAGCTTAGATCTGAAAATCTAAATTGAAATTAGGAATAGGTAAAATGAAAGTTGATCACACACAATTCACTTTCGAAAAATGTAGGAAAAGTGAAAGATAAGTTGTACAAAAGAGATGAACAGATAAGAATCGTGAAAGAGGATCTAAGAAAGATCAAGTACGAGCTATACAGAACCTATAAATGGAAGAGTTCATCCGATGAAATTTCATGGCTATATGAACCTAATAGTAGAACAAAGAGAGGATTTGGCTACGGGACCCCTGCACCTAAGTAGGATCCCAAATGCAAGTACCTCACGTTTTCTAATAACAAAATTTGCACACATTCTGGTAAAACTGGTCACTATAAAAGTAAATATACTGCAAAAGAATAAGAAATTTGTTCAAGGGAAAAATAGGCTGCCAAGTTGAGCTACAAAGAATCTGATTCACCTTTTTGCCTATAGATTCCTAAGACTAACCCTTGATTTCCTTTTTCAAGTCCAAGTGACGGGGAGCATCCAAGTATGGAACATAGATAGTTGTTGCTGAAAGCATATGACAGGAAGAAAGAACCAGTTCCTATCACTTGAGGATCTCAAATGAGGGAATGTCTCCTTTGGAAAAGAGAGTAAATGTGAGATATTGGGGTTGGAAAGATAGGTAAAACTGATTTTCACTCTATTGAGAATGTCTACTTGATAGATGGCATAAAATATAATCTAATCAGTGTGTCACAGTTGTGTGATAGAGGTAACTTGGCATTCATCTCTACTAAATGTTTTGTGGTAAATCTTAGCACTATTAAGATTGTTTTGCCGGGAAAAAGAGTAATATATATATATATATATATATATATATATATATTGTAGATCTGTCCACACTTTTAGAAAATGAACTCACTTGCTTAAGTGTGTTGGACAATGATCCCCTCATTCGGCACAAGAGACTTGTACATGGAAGTCTGAACTAAACAAATTAGTCTCCATGGTCCAGGTGACAGGGTTGCCTAACATCAAGTTCAAGGAATACAAAGTTTGTGAGGTCTGTGCAAGGGGAAGCAGGTAAGATCCTGTTTTAAATGCAAGAAACTGGTAAGCACTACCAGGACGATAGAACTGGTCTATATGGATCTTTGTGGTCCAAGGAGAACATTAAGAATAAGTGGTAAAATATATGTGATGGTGCTTGTTTGATAATTTTTCTAGGTTTACTTGGACATTTTTTTTAACATCTAAAGATGAAGCATTTGACATGTTTACTTCTTTTGTTAGAAAAACTCATAAACAAGTAGATAAGCAACTTGCATCAATTAGGTCTGATCATGGCACTGAATTTGAAAATGCTAAATTTGTTGAACTTTGTGATGAGCATGGCATAAATCATAATTTTCTGCTCTCAAGACTCCACAACAAAATAAAGTAGTTGGAAGAAAGAATAGGACACTTGAACATATGGCTTGGACTATGTTTCTTTCTAGTAAACTGCCCCATAGCTTCTGGGCAAAAGCTGTAAATACTTCATGCTACATCGTAAATAGGTACATGACTAGAGGTCTTGTAGATAAGACTCCCTATGTGTTACTTAAAGGGAGAAAACCAAATGTATCCCATTTTAGGGAATTTGGATGCAAGTGCTTTGTGCACAACAATGGTAAAGACTTCCTAGGTAAGTTTGGTCCCAGAAGTGATGAGGGAGTATTCTTGGGATATTCTTCACATAGCAAAGCTTATAAGGTATATAACAAAAAAAACTATTCTTGGGATATTCTTCACATAGCAAAGCTTATAAGGTATATAACAAAAAAACTATGTATGTAGAAGAAAGTGTTCATGTGGTTTTTGATAAAACTAGCATTCTTTCTGAGAGGTAGGGACATGATGACGAAGAAATTGGGCTGGTAAGAAATTCAAATGAAACCACAGTCCAGACCGAAGCAGCACTAGAGGAAGGAACAAGTGATAGAATAAGTTCTTATACCCAGGGCAACATGACATGGGGAATAGAACAAAAAGGAAATGACTATAAAATTTCAAGGGAACTTGTACATGAACCTATTCCACATCAACAAAGCATTGAAGGAACATCAAGAGGAAACTAGTTGGTTGTGAAATCATAAAAGTATCAAAGCTCTCATTCCATTGACACTATAACCACTAAACCAACCTCTAGAATCAAAACCAGATCTTCATTAAAGAATCTTTGTGTTTTTTATGCTTTCTCATCTCTTAATGAACCTAAAAATGTTCCCAAGGCTTTGCATGATACAGACTGGGTAAATGCAATACAGAACTCAATCAATTTGAAAGGAGTCAAGTTTGGCATCTAGTACCAAGACCGAAAGACAGATAAATAATTAGCACAAAATGGTTTTTTTATAAATAGACTTGATTAAGATAGAACAGTTATAAGGAACAAGGCAAGATTGGTGGTTCAAGGATATAGCCGAGAGAAGGGCATAGACTATGATGAAACCTTTGCTCTTGTTGCAAGGCTGGAAGAAATAAGACTCATAATATCCTTTGGTGTTTACATGGAATTCACTCTTCACCAGATGGACGTCAAGAGTGTCTTCCTGAATGGATATCTAAAGGAAGAAGTGTTTGTCAAGCAGCCTCCGGCGTTTGAAAGCAAGAAGTGTCCTGATCATGTGTACAAACTTGACAAGCACTCTATGGGCTCAAGAAGGCTCCCAAAGCATGCTATGAAAGATTATTAAAATTCCCGCTTGATCACGGCTACAAGAGAGGTAAAGTTGAAAATATTTTTATTCTTGATTAAAAACGCACCTCTTAGTTGTGCAGATATACATTGATGATATCATCTTTGGAGAAACTACAGATAAGCTAAGTAAAGAATTTGCTAAACTAATAGGGAGTGAATTTTAAATGAGTATGACGGGTGAGCTTAATTTCTCTTCAGGCTTACAAAATAAATAAAACTAAATGGAACTATGATCTATCAGCAGAAATATATGAAAGCGTTCCTTAAAAGGTTTAAAATGGAAGAATAAAAAGAAATCAATACTCCTATAGCAACAGTTATAAAATTAGATATAGATGAACCCGGTTCATTTGTTAATCAGAAATTGTATAACGGAATGATTGGTTCTCTTTTATATCTCACTGTTAGGAGACCTAACATTATTTTTAGTGTAGATCTTTGTGCTCGAGTTTAAGCAAATCCAAAGGAGTCCCACTTGACTACTATCAAGAGAATATTGAGATACTTAAAAGGCACCCCTGACCTTTATCTTTGGTATCCAAAAGGTAATAATTTTAACCTAGTGGGATATGATAACACTGATTATGCAGGTTAAGAAGAGCACCTCAGATATGGCACACTTTCTTCATTCATATCTTGTGCCAGCGGCTACCAAAAAGCAAAATTTAGTGGCCCTATTTACTACTGAAGCTGAGTAATTTGTTGTTGCTTCGTGTTGTGCTCAATTGTTGTAGATCAAACAGCAAGTATTGGAATTTGGAATTGATGTTGGTTGTATCCCTATATTTTGTGATAATACTACTGCCATTAATTTTACAAAGAACCCGGTTCATCATAAGAGAACTAAGCCCATAGATGTTAGGCACCACTTTTTCAGGGACAACCATGTGAAAGGCTTGATTACTGTGGAGTTTTTTGCTACTAACAAACACATAGCTGCCATCTTCACAAAATCCTTAAGTAGAGATCACTTTGAGAAGAATAAGTTAGAATTAGAGATTTTTAGACGACATTTGACATACCTCATCTTTGTTGTCTTCATGTGCCATAAGGCAAAGATTTGCTGCTTCGTCTTCTTCTCCTTCGCTTGACTCATCTCCGGAGACGCCTCCCCAAGAAATGTATGCACGTTACTTTTTAAAAGGTTTCTTCTCCTTTTTGAGATTAATATCACTTAAGGGGACCAGTTCAAAGTTAAACAAATAAAATTTATTTGGTTAGAACGTCTGTAAATTGTGTACCATTATAATAAATCTTTCTCAGTCTCATACTTTCAATAGTATATACCGCCGCCATATGCTAAAATAATTCATTAATCTCTAATGATATTTTTTTTATTTTTACAAATTTAGACTTACACGAGAGAAATTTCAGCGAATAACCCGGTTTATCAAGATAAACAGGTATGTTTTCTACACTCTGCATAATTTGAAATAATTATATTTTGATCATGAGCAGAGTCCTACTAACTCCAAAGTTCTTTTGAACTTATCTGTTATAAGTGAACTAGTTCCGTTGAAAGACTCTTAACCGAATTAAACTACCTATATAGTGGGGATAGACTTCAACGTCTCTTAAAAACTGAAATTCAGTTTGATTAGACGTCTAAAAGTCTGAAAAGCTACTGTTACACATTAATTACCTCTCCTTTAAATTGATCAACATTATTGTTTTTCTCACTCCATCTTTTTCAAGCCGTCAAATACTCTTCATCTTCTCTCATCTTCCAAACTAATCCAACTCTCTTCTCTTCCAAAACCAAGAACATAAGTGTTTAATACTTCTAAAAATGCTTCATCACCACTACATGAAACCACTTTCCACCCACTATCACTCCTTCCAAAACCCCAACCTCTAAGAAAAGAGTAAAACAATTGGCTTGCAAGATTGTTGTTGGTGTAGAGAAGATTGAGAAATTAACGAAAACAAGTGAAGGAGAGTTAGGAAGAGGAATCCCAAAATTCTGAAGATTCATTTAAGTGTGCTAATGAGAGGGAATAAAGTGGTTCTTCCAAAACTGAACATGTATCTTCTGGTCCTAAAGTTACTCCAGAGATAATTTCTGAAGTTGATGCAAATTTGAAGAATAAATTTGTATTGGTAGAGTCTATTGCAGGAATTTAGACTACAGAATCCGGAGAAGTTGGTGGTAAAAATAAAAAGAGATCAATGGTGCAAGGAGTGCTGTGAGGGGAAAAGGTAAATGAGTGACTAGTTCTTCACCCACTCCTGTTGGTCTAACAAAATTGATGTAATAGTTATTTGGGGAGAGAAATTTGCTAAAATAGAAGAGAGTGTGAGCAAAATAGAGGAAAGTGGGTCTGGCAAAGCTGCTAAAGGGTTGGTTCAACTTGGGAAAATGTAGATGAATTTGTTGCATCTGAACAGGAAAACCTCGCAAACTTATCGAAAAAGGTGACTGATAGTTATAACCCAAAGAAGAAGGGAAGTTCAAAGGCTAAAACCCCAGGCACCGCTAGGGGAAACAAGATAAGAAAGGCTGCTCCTTCTTCCCTGACGAGGCCAATATGTATTGGTATTTGCTGCTCGTAATCTGTCAACTTCTAATATATTTTAAGATTTCGTCCCATGGAGACTTGATAATCTATATTACAGACTTGTAATATTTTAACTACTATTTAAGAAAATCAAATTGATAAAAAGTGAGTGAGGTATAAAATTTGTTAATTACTTAAACAAAACAAAATATTTTTGGAAGATTTATAATGTAATAAGGAGTTGAGAACCATTGAATTCACTTGATAATATCACTATAATAAAATAACAATTTCTACATTTATTTCTCTAAAGAATAATTGCTTATTTCTAATACAACTATATTTTGCTCACTAAGAAATAATCAGTTAATAACACTTCGTGAAAATTGTGTTAGTTAATCAATTTAAGAGTAGTGACGTTTAAATTGAAATATTTTTCTTGCTTGAATTATTCTAAAAGAAAGTAAAACCACTGTGAGAATATTTTTACCAAGGATCAATAATCTTGCCTACAATAATTCCTCCATGATAACTAAAACTGAGGCAAGCAAGATTACTGACTTGAAATAATAGTTTATTGAAAAATTACTTTCACACTACTATTTTATTCATCAGTTGTTATATATTAATTTTTCTCCTCAAGAATTACAAAACTAATATATGAATAACTTAGATATAAAATATGTATATGTAATGATAGAGTAATTAAAAATTATTATTTTAGCATAGTATAAAATATATATAAAAAATTCCAAGCCAAGAATATACAAAAACTAAGATAGTATTATAAAATATATCAAGCTTCATCAACTATCCCAACAAAAAAAATTACTCTATTTATGGAGTAAGAAAAGATAAAAAAGATATTTAGAAGACTAGAAATATTTAAAAGACTGAAAGAAGACCAAGAATAGTTCTTGTCTTCTTAAGATTAGATATCCTTATACAAAGAGAGCTTGCTGTTTATAGGAAAAGATGAGTAGCTTTTGTCATGTTCCACTTTTGCGAATGTGAAATCCTGTATGCGAAGTGACCTTTGTTTACGTAGATTCTATATATGCAACTATGCCACTTGTGCTTCAGTTTTGACTTCATGATTTAGTCTTGCAAATGTAGCTTCCATGTATGCAAAGTGACCTTTGTGTAGGTAGATTCATTATATGTAGATATGGAACTTGTGCTTCACTCTTGACTTCATGAGTTAGTCTTGCATATGTAGGTTTCATGTATACGAATGTGACCTTTGCAAATATAGATTCCACACATGCATCTATGACTCTTTTGCTTCCATTCTTGACTTCATGACTTAGATTTGCAAATGTAGGTTCCATGTATTCAAATGTGACCTTTGCGTATATAGATTCTACATATGCAACTATACTCCTTTTCATCTCTAATTGTCTCTTTCCATAAGCCCATATGTATATTCCACATTGTTGAATATGACGATGATGAGTGCAACTCTAGCTTTTCTTCATTCTCTTATATTTTTTATAATTTCTTTTTCCTACAAGAATTTTTAGAAAATATGCGAGGATAGGATATTATTATTCATATTTTATTTTTAAAACTTTTTTTCCACATATGAAATTAGATGAATAATTTATATTCATCATGCCCATTCTGTTACTGTTGAAATTCCTCCTATAAGAGCCAAAGCTATAAGAAGCCAAAAAAGGCAGGATGAAGAAACATTGGAGAAAACCTTAAAGGAAAGTAAAAAAAGTAGTTGCTAAAGGAAATAAAAAGGTGAGCGAGCCTGTTGATATTGATGAGATGGACTTGATCCTTCGAGATGAAGATGAGACTGAAAAGGTTGAGGTTCTGACTCCAGAACCCAAGAAAGCCAAGACTTCCACTTAGAAGTTTGTTTCTAAGTCAAAGTCTGTTGAACCATCCACCTTGGCAAAAGAACCAGGTCTAGTGTGAATTCAAAACAAGTGAAAATAGTTGAAGAAGAAGAATATAGTGGAGAGGAAGAAGATGATTCTGACACCGAGAAAGACAAGATGGCCAAGTTTGGTAAGAGGACAATTTTCAATGCCACATTCCTCACGAACTTAGAGGAGAAAGAAATGGTTTTGCTGTTGGATAAGTTGAAGTTGCAACGTTGGACGGACATGATCGTTCAGATGGATGGCAGGTTCGATAGGAATAAAATTCTTGATTTTTTGGCAAATGCACAGGTGAAAAATGGAAGGGTTACTAGTATGGTGAAAGGAGTGCAAGTATCTTTCAATTGTGAAGGAGTTGGGAGAAGTTTTGGTGTACTGCTCGGGGGTACAATGACAATACAAAGCTCAAGTGGCCAAGCCTAGAAAATCTTCCTATTGCCTTTGCCATTACCAGAAAACTCAGTGACAATAAGGAGGAAATTGAGCCCAAGGATGTGTACAAGAGTGAGATGAAGCCACCCCACAAAATGGTATTCGAATTTGTCAACAAATGTGTTCTGCCAAGGCAGGAAAGAGGAACATTGCAAACTTCTAGGACTTGGTCCTAATGGAGTGTTTGGATAGTGGGTAGCAGGTTAACTGGTCTGGATTTATAATTTAGCTTCTTGATAGGGTTATTAATAGCACTAAGACTCGTGTCATTCCCTATAGCTTCATTCTCACAATTGTGCTTGCACATTTCGTGGAACCTATGAAGAAGTGGGGGTTTAGTAAAAGCAAGGATCATTTTGGACAAAATACTCTGCTTGTTTGTGACTATGAAGTCCATGCCACTCCTAAAGAATCTGGTTCAGCCAAGAAGGTTCTAGTGAATAACAAGGTGCGAGCCTTAGTGCAAGAAAATGAGGCTAAGGATGATGAGATTGAGAGGATGAAGAAGAGGTTGGCAGAGGTGGAGACTGAGAAAGATGCTCTCAAAATTGATCTGGCAAGAGAAAAGGAGAAGAATGATGGCATCCTTCAGGTTATGTTGAAACTCCTCCAAGGCAAAAACCAAGTACCTGGTCCTTTCCAGCCTAAAGCCTCCTAGCGTAGTGTAGATCAACCAGTGACCTAGTTCAGGACTTTTTATTTCTTTTGCTCATGTTTCCATTATTTGTATTTCTTCTTATGCTTTGTAGTAGAACCTTATCAATCATCAATGAAATTCACTATTTTTTCTCTAACTATTTGTTTATATTTCTTTGATGGTTAAAATTCTTAGGTTGATCTATGATAATTAATCCATGATTGCATTTGAAATATCCTTGTGGCCATGAGTAAGTTTTAAAATCTGGTTATGTTACATTTATGCAACTTTTCGATGATGCCAAAAAGGGGCAAAAGTTGTGCTTTACACTTTGAACAGTGATGTTTATTACCTAATGTACCTTTTCCTTTGACGATAAGTAATAAAAAAGAAATAATTCTAATATTGTGTTGATGTTGAGCTGAGTTGAAACATCGTCTAAGCTTATTAAAAAGTACAAAGTTTGTCATCATCAAAAAGAGAAAATTTGTTGGCCCAAGAGAAGGTTTGTTTTGAAGATTGACAAAGGAAGCTCAGGTATGAACCGGGTCCATCCCTTGCATGCATAGACATGGGCAGGTTAGAGCAAGTGGGATGCACGTGAAGGAGACAATCTTAACTTGGTATATTTGATAGCTCCTGATCGAAAAGTTTGTGTAATTGATAAGGAGAATGACTCCTTACTCAAATAGAAAACTATCCAAGATAATGAAGGAGTTAGAGGTTGAAGTCAACTAGAACTCTTCTACAAAGAAAGAGTAGCATTAGAACTCTAGTTATTTTCTATTGTACTAACTCTACAAATCGCATGATTTTCTCACTTTACAGGCAATGCACAAACGGAGAAGTTAAACTTTAATTGAACTTAGAGCAAAATAGCAAGGCTTTTTGCAAGAAGTTCATGTGTGATTCAAGTGTGCAAACTTGAAGCTACATGAACTAGATAGAAGAACCAGTTCCAAATATTTGCCTTTTATTCTAGTTCAATTATAGTAGTTGTTTTCATATTGTACCTTTTAGCTTTATCTAGAGGCAATTGTGTAGGAACTGAGAGTGTTCAAGTTAGAGTTAATTTGAAGTTGTCGCAAAAGTTAGAGGTTATTTGTCACAATGGAATATGAATTAGTCCTATGTTTGCAAATGTCATGACCAAGTTCTCCCTCCGTGAAAATATTGTGACGGCACCTAGTATCTACAACTAGATAAGCCTAACAATGTGGAAAAGCAAATAATCTGCAAATATTATTACTCAAAACCAAATGCATCAAAATGAAACGCGGAATATAAAATGCCACTCGGCACACACAACTCAATAATGCAAAAGTCTACAATATCACCCCAAAACCCAAAAACTTACGGGAACACAAGTTAGAAGAATAAAATAGGTGCTCTAATATCCAAAAATGTCTACAGCAAAAGTACGACAGAAGGCTAATCACTACAAGATAGAGTAAAGAAGAAGACTCTTTGGTCTGCTGACGGGGTAGATGTACCTAAAACTCTCCGTAGCTCTCCCTATCTCAAGGATAATGTGTTTGGGTAGAGGTACCTGAATCTGCACATGAAAAACATGCGCAGAAGTGGCATGAGTACACCACAGGAAGGTCAGGGCCCTACTGATGTAAAAACTAATAAATGATAGGGTAAAGAAAAAGTTTAAATAAAGTCTACAATAAGATTCTAAACAAGATAAATAAGGGATACTGTAGTAAAAAGCAGAAATAAGATAATACTACGAAATGTCGCTACTACAGGAAATAATAACTAGGGATCTCTTGGTATCCCGAGGATCTCTTGGTATCCTCACCATGTAAACGAGTGATCTCTTGGTATCCTCAATAGGTAAACCGGGGATCTCTTGGTATCGTCAATATATATATAAGTACATCTGCCGGGGATCTCTTGATATCCCGAGGATCGCTTGGTATCCTCAGTATATATAAATACATGTGCAGGGATGTCTTGGTATCCCGAGGATCTCTTGGTATCCTCAATATATACAAATACATGTTCCGGGATCTCTTGGTATCCCGCACTCTCAGCCCAGGTCATAACACGTGCAGCGGGGATCTCTCGGGATGTCGTCCCATAGTCGTAATTTAAAACACATAATAACAGCTCAAGAATATCATAATAAATGCTAAACTCATAACAACTATTAGTAAATTCTAACCTAACATGCTCCATAGAATACAAACAAGGTAGTTTAAACAAATAGACGAGTAGGTTAACTGAACATGTTTTTATCTAATTAACACATGCTAAATTTGCAATTAGAGGAACATGGGTAAACAAGAAACTCAATTTAAATACTTCAAGTAAAACTGGATTTTTCAACAATTAGCTCGATTATGCGCTCGTCACCTCACGTACAAGGCATTCAATTATAAAATATCATATCCTAAGGGGAAAGGTCCCCCACACAAGGTTAGACAAGCCACTGACCTCGAACCGGCTCCAAAATCAACTCGAAATTACACTTTTGCCACGAGTATTCGACTCTAAATTACCCAAATCTATTCAATTCAATTACATATCGTAAATAACATCTCAAGAACTGATTCTACAAATTAATTCACAATTAAGGCACAAAGTTAAGTAAAATGACCAAAATTCACCTCAGTCTAACATCTTGGAATCAGAAAATTATCACATTTTCAGAACCCCCGTACTCTCACGAGTCCAACCTTATCAAAATCTCTCAAATTGGAGGTTAAAAACCCAATCAAAACTCAATAATTTGGTCTATAAAGTTTTACCCATTTTTCATTCAAAAAATCCAAAATTAAGGAGGAATTCATGATTAGATTAGTGTGTTTTAAGCATAAGAGAGTAGTGAATCGTTACCCAGTAGTTTTCCTTGAAAATGTCTCAAAATTTCTCCCAAAGCCGAGCTCCCAAGCTTGTGTTTTGATAAAAATGGCTAACCCTCAGAATTTGAAATGTTTATATTTGTCCAGGTATTCAAAGCATCGCGAACGCAGAGGAAGTCTCGCGTTCGTGAAGAAGGAAAAATAAAGGATGCCAAAAATGTCCTTCGCGAACGTGAGGAAGAGTCCGCTAACGCGAAGGCCTGTAATGGTGAAGCTACGCGAACTCGACAAGGGTAATGCGAAATGTGATGACTAAAAATAGGCATCAGTCCTCAGAGTCAAATAAAGCTATGCGAACGCGATGCCTTCGATACCATCGCGATTGAGTAAAACATGAAGCTTCGCGAACGCGAAGACTAAACGCGAACGAGATGAGGAAACTGGCCCTCCTCTAGAATTACTCTACGGCAACGCGTGGAGGAGGACGCGAACGTGTATAAAACTACGTGAACATGAGAGAAACATCGTGAATGCGAAGAAGGAATTGGATCTGCAACTGCTAAAGGATTTTCTGCAACTCTTAAGTCTCAAAAATTCCCGTTAGCCATCTGTAATACCCCCGAAACCCCCGGGACCTCAACCAAAAGTGTCAACCCATCCTAAAACCTCATACAAACTTGTTCCCATCCTTAAGCCACCTAAAACAACATCAGAAACTCAAATTAATCAAATATTCAAGCCTAAGAACTTCAAATTCTCTCGAAACACGCTTTTTATCAAAAACCAAACTAAACCATGTCCAAATGACCTGAAATTTAACACACACATCCCAAATGACATACGGAGATATTAAAACTTCCGAAATTCCATTCTGACCCTCGGATCAAAATCTTGCCTATCAACCGAAAACTTCAAAAATTCAAACTTCGGCATTTCAAGCCTAAATTAGCTACAGATCTCCAAAACACATTCCGGACATGTTCTGAACTCCGAAATCACCTAACAAAGCTAACGAAACCATCGGATTCCATTCCAAGTCTTTCTTCACACTGTTCCAATTAGGAACAACTTTCCAACACTTAAGCTCTCAATTAGGGACTATGTGTCCCAGAAACTCTCCGAAACACAAAACCGAACATCCCGACAAATCAAATAAGCAAAAATAAACTTGGAAAAAGTAGTTAATAGGGGATCGGGGCGTTTATAAATAAGACGACCGGCCGGCACATCACATCCTCCTACACTTAAACATTCGTTCTTCCTCGAACGAGCATAACGACATACCCGAAGTAGTGAAAAGGTGAGGGTAACTGCTGCACATATCCTTCTCGGTCTCCCAGGTCGCCTCCTTGGCTGGCTGACCCCGCCACTAAACCATTGCTGAAGCAATATTCTTTGACCTCAACTTCCGGATATGAATGTCCAATATAGCAACTGGATCCTCCACATAAGATAGATCCTTGTCCAACTAGACTGAACTGAAATCCAACACGTGCGATAGATCATCGTGATACCTCCGGAGCATCGAAACATGAAATACCAGATGAACCCCTACCAGGCTGGGAGGTAGGGCAAGCTCATAAGCAACCTCCCCAAAATTCCTCAATATCTCAAAAGGGCCAATGAACCTCGGACTCAACTTCCCTTACTTCCCAAATCTCATGACGCCTTTCATAGGGAAAACTCAAAGCAAAACCCGCTCTCCAACCATAAAGGAAATATCACGAACCTTTCGGTCCGCATAGCTCTTCTGTCTGGACTGGGCTTGCGGAATCTACTAAATTACCTTGACCTTCTCAAAGGCATCTTGAACCAAATTTGTGCCCAATAGTCTAGCCTCGCCCAGCTCGAACCAACCCACTGGAGATCTACATCGCGGACCATACAAGGCCTCATACGGTGCCATCTGAATGCTAGACTGGTAGCTTTTGTTTGTAAGAAAACTCCGCCTATGGAAAGAACTGATCCAAAGACCCTCTAAACTTAGTCACGAACGCGCATAGCACATCCTCAAGAATCTGAATGGTGTGCTCGGACTGTCCGTTTGTCTGGGGGTGAAATCTGTGCTCAACACCACCCGAGTACCCAAATCTTGCTTAATGGCCCTCCAAAACCGTGATGTGAACTGAGTACCTCTGTCTGAAATAATAGAAATTGGAATTCCATGCAAACGGACAATGTCCCCGATATAAATCTCTGCCAACCGCTCCGAAGAATAAGTGGTACACATAGGAATGAAATAAGCGGACTTGGTCAACCGATCCACAATAACCCAACTAGCATCAAACTTCTTCAAGGTCCGTGGGAGTCCAACTACAAAATCCATGGTGGTACGCTCCCACTTCCACTCCGAAGTCTCTATCTGTTGAAGCAACCCACACGGTCTCTGGTGCTCGTACTTCACCTACTGGCAGTTGCGACATCTGACTACGTATCCCACTATATCTTTCTTCATCCTCCTCCACTAGTAGTGCTACCCCAAGTCCTGATACATCTTCACGGCACCCAGATGGATAGAATACCGCCAATTGTGGGCCTCTTCTAGAATCAGCTCCTGTAGCCTATCGACATTAGGTAAACAAACCCAACCCTGCATCCTCAATACTCCATCCTCGCCAATGGTCACATATCTGGTGTCACCATGCTGAACCCTGTCCTTAAGGACAAGCAAATAAGGTTCATCATACTACCGCTCCCTGATACGATCAAATAATGAAGACCGAGAAACACACTAGCTAGAAACCGACTGGGTTCTAAAAGATCCAATCTCACAAACTGGCTGACTAAGGCCTGAACATACATCACCGTAGGACTCTCCGATACTGGTAGATATGCCAAACTCCCCAAACTCTTCGCCTAGCGACTCAAGGCATCAGCCACTACATTGGCCTTGCCTGGATGATAGAAAATAGTGATGTCATAATCCTTTAGAAACTCTAACCACCTCCTCTGGCACAAATTTAGATCCTTCTACTTGAATAAATGCTGCAAACTCCTATGATCAGTATGAATCTCACAAGGCACACCGCATAGATAATGGCACCAAATCTTCAGGGCATAAACAATGGCAGCTAACTCAAGATCATGGACATGATAATTCTTCTTATGTATCTTTAAGTGTCTGGACGCGTAGGCAATCACCCTACCGTCATGCATCAATACTGCTCCAGGGCAACCTCTCGACGCATCACAATAGACAGTATAAGACCCTGAACCTATCGGCAACACCAAAGCTGGGGCTGCAGTCAAAGCTGTCTTGAACTTTTGAAAGCTCGCCTCACACTCCTCTGTCCAATGAAATGGAGCACCCTTCTGGGTTATTCTAGTCATTGGGGCTGCAATCGACGAAGATCCCCTCTACAAAACGATGGTCGTAGCCCCCCAAGCCAAGGAAACTCCAAATGTCTATAACTGAGGACGGCTTGGGCCATCTCTGCAAAGCCTCTACCTTCTTCGGATCCATTCGAATGCCCTCAGTCGATACCACATGGCCTAAGATGCCACTGAATCTAACCAAAACTAACATTTTGAGAACTTCGCATATAATTTCTTCTCTCTTAGAGTCTGGTGCACTATCCTCAGATGCTGATCATGATCTTCCCGACTCCGAGAATACACTAGAATTTCATTAATAAAGACAATGACAAAAGAATCTATACATGACCTGAACACACTGTGCATCAAATGAATAAACGTTTTTGGGGCATTGGTCATCCCAAATGACATAACAAGGAACTCATAAAGACCATACCAAGTCCTGAAGGCAGTCTTTGGGCTCTCGAATCTTCAACTAATAGTAACCTAAGTGCAAGTCAATCTTAGAGAACACTTGTGTGCCCTGAAGCTAGTCAAATAAATCATCAATACGAGGTAAAGGATAACAGTTCTTCACGGTAACCTTGTTCAACTGACAATAATCGATGCACATACGTATAGAGCCATCCTTTTTATTTACAAAAAAGATAGGAGCACCCCAAGGTGAAACACTAGGTCGAATAAAACCCTTATCAAGCAATTCCTACAACTGATCCTTCAAGTCCTTCAACTCAGGAGGAGCCATATGATATGGAGGGATAGAAATGGGCTGAGTGCCCAGCAACAAGTCAATGCCAAAATTAATGTCTCTATCAGGTATCATGCTCCAAAGATCAGCTAGAAATACATGGGGATAATCCCGCACCACTATGATTGAATCAACAGAAAGGGTATCAACACAAACATCGCTCGCATAAGATAAATACAAGGCACACCCCTTCTCTACCATATGTTGAGCTTTAAGAAAAGAGATAACTCCGCTGGGAGTGTGATCTAAAGTACGACTCCACTCAACACGCGGTACACGTGGCATAGCCAGCGTCACGGTTTTGGAGTGATAATCAATAACAGCAAAATGGGCCGACAAGCAGTCCATGCCAAAAATAATATCAAAATCCACCATGCTAAGTAGCAATAAGTCTTTTCTGGTCTCAAAAGTACAAATAGTAACCAAACATGACCAATAAATGCGATAGACAACAAGTGAATCCCCCACAAGAGTAGAAACATAAATAGGGGAACTAAAAGAATTCCGAGATACACCCAAATGCAGAGCAAAATAAGAGGACACATAAGATTAAGTAGAGCCTAGACCGAATAGAACCGATGCATCTCTGTGGCAAACCAATATAATACCTGTGATGAGAGAATCGGAGGCAACAGCCTCGATACGAGCGTGAAGGGCCTAATATCTGGATTGGCCTCCCCCTCGAGGTTGACCTCTACCTCCCCAGCCTCCACCTCTAGCTGGCTGAGTAGGTGGGCTGGAACCTGGAGCTGTAACCATAGCACTGGGAACTCTGCGGGGCACACTACAGCTGGAGGTTTGTGGGGGTGCACTCCTTCCAAGTCTAGGTCAATCCCTCACCACGTGGCGTGTGTCACTATACTCAAAACAAGCTTTGGGAGGGTGTGGTGGCTGTGACTGGCTAGGACCGGATCTGCTGGACTGACCTCTGAATGCACCCCACGTAAGAGGCGCACTAGAAACCGGAGGTACATAGCAAGGCTCTTGAGGCCTGGAAGAGCTGGAGTTGGAGCACTGCTAGCTGCTGGAAGAGCTGAATGAACAAGACGACCCATATATGCCCTACCATGATAATCTATACGGGCACCAGAATAGTGGCCCGACTCTCGTGACCTCTTAGCCTCCATCTCCTCTCTCTCCCTAGCATGCATACCTCGATCCTCCTAGCAATGCTCACCACCTGATGATAAGAAATATACATCTCCAACTCACGAGCCATGCTAGATCTGATTCTAGGAATAAGCCCCTCAATAAACCAATGAACCTTCCCGCAAACGGTAGCAACTAAGGCCGGTACATGCCTAGCCAAGCTGGTATAACGGACAACATACTCTGAAATAGTCATAGCGCCCTAGCGAAAATGCTTAAACTCTACGTGTCACGCGTTCCTAATGCTTTGAGAGACATACTCTCGCAGGAACAACTTTGAGTCTGAATTATCATCACATCAGTAGGCGCAGAAAGCAAATCTTGGTATTGAACTGAGCCCAAGTCAACAAAGCAACCTCATCTGGACTGTCTAACTCGTAGGTGCGCCACCACTCATATGCGGCCCCTGAAGTTGGAAGGTGGTGAAAGAAACCCCGTTGGATCCTGATACACCCATGACATGGAGAATATGAAAAAACTCATCAAGAAAACCCAAATCATCCTCCAATGCTAGACCGCTGAATATAGGAGGATTGTACTTCTTGAACCTCTCAAGCCTCAGCTGCTCATCCTTGGAAGCTGCTGCTCTGTCTCGGGGCTGATATAGTACTACAGGTGGCGCATGCATAACCTTTGGGACCTGCTCAATATGCACTCGTTGCATAGGAGTATGGGCGGTGAGAGTCTATGCTCCTCCCCCGGCCTGATATGTGGTTGCAGTAAGGGGGAGCAACCCTGCCTGAGTCAAGGTGGTGTGCATGCTCATGAACTGTACTAGAGTCTCATGGAGAGCTGGAGTAGTGGTAGTAGTAGGTGTGTCAGGTGCCTAGACTCCGGCTGGACCTACTGGTAGTACCTCAGCAGTAGATCATGCAGGTGCTCTGGCTGCACCACGCGCGCATCCTCGGCCTCTACCTCGGTCTCGGCCCCAGCCTCTAACACCTGCAGTAGCGGGCACGGGTACCTGGTCATCTTGCTTAGCACGTTTCCTCACCATCTGTGAGAGAATATAAAGACAAAATTTTAATTATGGTCTCAAACCCCTCGCATGACAAGAAAACCAAAATGAAGTGAAATTTTCCTAATAGTTACAAAGCCTTTCGTATATAAGTACAGACATCTCCATACTGATCAGCGGGACTCTAATAAACCGACATGTGTTCCATGACTCCTATGAATCTAAAGCTGTGATACCAACTTGTCACGACCCGAGTTCGCCCTCTGTGAACATGTCGTGACGGTACCTAGTCCCTACAACTAGGTAAGCCCAACAATGCGGAAAAACAAATAATCTGCAAAAATTATAACTCAAAACCCAAATGCATCAAAATGAAACGTGAAATGTAAAATGCCACTCGGCACATACAATTCAATAATGCGAAAGCCTACAATATCACCCCAAAACCCAAAACTCACGGGAACACAAGCTAGAAGAATACAATAAGTGCTCTAATCTCCAGAAATATCTACAGCAAAAGTATGATAGAAGGCTAAACACTACAAGATAGAGAAAAGAATGAGACTCTTCGATCTGAGGACGCGGAAGATGTACCTCAAAGTCTCCGTACTGTCCCTATCTCAAGGATAATGCGCCAAGGTGGAGGTACCTGGATCCGCACATGAAAAACATGCACAGAAAGGGCATGAGTACATCACAGCAGTACTCAGTAAGTGCCAAGCCTAACATCGGTCGAGTAGTGACAAGAAAGGTCAAGGGCCTACTGAGGTAAAACACAATAAATGATAGGGTAAAGACACAGCATAAATAAGTCTACAACAAGATTCTAAACAAGATAAATAAGGGATATAGTTGTAGAAAGAGAAAATAAGACAATACAAGGAAATGCCGCTACAACAGGAAATAGTAACCGATGATCTCTTGGTATCCCGAGGATCTCTTGGTATCCTCACCATATACACGAGGGATCTATTAGTGTTCCGAGGATCTCTTAGTATACTCAATAGGTAAACCGGGGATCTCTTGGTATCCCGAGTATCTCTTAGTATCCTCAATATATATGAATACATGTGCCAGGGTTCTCTTGGTATCCCGAGGATCTCTTGGTATCCTCAACATATATAAATACATGCGCCGGTGATCTTTTTGTATCCCGAGCATCTCTTGGTATCCTTAATATATACAAATACATGTGCCGAAGATCTCTTGGTAACCCGCACTCTCAGCCCAGGTTATAACACGTGCAGGGGGATATCCCGAGATCCCATCCCGTAGTCCCAATTTAAAACAAATAATAACAACTCAAGAATATAAAAATAAATGCTAAATGCATAGCAAGTATTAGTAAATTCTAATGTAACCTGCTCCACAGAATACAAACAAGGTAGTTTAAACAAATAGACAAGTAGGTCAACTAAACATGCTTTTATTTCAAAAGTAACACAGGCTAAATTTGCAATTAGAGTAACACGTGTAAACAAGAAACTCAATTTAAATACTTCAAGTAAAACTGGATTTTTCCACAATTAACTCGAGTATGCGCTCGTCACCTCACGTACAAGGCATTCCATTACCAAGTATCATATCCTAAGGGGAAAGGTCATCCACACAAGGTTAGACAAGCCACTTACCTCGAATCGGCTCCAAAATCAACTAGAAATCACACTTTTTCCACGAGTATTCGACTTCAAATGGCCCAAATCTATTCAATCCAATTACATATCATAAATAACATCTCAAGCAACTGATTCTACTATTTCACTCAAAGCTAAGGCGTGAAATTAGATAAATTGACCAAAATGCCCATCAGGACAATATCTCGGAATTGGAAAATTTTTACATTTTTAGAATCATCGTACTCTCACGAGTCTAACAATATAAAACTCTCTCAAATCGGAGGTTAAACACATACTCAAAACTCAATGATTTGGTTTATGATTTTTTACCCATTTTTCATTCAAAAATCCAAAATTAAGGAGGAATTCGTGATTAGATTAGTGGGTTTTAAGCATAAGAGAGTAGAGAATCGTTACCCAGTAGTTGCCCTCGAAAATCCCTCAAAATTTCTCCCAAATTCGAGCTCCCAAGCATTGTTTTGATAAAAATGGCTAACCTCGGATTTTGAAATGTTTATATCTGTCCAAGTATTCATAGCATCGCGAACGCAGAGGAAGTCTCGCATTTGCTAAGAAGGAAAAATGAAGGCTGGCAGAAATGCACTCCGCGAATGCGAGGAAGAGTCTGCGAACGCGAAGGCCTGGACTAGTGAAGCTACGCGAACGCAACAAAGGTAATGCCGATGCAATGACAAAAATAGGCATTAGTCCTCAGATTCAAATAAAGCTATGCGAACTCGATGCCTTAGACGCGATCACGATTGAGGGTGAAGCTTCGCAAATGCGAACGCGATGAGGAAACTGGTCCTCCTCCAGAATTACTCTACGCGAACGCGTGGAGGTGGATGCGAACGCGAAGAAGAAGAAGGTCAGAACTACGCAAACGTGAGAGGAACGTCGCGAACGCGAAGAAGGAATTGGACCTGCAACTACTGAAGGATTTTCTGTAACTCTTAAGTCTCAAAACTTCCCGTTAGCCATCTGAAATCACCCTGAGGCCCCCGGGACCTAAACACAAAAGTACCAACCCATCCTACCAAACTTGTTCCCATCCTTAAACCACCTAAAACAACGTCGGAAACTCAAATTAATCAATGATTCAAGCCTAAGAACTTCAAATTCTCTCAAAACACGCTTTCGATCAAAAACCTTATCAAACCACGTCCGAATGACCTAAAATTTTGCAAACACATCCTAAATGACATGACGGAGCTACTGCAACTTCCGAGATTCCATTACAAACCTCCGATCAAAATCTCGCCTATCAACCGGAAACTTCAAAAATTCAAACTTCGGCATTTCAAGCCTAAATTGACTTCGGACCTCCAAAACACATTCTGAACACGCTCCCAACTTCGAAATCACCTAACGAAGCAAACGGAACCATCAGATTTCCATTCTGAGATCATATTCACATTGTTCTGACTAGGGACAACTTTCCAACACTTATGCTCTCAATTAGGGACTAAGTGTCCTAAAAATTCTCCAAAACTCAAAACCAAATGTCCAGCAAATAAAATAAGCAGAAATAAACTTAGGGAAAGCAGTTAATAGGGGATTGAGACGCTAATTCTTAAGACGAGCGGCCGAGTTGTCACAATAAAAGTTATTTATAAATATAATTTTGGCTCAATGATTTAGTGGAGAGTTTGATAAAATCATTCCTTTGATCCAATGTCATTAAACGTAAGATATTAAGAAAGAAAAAATTTATTGGCACATGATACATGAGCTAACAGTATAGAAATTGCATTTCCATACATGAAAGTCAATTTAGTCAAGATGCTGCAACTTCCGTATGCACTCCTCAATTTACAGATTTGGTTAATCGACTGCAATTGCTGATGAGCATAGGGGTACCTATCTATCAAGGTACAAGTATTTCATAGTAGTGATTTTCGTACCTTTATGATCATTTTTGGTGTTACACAGAGTCGTGAGATGTGGTACATATATATATATATATAGTAGATTGAGGAACACTTAGAACAACCAAGTCCACAATCAATTTAAGCGAAAAATGGACACTATACAAGTCCCCCCCCCCCCCCCCGCGTGTGGTATTTAAGTTAAAATATCAACAAGATATATGCAAGATAGTTATTTGGGATTTAACTCTAGTAGTTCTAATGATTCTCGCGAATTTTCTCTATGCGTGTAGTCTAGACTTCTCTATTGATTGAATCATAACTATACGAGGTAAACTAATATAGGCACAGTGAAAGTTTGCATGCATCCTTCAATGGATTGGTCTTTAGGAAAACGTTTCTCGAATATTATTCTAACTTGATTTAATCAACAATTCAACAATCTCTTTCGGCTTAAGAGAATCACTGAATTAAATCAAACAAATAATGCAAATTAAATAAACCGATGAATAAAGCTACAATAATTTAAAGCTCCATAAACGAATTCAAACAAAGTACTAAATATAAACTCTACAAAATTTATCAAAACACCATATTTGTCAAACTGTAAGTTTAACTACTTCATAATCTTGGAGGAAGTCATCAAAAATATAAGCAACGAATAAGAAAACATCAATCTAATGTTACAATCCAAACTCCCGTTGAATTGATGGAAAGATGACGAAATTCGGTTTCCTGTAGCCTCCAATGCTCTCCTAAAGCTTTCAAGGTCAAAAAATCCCTTTAAACATGCTTTTTTGGTGTATTTATATCCTATAAGAGTGAGCCGGGTGAAACTACATCGAAATAAAAAAATACTCCGAGAAATTTGTACACACGTGCTACCCCATGTGCTGCCTTATGCGGCGCGCTAGTGAGAAAGTTCAGAGAGCAACATTTGACTGATAATAACACAAAAGCACTACCACACCTCCCCATGCAGCATGACTGTGCAATTTCCAAAGAATAAATTGTTTTCGTCCATTTTTAGTATTCAGACTTTGGTTCTCGGCTCCCCAATGCGATGCCAGTTTAATGCTTTGGTCTGTTATTCAAACTTCAAAGCTTTAACTTGTTCGATCTAACTCTCGATTATCTTTTAACTCAAAATCACTTCTTGTAAAGTATAAACACATAACTAAGTATAATTTATTATTATTTAAGTTCAAACACAAATAAAATACAGTAATTAAATTGCAAACTATGACTAATATAAGGTTTTCTACCCTACCATAATAGATAACCTACCTTTTCATTTAACAGTGTCATTTTCATTAATTTACTACTGTCAAGTGTAGCAACCAAGCAAATATAGAAGGTTTTCCAGTTTCCCGATGCCTTTGCTTACTGTCTCTGTCACTGGCAATTTCTTTTTTGTACGAATAAAGCTGAATGTAGAATAGTCTTTTGAGTAGCAGAGTAATAGGGAGAATAGAACAAGCGAGCATGTTTTTAGAAGGCATCTACCCATAGAAAATGGGTAGATGTATTTACCAGAAATATACGTAAAAAATTAGTAGTAGTTGAATTTTAGCTAACGTAGTAACAGAGGCATAATAAAATGTAAAATATGCAGTGCGAATTGTTGGTTGAATAGAGACGCGTGTAGGGTTTCTGCTATGATTAGTTGCTTTCTTTCTTTTCTTTCCATTGCTTTTATTAGCTTTTCTTCTTCCTCTAACTTCTCTTTCCTTTCTCTCTTACGAGGCTCAATTGCCGAGGTCTTAGCTAGCTGAAGAACCCCAGACATGTTCGGAACCAAAATATGGCTTTTTTAATTCAAAATACATAAATATATAGAAAAAAGTTACATTTTATGTATAGTGCTATGATATCTGATGTATAGCACCAAGTATTATGGTGCTATACTGCAAAAGCAGATAGCGATTAGTATAACGCCACAATATCTGACGCTATACATTAACTTCTATATATAACACTATGTATTATGGCGCTATACTCCATTTTTCTGGCCCCACCAATAATTTTTGAGTTCAATAATTCAAAAGTGTATAGTGTCAACTTATTTGAAGTTATATACATTAAAAAAAAATCTTCCGGGCTAGCCATTTCCTATGCCAGAAGGTTAGAATCGCATAGAAATTCATTCAAAAAAATTTTAACTCTCGTTGGAACGTCTATTGTAAAAAAAATCTCTAACATTTTTTTATTATGTCTGAAGAGCGTAGGATAAGTGTCGTGTTAAATTGCCACTTACAATGGAGTACGAAACATTGATATCGTTGTTATACAAAAAAAATGAGTGTCAGAAAACGTTTAGTGATACTTAAAGTAACCGGAAGATATTAGTATTCCGTTATTTCACAAGGGGTTGCTTTATTTACTTGGAGTTTAACATCGATGATGATCAAACTTTGAGTGATTTCCTGAGAACTCTGGACGAATGCCGGGAATTTCTTGTAATTACAATATTAGATATGTACGTGAAGGTCGAAGGCGTTCCAAAAAACGAGGTTATGCGTAGTAGAGATTACTCACAGTCATCGGGTGGTTATTCTAGATCATTTTTTGCCAGACAAGTTCCGAATGAAAGAGTTTTCCTTGATTTAAACTTATCACCATCGGTGAATGAGCAGTGAAAAATAATTTATACCCTGCTTTCCATAATTCACAAGAAGAGTGGTAAAATTTCATTTTTATTTGTTTTAATTATATATATATTTGGCGTATTAAATTTATATTAACGCTAATTTATTTAATAGGGGGTACCGATCGGATATGAATTTTACAAGTGGCCCATCCGGTAGTCATCACCTAATTGAAAACGTCCATCATGGAATGTCATCAGATTATGACTTGTAGGTGAAGTGATATAACCATATGAAAAGCATTTATTAATTTAGTAGCTTATATTTTTGTTGGTTATGCAGTGAAAACGAGCAAGTTGAACCACCCGTATCACTCAATTGTCCAAAGACAACATATTACATCGGGATCTGGCAGATGCACAGAGTGAGGAAGAGAACAGTGATTACGATAACAATGCCTATGAATCGGGAGACGAGACACCCTTTGCTCGTGAGGATGGTGATGAACATGATGAGGAGGAAGGACCTGATTTGAAGAGAGACCCCCTAGACAAAGAGTGCACGAGTCTGACATGTCGTTTCATTCAAGAAAGACTCCTTACATTGATAACTTGCCAACCGTGATGTGAAAGCTCTCATAAGGGATTTTGATGAAATCCGAACAGCAATATGGCATGAGTCTAGACCAACGGTGCTTGCAAAGGGGATGTTTTTTCTTGATAAAGCGCGCGTATGCAGGGCTTGTAAAATGCACAAAGTAAAAGAGTATCGTGAGATGCAGATATGTGAGTCAAGTTCGATGGTATACAAGGCTTTTTGCCACATTTGATTTTGTCCATGTAATTGGATGTTGCATGCGACCAAGAAGAAGACAAGTATGTGGAAAATGGGTAAATACATTCCCACCCACACATGCGAAATGGACATATCCAACAGGAATCACTTCAACTAGGATATTGACTTGATATCTATTGTACTTATTCTGCACATCGAAACATCCATAAGGTATAAAATCAAAGAGTGCATTACAGCAGTCTACCAAGAATATGGCTATACAATTACTAAAAGAAAGGCATATCTAGGGCGCAAAAGAGCGTTTGAAATAGTCTATGGTAACTAGGATACGTCATTTGCAGATCTGCCTAGGTACGTGGCTGCACTGCAGCAGTTTAACCCAGTGACGATTGTTGAATGGAAGCTTGAGCAGAGTCCAAGTAAACCAGAATATATACGTTTTCTGGGCATTTAAGCCAGCAATTTATGGTTTTTCGCATTGTTGGCCCGTAATATCCATAGACAGAACTCATGTCTATGGAAAGTACGATATCAAGCTATTGATAGCCGTGGAGGTGGATGATAATGGACAAATATCTCCTCTAGCTTTTGCTATTTGTGTCAGTGAAAGCACAGAGACGTGGATGATATTTTTGAACCACCTGAAAGAGCACGTTGTCAAACAACGTTAAGGTATTTGTCTAATATCTGATTGGCATGGTAGTATCTTAAGTTCTGTGGAGAACTTGCCTGCATGGCAAGAACCTTATGCATACCAGTGTTACTGTGTGAGGCACTTGAAGGCCAATATCCAGAAGGCACATCCCAAAAAGGATCTACATGATTTGATGTGGATGACAGCAACATATCACCAACAGTATAAATTCTAGAGGCATATGGATTCTATCAGGCACGAAGACGAGGTAGCCTATCATTGGTTAATGCGACATGACCCTGAAAAGTGGACGTTGCATACAGATTGTGGCAGACGATGGGGAATTCTTACTACAAATGTGTCAGAGTCCTTCAACAGGTTATTGAACTCGGCAAGAGGATTGCTCGTCAAAGCCATGGTGCGAATGTCGTTCAAGCAGATAGAGAAGAGGTTTGTTGAATGGTCGACAGCTGCAACGGAATTGATGGAAATGGATGTTGAATTTATGCCAGTGTCTATGCAGAGATTTGAGAAGTACATACAGTGAGCACATTGGCATTCCTTTTTGCAATATGATAATGAAAGAGGTATTTTTTGAAGTTCTCATCGCTATCCACAATAATCGAGGTAATAATGTACATATTGTAAATGAATCTACAAGGTTATGCTCTTGTGGAAAATGGTCAATCTACCACATGACTTGCTCACATTCCATCAAGTGTTTTCAGCGCATTGGCTATACAGAGACCAACTATATGGATCAATAATATAGTGTTTCCAAGTACCTAAACACATATAATAGTCAGTTGCAACTAGTAGGTGCTAAGCATTATTAGCCCCCGGAACCCTTTAAAATGGTGTGTAATAAGTCCTATTTGCATAAAAGACAGGTACAGAAGAGAACATGTATATGGAACCAAATAGATGTTAGTGACACCGTATATGAGCGCAAATGTGGTATATGCTTCCAAACAGGACACGACCGTAGAAAATGTCCTTTGGATGGCAACAATAATCAAGCTCAGGGTGAGTGTTCTTCTAGTGTACCTAACTACCCATGAGTTGATGTTGTAATAATTATTTGTTATATCTATGTTGTGAGATTTATGAAATAAAATTTCCTTGTTTGTTAATTATGATTTGTACTTTTCCATTTTACCTATTTAAATAATAATTTAATATAATTATCTATATATTTATTATGTGTGTGTTGTGTTGTCTTATCGAACTGAAAAAGCTGTCCAGCTGACATAAAGTTGTCTTGTCAACATCATGAATTTTAATACGCAAAATATAGCACCAATAGATATGACGCTATGTCTGTGTGGTCTCACCTATAAATAATGGGCTCATTGTTGTTATTTTGTGTGCTCAAAAATTAGTAAAAGCAAATATTGCAAAACAAGTAAGATTTTTTTACTAAAAGAAAATATTTCACAAATGGCGCAACCTCTTCGTCCACCAATGTGCTACTGTGGAAAAGCATGCTTGATGCAGAATTGTCGGGACGGTGGTGAAGTTGGATGCCGCTACTGGTGCTGTATGAACTAGTTCTACAAGTTTCTCGACGAACCTATTTGTCATTTCGAGGAATGGGTTGATGAACCATGTTATCAGGAATGCTATAGAGAACAACTACAGCTTCTTCATAATATGTGTTTATGCCAACTGAAAACACAAAGAGAAAGCGATAAAATTATTGCAGAAATGATGGCGAAACTGAAGGAGGTGGGAGAAGAAAAATAAATAGCACAATGGAATTGTGAAGCACAAAATAACATAAAAAAAATATAAATGGGAACTTGCGGAGGTGAAGGTGAAACTGAAAGAGGTAGAAGAAGAAAAAGAACAAATGTAAGAACGATTTAAGTGGTTGGAGCGGAGAATAAATGGCAACCAGGACTAAACATTGGCATGTATGTCTTTAGTGTATTTTGCATATTTCATGTATTTTTATTATGTTGGCATGTTATGTTTTTGTTTGTGTTGTAGTAATATTTTCCTTATTTGTTGTTCTAAATTTTATTTTAAAGGAAATGGAAGTTAAGTTTAACTGCTGGTGTTGTTACATGAAACTATCAAAGAAATAGAGAGCTAAAAAAAGTAATGGGCATATTTGATTAAATATTGTTGTTAATGTATACAAAAATATTATTTACACCAAATAAAAAAAAGGAAGACCGAATCAATGTGTACCGCATCCAGTGTGTCTCAATGTAGCCATTAGCCGGAGGCGCATCCCCTTCCACCCGGGTACGCTATCAGGATCATCATCATCAAGTCGTCTCCTTATAGCCAGATGCAGCGCAGGATGACATATATCAGTGGTGCTGTCAAGTCCAATAGAAGGCTACATAATAATAAGAAACTTAGTATAGAAAACTACATACCTATTCACAACAATTTATATTGTCTTACCATAGTCATGTCTGGATCTTGAATGTAGTCATCCGTCGCAACATCGCATGAAACCTGAAATAGAAATTAATAAAGTTAAAGAAAATAAATAAGTTACAGTTAAAACAAATTCAAAGTCAATACTAATAAACTCATACTTATGCATGTGATGAGGTGACATAACTCAGTCGGCGCCCAATATAAAAATCTCGGGTCGGTCGATCATCATCAGTGATAGACGGGCTAGGAAAATATCTACCGCAATCCGCTCCTTGAAAATTCGAGCCTGTGATCAATAATTGACCCGATAGCGTCACCTGCGATGGCAGTGGAGTGTGATAAATTCCAAGGCCGTAAGACGGAATGTCGGTCTCATGAATGCCACCTGCCATATCAGCAGCAACATCATCAGCATGAGCGTCATTGGCCCCTTTCTGAGGACCACCTCCTATCCTCCCACGACCATGACGTCCGGCACCAGCACCTCGTCGGGCACCATCAGATCGTTCGGCACCACCACCTCGTGGGATACCATGACCTTGCTGGTAAGCGGATAGGTCAATATAATCAGCCTCGTGTGCCAAACGCTGATCTGGTTGGGATCACTGCAGTGTCTGGACAGCCACATCCATGAATCGACGACTTTACTCCTGCATGACCACAGGATCGTAGACATAACTCTGCATCTTCTACCCCATACTACAGATGGTATGCAATCTAAACGCCTGCACAAAAGTATAAAATATAAACTACATATTTGGCATAAAATTATAGGTATATAATAACTAATAACAAAAAACATACCAGGGCCTCATGTCTCCCGGCGCATGAGACGTACCGACCTTCTACCTAATGAACTGGGTTCCCGACAAAAAGTCGACAAACAATACGGTACCATGCCATATAACCTTCAATAGGAAAGTGCTATGGAGGTGGGGTCAAGTCCCCTCGCCTGTTCAAAATACCCAACCGTGCGTTAAGCCATGCAATAAGTATGTCATTTGTCGTGGACGGATCATCCCTCTTATAATGTAAAGGATGCCATGCAGGCGGAGTTGGTATAGGCTCTGGAAAGCCAAACTGACAAAATACCCGCTCTGAGGCATGATGCTCGACAATATCGAGGCATGTGAGAGGGATAGAAGCCCTCTAAATATGTCGGACGAACGTACAATACGCTGGTAGGGTACCTATCACCTCCCCGCTGTATGGCATCTAGATGAACTATCAAATAATAACACAAACAGTTAGTGTGCGCACCACTAAGTAAAACAATAACTGGTAAGTTTAGTTATATATTCACATGTGCGTCCTCCAACAAATCCAACACATCCTGCAGTGGGGGAGATTATGATAGGAATAATACTTTCGTGCAAGTCTACGACGCATAACCCACCTACAAGCTAGAGGGAGATCCGAAATTTCTACATTAGCCGGTAGCTATGGTAGAGGAGGGCGAAGCTGCAGAAAATCGCTCCCAGACCCAAACCTAATATAGAAAGTTGACGTAAAGTATAAGATTAACTATAACTAGGTAGAATTGTAACTAATGGACATATTATTTGAATATGTTATCACCTGTAGAAGCGGCAGAAATACACAAACATCTCTGTGTGTGCCGATGTAAGCCCGACACTGCCTGTACAAAGATGTAAGCCCGACACATCTGCCTGTACAAAAATAAAGATGACAACATCACCCCAGCTGTAGCTGGTTGTATCCTCAAACCGAGTAATACGATGCAGAAAACGGAGGCTCACTAGGTTCCCCGAAGTGTTTGGGAACAAGACCCCCCAAGTAGAAGGAGCAACAACAGCCTCATATATTGTTGTACATCCACCTTCACTGACTCGTCGGTGATAGTATCGTGGAACTGCACTAGTTGGTCTCTACTGTGGACTAACTGCATACGACTGACCCCAGACGCTACCTCCTGGTTCTCCAACATGAAACCGGTGAGCATGTGCAACATATCCCAATATGCCTGCCGTGGATAATATCTCAAGGTCGTAGGAAGTAAAACTGGCAAGCCATCAGCGGACAGGCCATATAAAATCTCAGTGTCCTGGAGTGTAATGGTGGCCTTGCTGATTGGAAGATGGAAAGTATGCGTCTCCGGTCGTGACCATTCAATCAAGGTCGTGATCAAAGAGTAGTCGAGCTGTATCCGGCCAATGCTAATAATCCTATATAATCCCATTTCTCCAGGTAATGGACCACGCGGGGATGTAGAACGCGGGGAGGACTCAAAAACTCCCACAATAGATCCACTCTCCTGGTTCGGAAAATCAGCGTAAGCAACTATCCCTCCCATATATACTCAGATCTATGTTGGGGCTATAGGGCTAATAGATCCTATGTCCGAAGGCCGGGATGTATAGACATATCCATGTCGTCAACCGTAAATTCATATTTTTTAATAACTTAATTGTACAAATTATATATATATATATATATATATATATATATATATATGGTTCCAGGCTCTATATTTTGAGGCCAGTAGCACCAAATTATCATTAATAATTATGTATTTTTTTATTATTTAAATTTATATTTTTTAATAACTTAATTGTACAAATTACTAATTATGTATGTTGATACAATTAGTAACTTAATTGTACAAAGTTTGCATTTTCAACTACCAGTATAAGATACTTAAACAAAAGAAATTCTAAGCTAAAATACTACACATTACTACGCTACAAGGCTCTAAATTTTACTATGCTAAAAGGATCTACGTTTTACTACGCTAAAAAGGTCTAGATTTTAATACGCTAAAAATTAATCTAAAGTAAACATAAACAATAAATAAATTTAATTTAAAATAAAACACAAACAACAACAACTACAACTACAAGTATAGTCCCACCAGGTCGGGTATGGGGAGGGTAATATGTAGACGAGCCTTACCCCTACCCGAAAGGGCAGAGAGGCTGTTTCCAATAAAATAAAACACAAAACCACATGAAAACACATTTATATAAATGAGTATATTATCAGACAAATTTATTTGACAAATTTATATTTTTTATAAAACACTAAAATTAAATCTGGATAAATATAACATGCTAGTTTCGAAAAAAATACAAATCGAAATAGAACAGATACAAATCAAGAAATATGCATTATTATAAAAGTTTCAACTTAATAAATCGAAATATCTCGATTTCGAATTTTCTGATAACAAATAGATCGAAATTTTGACTCCAAAAGTATGAATCAACAATAACACAAAGCTCTGCTCAAATTTGGGATCTACGTTCTTTAGGTTTTATGTGCTAGGAGGACCCAATTTTTTTTCTTTTTCTTTTTCTTTTTAGAAATGAACAGAATCAACAATTTTAAAAGTTGTGACTAAATATATTAGAAGGACTTTCTCTCTCTAAACCAGAGCAGCGCACGATAGCAGGCTGCTATCCTGCGCCCGCCATGGCCAAGTCGAGAACGAAGCAACAATTAACAATAGCGAACAAAGGGAAAGAGGACTCAGAAGTCACCCTAGCAATACACCATCAACATCGATGGTTAACGGGTATGGGTTTAGCACCGACTGTGTTCCATAATCCCGATCCAGAAGAGGTACATGAAGCTATTGTAATGCCGGAGACGGGTATTCCGCAAAGATTGAATTAGATAACTCTCGGGAGTTTCATGCCCAAGCAATTTCAACCGATAGGGGAGGAAATTGAGGACTGTCCAATCCAAGCTCAAGAGGTAGGAACACAATCACAATCGCAAGTTCACCGGCGACTGCAATTTTCTACACATGCAGAACACAATCGATGCATACCAGTAGAAGCAGACACAGGGAGGATTGAAAAGGAGAAGATATCCAATCGAAGCCCTCAAAGAGGTAATGCCCTAAGATATATTCCCCCTGACTTGAGGGATGGACGAATTGTAGTTCAAATCGATGATGCCGATACCAATGATTTAGAGGTTTATTGGAGTAATGCACTGATAGGCTATGTACTGGGTGAATCGCCTTATGAAAAAACTATGGAAACGTTTGTCGCAAAGATGTGGAATTTTGTTGAAATGCCTCAAATCATGTACCATGATGATGGGTACTTTCTGTTCAGATTTGAGAACACAGACGATAAGGATCGAGTACTACAGTCAAGTCCTTACACCTTCCATAACTAGCCTTTGGTGTTGCAGCAATGGGAAATGGACTTTAAATTTGATCCTGCTAACATAAGTGTGGTGCCACTGTGGATAAACTTCCCTGGCTTACCACTGGGTCTCTGGTCGACTGAATCGTTAAGCAAATTAGCAAGTGTGATTGGAAAGCCCTTATATACTGATAAGTACACAGCAGAATTGGAGAAAATTTCCTATGCTAGAGTGTTGATCGACACTGATATATCAAAGCCTCTGCCAGATTGTGTTGAGCTTCAAACAAAGAAAGGCATCCTATCCCAACAGATACATTATGAGTGGAAGCCAAAATTTTGTGAGGTTTGCATTAAATTTGGGCACACTGCTGATGAATGTTGGTATAAGGAGAAGCAACAAACATCACAGGAAGACAGTAAGAGACCAACCACAACTCAGATGAAACAGAAGGCTAGAATAACTAAGAGGTGGACACCAAAAGTTAAAACCAAGATAGTGGTAACTATAGAGGAAAACAAGCCCGAGGAGGCACTGGAAGCAGTAGGAACTGATCCTACAAATAAGATGAAATGGGGAAACAAAAAGGAAAGACTGTGATGCAAGCAAATATGAATAATCTGAAAACAAGCAACAGTTTTAATCCATTACTGTTAGCAGACAATCTAGGGGACGCTGGCCCTTCCAGCTTCACCCCTAAATGAGGATAGCTACATGGAACATCAGAGGTCTGAACAAGGCCTTCAAACAGAAAGAGTTAACACTCTTTCTGAGGAAGCACAAGGTTGATGTCTTCGGCTGTTTGGAAACAAGGGTGAAGGCAGCAAAAGCTGGTAGAATACTTAACAAGGTCTATGGAGAATGGAGGAACTGTTGTAATTACAATGAACACTCAAATGGCAGAATTTGGCTTCTGTGGAACCAAAGCAGTGAGGTGACAATCTTGAAACAGATGAACAATTCATCCATTGTGAAATACACGACAGAGGAACAAACTTTAAAACTCTCTTCACAGTTGTGTATGCTAGAAATGATATGAATAAAAGATAACAATTGTGGGATAGGCTGATTTTGTTAGGAACATCTATTACACAAAGTTGGTTGATAAGTGGAGACTTCAACAATGTGTTGCACACAGATGATAGAATTGGATCTCCAGTAACACAGAATGAACTAAAGGGATTCCAAGAAGCAATCAACACTCTTCAACTTACTGAATTGAAGAGCATGGGATGTTTCTTCTCCTGGTGCAACAAGCAACACCCTAGCAGAAGGGTCTTCAGCAGGATCGACTGGACATTTGGCAATATGACTTGGCTGCAGCACTACAGCAATATTGAAACTGATTACTTAACTCCAGGGGTATCTAACCATTCTCCCATACTGATACAATGCACAACCACAAACCAGTTGAAGAACTTACATCCAAAACCTTTCAAACTGTTCAAGCCAGTGATGGAACATGCTGAATTTGCAGCAATTGTAAGAAAGGTTTGGAAGCAGAGGGGAACTGATGAGTCTGGCAGTATGCACAAGTTATGGACCAAACTCAAATCATTGAAAATGGAATTGAAAGAACTGAACACTCACATGGCATCTTATAGAACCCACCTCAATGCAGCAAGACAGAAGCTACAGACCATACAGTTAGAAATGTCAGTGAGAAATCTGGACCAGCAGCTGATCGACAAAGAAAAAAATTCTTAACAGAAGTAGAGAAATAGAGCACAATAAAAGAACAGATCCTTCATCAAAAATCCAGGGCACAATGGATCACATGTGGAGACTCAAACTCAAAGTACTTTCATGCACAATTGAAACAGAGGACACATGCAAACACAATAAATTCAATATACACTGATGCAGGGGTGAGGCTTTTTGAACCTAAGCTAGTGGAAGCAGAGTTCTTGCAAGTTTACAGCAAGATACTGGGGGAAACTCAGTCATACTGTAAGTGCCCAAATACTGTCCTCATTCAATAAGGATCTTGCCTAAATACACAGCAAAAGCAGTCTCTGGTTATGCCAGTTTCAAAGGCTGAATTGATCAGGCAATACATGACATGCCAAATGATAAAGCGCCAGGAGTAGATGGATTCACAGTCGAATTTTTCAAGAAGCACTGGGATACTGTTGTAGAAGATGTCTATGATGCAGTAACAGAATTCTTTGCAACAGGGAAAATGCATAAAGGTGTTAGTAGTACTGCAGTCACATTGATCCCAAAAGTGCAAAATCCCTCTACAGCGAAAGACTACAGACCAATTGCTTGCTGCACGACCATATACAAAATCATCACAAAGGTGCTCACAGCAAGAAGCAAAATAGTCATAGGGGGATTGATCAGCAATTCACAGTCAGCGTTTATTGAAGGCCGAAATATAACTGACAATTTTCTATTTACCCAGGATTTTTTAAAGGGTACAATAGGAAAGGAGTATCCCCCCGGTGTATACGGAAAGTTGACCTCAGAAAGGCATATAACAGAGTGGAGTGGTTCTTTATAGAGAGACTATTGCTGGACATGGGATTTCCATTCAAATTCACAAAATGGATAACGGAATGCATATCATCTGTCACGTATGCGTTAAATCTTAATGGAGGGCTGACCAATCCGTTTAAAGGAAAGAGAGTAATAAGGCAGGGAGATCCTATGTCCCCATACCTTTTTGTCATTGTCATGGAATACCTGCATAGGGAACTCCAGCATGTGATGAGCAGAAAGGATTTTAAATTTCACCCTAGATGCAAGAAGCTAGCTGTGGCGCATATCTGCTCTGCCGACGATCTATTATTATTCTGCAAGGCTGATACTCAATTGGTAAGACTTTTAAAACAAACGCTTCAACTTTTTGCGGACACCTCAGGACTTCAAGCAAATACAGATAAAAGTGCCGTATATATAGGAGGAGTGTCAAACTGGCTAAAAGAGGAAATCTTGCAAGAACTAGACTTCCTAGAAGGATCCCTACCGTTCAAATATCTTGGAGTTCCACTGGACTCCAAGAAATTATCAGTTACACAATGCTGGCCAATTGTTGAAAAGATAACCCAGAAGATGAACTGCTGGACATCAAAACTACTATCTTATGCAGGTAGATTCCAGTTGATCAAGTCAGTATTATTCTGGATGCAATCCTACTGGTCGTAAATTTTCCTCCTACCCAAAAAGGTAATGAAGATGATCGAGGAAACCTGTAGAACATTCATGTGGACTGGAGTAGCAAATGTGTCAAAGAAGGCGTTAGTGGCATGGAACACTGTCTGTCTACCTTTTAGTGCGGGGGGCCTGAATGTCCTGAATTTGCCAATATGGAATAAGGCGGCAATCGCTAAACATCTGTGGGCACTAACAATGAAGAAGGACTGCCTGTTGGTCAAATGTGTGCACGCATACTACATTAAAAACTTAGTTGTGGAGGAGGTATCAACTCCAAAAAATGCGGCCTGGGCAATAAGGAAGACTTTTGAGATACGATCATTGATCACAAATCTACAAGGAATTCAAGGGGATCAGGAATGTAGATTGCAATTGCTACTAAAAGGTGAACGGCTTAGCATTAAAAACTCTATCTTTTGCAAATCCCTCAATACTCAAAAGTACACTGGAAAAGCATTGTACTACAGACAAAACTCCACCCGCGATTCAAATTTATTGTCTGGCTAGCTCTGCACAGAAGACTAGCAACAGTGGAGAGGCTAATGACTTTTAGGATACAGATCCTACAACAATGTGTACTGTGTAGGCAAGTGGATGAATCCTTTGACCATCTCTTTTTTACTTGCCCGACAGCTTGGGAACTATGGAATAGACTACTAGTCTGGTTGGGTTACCATAGGGGCATAAATGATTGGGACAGCGAAGTGCGATGGATCAGCGACATTGCTAAAAGGAAAAACGGACGAGCTGAAATTACTACCAGTGTTTTTGGGATACTAGTATATTGTCTATGGCGAGAAAGAAACAAGATCAGATTCCACGGCGGAAGACTGGATATAAATGCTGTATGCAAAGGAATAGCAGTCCACATACATGTACAAGGGAATTCTTGTAAACAGTGGAAGAGTGAATTGCGAAGACTGGATAGCTACCCTTAGATTTACTGTATGTATAAATAATGGGAGTGAAAACACTATAGACTGAGAGAGGAAAGTAGCTGGTCAGCAGCTACTATATTTGTAAAAGTTATGCTATTATATGAAATGAAATTTTTCTTAAAAAAAAATGGACAGAATCGGGATGGGGGACCAAGAAGAGAAGAAGAAGAAGTAAAATAATGGAGGTAGAAGACGAAGAAGACGGATGATTTTTAAGAAAGGGTATAGCGCCAGGTATTGTGGCGCTATACTAGTGCCTGTCAGCTTTTACATTATAACGCCATAATACCTGGCGCATTACATTAACAATGCAATTACCATTAAAATATAATACCAGGTATTATGACACTATACATAAAAATACATATAGACCAAACAGATTAACTAACACCAAAAAAACAAAATTTAAAAAAAGGACCAAATATATTATAAGTAGCTACTACTACTATCATTTAACCAACCGCCAAACTTCTATGTTATTGTCCTAGTCATCTTCTGTAACATTACTTTATTCTAACGACTATATATTATTTTGAATCAAATTTTAATTTTTTAAATAAATAAAACTATAATAGAAAATTTTGATCATACTTTTTATCCATTGTAGTACAACCCTTACATTGTTATTCATCATATTGTTTTCCGTAATTATTCATTGTATAAACAACTCGTGCTAATTGCTTTGTGCTTGTGAATAAAACTAGCCGTTCCTTGTAGAAATTTAACATTCATAAATTACTACTCCTTTCGATTCACAATAAATAATTAATTTTGTTTATTTTGCTCCAAAATAAATATTATTTATATAACCAAGAAACAATTTAATTTGTTTTTCCTAAATTACCCTCATGTATGTATCCCGAAAAAACTTTTACTCCTCACATTAACTTTGCAGCAATATTTGATTAAGGGTAATTTAGTCATACTAATATTTTTGTCAAAAATTTAATATTTCTTAATAAGTGTGGCAAAAATAAATTAGTCACTTATCATGAAACAAAAAATATAGCTTGTACTAGTATTATTTTCCTCGTACAATATCAAAGTTATGCATGCACCATTGCAATGTGTCTTACAAGATGTTGAGCTTCGAAAATAACCTGTGGTAAATGATATTTTCTTTGATTCACAATAAGTGTCCAAATTTACTTTTAGCATGTTCATTAAGTAAAGGTGAAATATTTTAAACCACCCTTAAATTTGGCTTAGATTATTAGTATCATCCCCGAACTCTTCCCAATCTTAATTACCCCTCCCCCAACTTGGTCTTTTGAGAGTCATTACCGCTATAGGTGTTGATGTGGCAAAAAGTATGATACACTCACCTGCCACATGGATTTTTCTGTCTACGTGACATTTTTTTAAAAACTAAAATATTTTTACCTTTTAAAGAATATAGCTTTTTAGATAATTTTTTTGAATAAAATTTATAATAAACCTTGGATATAACTACATTATTTAGACTAAATATTTTTATTTAGCCAAAAATAATAAAATTATAGTTAATATTTTTTTGAATTTGATATGAAAATAAGATTTATACGATTAAAATAAATAGCCAAGATATCTAAAAAGTTATAAAAATACATAATTGAAATAAATAGTCATTGCATCAAAAGAAGAAATAAAAAGAACGTACAATTGCATTTGTAATTTATTACAATTGTACACTCTTTTTATTTCTTCTTTTGTGATGCATGACTATTTATTTCAACTATCTATTTTTACCTTTTTAGGTAAAATCTGTAAAAAAAATAAGAAAAATAAAAAAAATTTAGAGCGCCGTAATTTAGAGCAATGTAAAAAATTATAGCTAAGATAATTAATTTCAAATTTTGTTTATAACTTTTTAGATGCCTTGACTATTTATTTCAATTGTATAAATCTTTATTTTCAGGTCAAATTAAAAAAAAAAAGATTAATTAAAATTTTATTATTTTTGGCCAAATAAAAATATTTAACCTAAATAACGTCATCCTATCCAAGTTTTATTATAAATTGTAATCGAAAACAATTATATAAAAAGTAATATTCTTAAAAAGATAAAAAAATATATTTTATTTTTCAAAAAAATATTGCATAAATAGAAGAATCCATATGGCAGGAAAGTGCACCCACACTTTTTGCCACATCAGCATCTAGGGGGATAATGGTTGTCAAAAAATCAAGTTGAGAGGGGTAATTAAGACGGAACATAGTTTGGAGAGGATACTTATAATCTGAGCCAAGTTTAGGGGTAATTTAAGGTATTTTGCCCTTAAGTAAATGCTAAATTCTACACAAACATACCTACTATGACTAAATTACCCCTACTTAAACATTTAATGTGAGAAGTAAGAAAACTTTTTAAAGATATATACATAAGGATTATTTTGTAAAACAAATTGAATTCTTTTTTTATTACATAATTGAATATTTATTTTTAATCAAAATAAAAAAAAATAAATTAAATACTTACTGTACAACTTACCTTAACGGAAATTGAGTCACTGAAAGGACAACATAGTAAACGAGAGAACTTCTTTAGGATTTTCATCAGAAAATGAGGGGAGTCTTGGTGTGATATATAGTACAGGTAAGGACCAGTTTTCAAATACATAGAGTTAATTAATGCTGTAAATTTTAAAGGGTCCCAATTTGGGACACTGCCAAATGCCAATTGACTGCAGTGTGTTGTGACCTATGGTTAAAACCAGAGGTCAGTCACCCATTACCCGGTATTTAAAACTAACCTTCAGTTTACCAATCAATAGCTTTTGTTTGTTCATATTGTTACTCTTCAACAACAATAACAATAATAAACGGGAGGATATTATGTTTGTAAATTTTATCCTTCATTTAATGATAGAAAAGTTATTTTCACTAAATTCTGGCTCGAGGAGAAATAAAAAGAAAATAACAATAATAAATAGTGACAACAACAAAAAAGACATAAGGAAAGAAATAATATGTAATAATGAAAATCTAACTGTGATACAAGACTAACACTAATAGTGTTGGTAGTGAAAATAAATGGTTTTGTCTACCTACTAGCCTTCTATATTAATAATCTATTTATAACTTTTTATCAATAATCATATTTTTTATAAGCTGAAACAATTTCATATCCTACCTCAACTTTGCAATCTGCTACTCGTACTTTTAGTATTAAATTCAAAGCTAGTTTGATTTGACCACAAAACTAAATTTTGTGTCTTATTCTTCGACAGTACAACTATCGCTCTCCTTTAACTGATTTGTAAATCAAAAATAATGAATTATTATACTATATTGTAAGGTCAATTAAAATTAATTTCAGGTAATTGTTTATAGTAAAAAGAAAATATAATCCCTTCCCTTTCCATAATGTTTGTCACTCCGCATTCGCTACAACCAAGTTAACAAACATGTTAATTAAATAGTCTTAATAATCGATGAGATCATCATTTGAAAGCAGAAAGCTAGAGATTGAAAATGATATGAATTTACTTTAAAGGTTACTAATTCCTGTATGAAACGCGAGAAAACTTTTCTTCGTTTGAAGCTGATCAAAGGAAAGATAATTAAACTTAATCTCGTTTGTTTTAGTACTAGATCTTGAGATTCAAGAAGATATAATATTAATCTTGAATACTTTAGTTTTAGATAATGGGATTCGACTAGATATGTTGCAGGTTAATATGGTGGCAATGTTTATTGTCGCCTGGGTTTATATCAAAAATTTATTAAAAATCCAAATTTTAATAGAATATTTGCCACATTAGATAAAGGCGATCCAAATTGTGCGATCTCCGGTTGTAATCTCAGCGATGTTAGTTTCATTTAAGGCTGGCATGTGAGCCATCCCGGGCCTAAATAGGCCAAGTGGGCCGATTCCGATCTCGAGCTGGTCCCAATTTAAACGGTCTTGGGTTTGGTGGTCCTTTTGTAGAAACTGGCCCGAGACTGGGCCCACGAACTAGTGGTTCCGAGTTAAGTGGGTCAGTCCGGGGCCTAAGTGATCCCAACGGTTTTTTTTATAGAAGTTAGAAACAAAAATGGTAATAAAAATATAAGGTAATTTCTTATAAATTATATTATAGAATTGTAACATAAATTTTTTAATTCAAATTTAAAGACAAAAATATTGTAAAGATATATTCAAAACTATGTGATATAATTTTATTATAACATTAAGAAAATATTGCAATATCTTTCTTAGTCTTCCCCCCCTATGGAATGAGCACAACAAGGTGATAATACCACAATTGAGAAGAAAAAGAAATTAACCAAGGTGTACCAAAATACAAATTACATAATACATGTTACTTTTTGTTCATACAAGTTATACGGCATCTCTTACAAACTTCATAAATCCATTAAGGTCTAGAGAAATTTCCGTCGGTGGTGGCGAGAAAGAAGCTTGGTCATCACCGCTTCCGGCGAAGTAGAATCCTCCGCAAGTTCAGCTAGCATTTCTTCATAAGTTTTGTTTACCTTTGGTTGAGATTCAACAAGTCCAAATTTTTTTAGTTTCGAACAGATCCAATCTCCGAAAAGTATTGATTTTTCCAAGTTCTCCTTCATAGAGGAGCGCTCTATAATCACCAAGTTGAAGTCTTGCTTGACTGAAAGCGCTTTCTGATGCTACTGTTAAAACTTGAATAGTAAAAATATCTTGGCCCATCCTTGAAAGAACCAAAAAGTATTTTTCTTTGTCATCTACTATTCCAAAATATTAAAGAAACCATCGAGATTCCTTTCCTCAATTCCATGTGATAAATAAACTTCAAGCTCATTTTGGTTGTGGAAAAATCACTAGTAGTAGAACCTTGAGAATCCCTGAACCCCGCCCAAGCACTAACTGCTCTTGCTCCGGCAGTTCTTTTAGATTATTGAGAATCAGAAGAAGAAGGAACTGAAACATTTGGTCTAGCCTGAACTGACGCAACTTGATAAACATTATAAATAATTTGCCATTTATTTTAATTGAGGCTATCACTTCCGGAAGTTTAGAAAAATCTTTTTCTTCAAGTTCTAAACCATTATAAACAGTTTCATACTAAAATTGAGGACCTCCTAATTTTATTGTAGGATTTAGTAAGGTAGCAACACCATAAATAAGGGGAATAAGGAAAAAATATTTTTTAAACTTTTTTATCATAGAATCAATAGCCAGTTCATAAATTTTTCCACCCTCTGAAAAATGAGCAAACATGCAAGTTCTGGTGTATAAACTAAACAGTTAAAAATAATAGGATAATATTGGCCAGAAAATTTACTTATAGCAATATGAAATTTTCTAAAAAATCTACAAGCATTTTAACATTAGTCAATCCGCATTTGTAAGGTGCTTATCATCATTACTTACATGAGCATTAAACGTTGAGTTTATGGAGTTTCTGTATTCATATGCAACAACTAAGCTTTCATATATGTAATTCCATCTAGTTGGAAGAGCTTTAGGAACCATTCTTTCACTTAGGCCAAATTCATCGCATCTTTTAAAATATTCTCTAAATCTCTTCTACGGTTTGAATAAAAAAGCTAGTTAAAAGCCATTTTAAACTTTTCGATTTCAATATTTAAAATTCTCATACTGTCACGACCCTAAATCTAGAACCAGTCGTGATGGCACCTCTCATGAAGACAAGGCCAGCCGACAAAATAACAATTCATTTTAAGAAATTAAATTAATAGAAATGAAGTCAGTAACATAATAACAACCCCAAACTAAGGTGAAACAGTCAAATAGTATAATTTTTGCAGAATAAACATAGCCCGACATTGGAGTGTCACTAATCATCAGCATCTATCATAAAAACTACAAGTTTGAAAGCGTCTACACCACTATTATATAACTAAAATAGGAGAAAATAAGATAATGGAAGAAGCACTGGGCTGCGAACACGGAGCAGCTACCTAGTGAATCTACGAAATCTGCTGGAATTTCTCAACCCTCGCAAGCAAGACCTGAAGCACCCGAATCTGCACATGAGATACATGGAGTAAAGTGAGTACTCCAACTCAGTGAGTAATAATAATAAATGCAGACTGAGCAATAAGAATTCACGTAAAGGCACATCGAGAGGCTATAAAGAAGCAATAAAAGCTAGTGAAAACAATGAAATAGTGAAAATATCTAAAGTCACTTCAGTTCAATTCAAGCTCCTTTAAAAATATCGTTTAACATTTAAGCAAGTAAGTGACAGGCAACTAGTAAAGATAAGCACATAAAGAACCGCCCCTCGAGCACAGTACCAACCAAACCAGTACATCGAGCAACACAAAGAACAATAAAAGCCCCTCGAGCTATATCTCATATCACAATGGGTACCTGCACTCACTAAGGGTATACAGATAATCTGAGAGGGGCCTCTTACGGCCCAAGCGCAATATCAAGCCATCTCGTGGCATAATGAACATGCTCTCGACCTCATTTCAACAAAACACCTCGTGGCGTACAATCTCTGGCCCTCTGCCTTATAATCATAATCACTGTATCACTGTTGCGGCGTGCAGCCTGACCAGAAAGCATCCTCACAACATAGGCCCTCAGCCTTACTCAGTCAGAATCTCATAAGCCACTTGGGCAACAGTAAAACATGATGCTCAGCCCCAAATATCATTTGAAAATATCATTTAATGAGTTAAAATAGAGTAAACCAGGTTGAATTGTGAAAACAGTAGAATATAGCATAAGTGAGTACAAGTATAAAGTCAAATCAGTGATGCAATATCGGTATAATCCCCTAAGGGTCCAAATAGCTGGTACACGGCTCAAATATGGCATTCAGCCAAAACATGATGATACAAAACAGTTTCCAATCAAATGCGCGGTAAGACAGTCATTCGAGATGGACTAAGTCACAATCCACAACGGTGCATGACCCCACGCTCGTCATCAAGCGTGTGTGTCACCTTAATATAGCACAACGATGTGTAACCCAAGGTTTCATACCCTCAAGATAATAATTACAATTATTACTCACCTCAATCCGACCTAAGCTCTAGCTTGTGATACCTTTTCCCCTTGAATCGGCCTCTGAATACTCCAAATCTAGGCAAAATCAAAACATAACCATTAAAATATGCTAAGGGGACAATGGCCACTCAAAAACAATCAAAAAAACAACGCAAATCCCAAAATTAACAAAACCCGACCCCCGATCCCACGTCTCGATATTAGATAAATTTTACATTATTAGACTCCTTATCTCCCTACGAGTTCATACATATCAAAAGTTCTGAAATCCGACCATAAATGTGTTGGAAAACGTTCTCAAGCCTGTATGCTAAAACGTGTGTTCTTATGTGTAGGTTTTGATGAATGACAAACAAGCGCAAATTGATATATGACGAAGTTCAAGTACAAGCGCACAATTGGTGGATAACGAGATTCAAGCACAAGACAAAGTTCTATAGTTTAAATGAGTCGTTCTTAATTGTGATCTTGATCCGACAACTTGACTCATGACATGGCTTCTATCGTAAAACTATTTTTTACAAAATCATGCATATTTAATTTAATGCTAAATGATTTTAAATCATGCATATTTACTTCAGTCAAAATGATTTTTAAACATGCCACTAAAATCTGGACTAAGATAATCGATTATGTACTTATGATAATCGATTATGTTAAGCCAAGACTACATGACAATCGATTGTGAACTAATGATAATCGATTGTGTTAAGGCAGTGAGCATCAGGTTTTTAAAACCTGCGTGACAATCGATTCTGAACCTTATGGCAATCGATTGTGATGAGGCAGTGTCCATCAAAGTTTTTCAAAACTAGAATAATCGATTGTGAAGCTAATGACAATCGATTGTGAAGAGACAGTGTCCATCAGATTTTTCAAAGTCACAAAATAATCGATTGTGAACTTATGACAATCGATTGTGTTGCGGCAGTGACTTCCAGACTTTTTCAAAGTTATTAAATAATCGATTGTGAGTATATAACAATCGATTGTCACGAGGCAGTGTCTAAAATGATTTTCAAAATCTGATAAATAATCGATTGTTAACTTTGTACAATTGATTGTGAAGCTGACCGTTGTCGTAAATTTTTCAAATACCGTCATGTAATCGATTGTTGATTTTGTACAATCGATTGTTGAAATTAAAATCTGGAAAGGATTTTTTGAACGTTGCTGAATAATCGATTATTGATTTGGTATAATCGATTGTTTTACGTAAAATCTGGAAATGATTTTTTGAACGTTGCCAATAATCGATTGTTGATCTTGGACAATCGATTGTTAAGCGTAAAATCTGGTATTGATTTTTGGAACGATTGGCAAACAATCGATTGTGGCTTCCTGACAATCGATTGTCACAGAGTAAAATCAGCAACTCTTAATTGGCAATTAGGCAACGGTAATGCCAAGTTTTTCAACAATAAATACAGCTTCATTTCAGTGTTTTAAACACAACAACACACAACAACTGATCATTCTATTTCTATAAGCTTACATACTATTGTTTATCATTTTATATTCATTCCATAAAGCTTTTGAGAGCCAAAGTCTTGTCCATAGTTGTTGTGATCTTGAGCTTACTTCTTTTACTCATATCTACTCATTAAGGAGTGTTTTGTTTGAGTGTTTAGTGTTTTGTACACTTGTAAGAGAATTGTGATTCTCTTGTTGTAAGGAACTTGTGTTTCCTTGGTTGAAGTCTTGGAGTGTTGTATCTCCGAGCAAAAGTGTTAAGGCTTGTGTCCTTAAGTTGTAAAGGTTTGTTGAGCACCCGTAAGCTTGACAAGTTAGTGGAAAATCTCGAGAGAGTCTCTCGGGGACTGGACTAGCCACGTGTTGTGGTGAACCAGAATACATTGGTGCGTACTTTATTATTTATCGCACTTATTTACTTCCTGCAAATTTTAATTTCCGCAAGTTTACGCTAAATTTTATTATAACGCTATTCACCCCCCTCTAGCGTTAAGCGTATTATCTAACAATTGGTATCAGAGCCCAACTCTCTGAAGACTTAACAGTTTGAGAGAACCATCCATGGCTTCTACTCGTGACTCTTTTACAGGAATAAGTGAAGGTGATTTTAACATGTTGCCCCCAATATTTGATGGAAATAATTACTTATATTGGAAAGATCGAATGAGAATTTTCATCACAGCCAACAACTTTTATCTATGGCAAATCATCAAGCATGGTGATCAAATGACAACAAAAGTTGGGAAAGCCAAGGTAAGTGAATACAACACTAATGCAATAAATGTGTTGTATAGCGCCTTGAATCAGGAAGACTATCAGAAAATTTCCCACTACAAAACCGCCAAAGAGATGTGGGATAAGCTGGAGGAAATGTATGAAATCATGCCTCAAAAAGCGGACAGCTCATATGATGAATCAACTGGCCAATGTCTCATGGCAAACGAAGAAGAAGAGGTAAGTACGTCCAACTCTCACTCGCTTGAAGAAATGCAAAATGCTTATAATAAATTACATAGTGAGTTTGTTGATGCTTCCAAGACTATTAAAGATTTGCAGAAAACTCTGTCGTTGCAAGAAAAAGATTTTCAAAAACAACTCTCTCTAAAAGAAAAAGATTTTGAAAAACTAGTTTTAGAAAATGAGAAGTTGAAAGAGGAAAACAAGTTTTTCGGAAAAAGAAGCGCCAATAAGCCCGAAAGCTCTATTAGAAAGTGTACGTCTTGCTTGCATCTCAAAAATGAAGTAGAAAGGCTTAAAGGCACATTAGATAAGTTTAATTCTTCGCACAAAAATTTGAATGATGCTATTGATAATTTGAAGTCAACCAAGCATGGCACAGGCTTTAAGAATGAGCCTAAAGAAAAGGTTGAAGCCAAACCCCAACCACCTAAGGCTCAACCTAGGATTAATAAAACAAATACTTATCCTAGAAATAGCAATCCTAGAACAAATATGCATGCTAGACCAAATGTTGAACTTTTTAGAAGACCTAGCAATGACTTACCACCTAGAAATAACTACCCTAGAAATGATGCATATTATAGGCCAAATACTAGAAGGAATTTTAAACCCTTCAGAGCACCTAGAAATGATTTTCAACGTAGAAATAATTATTCTAGAAATGCTGCTCATAGTAGGAGAAATGATGTTCATAAAGCACGCAATAGTCATAATGCTGAAAATAGAGTAAACCATTTTCGTCCGTCAAGTTACTATGAACCTAGAAGGATGCATAACCCCAACGTGACTTGTCATTATTGTAGACGCATTGGTCATATTGCCCCTGCATGTTTTACACGACATAGACATATCACTCAATCGCATCATTATGATATGCCTAACCCTCAAGGACCCAAAATGGCATGGGTGCCAAAAGATCATTAATCTGTTTTGCAGGTGTGCTTGAAAGGCTACAGTATTGTAGTAGATGCACCAAGCACGACACCTCATTGCATCAAGAGGAAATTTCGGTTAGTTATCCTTTATGACAAAAACCGAATTGTTGATATGTGCTAGGAACCAATATTAACTTATTTGTTGTTAATTTGGTTCCCTTATTGTTGAATCTTTGATAAGCTTAGTCGTAATAGTTGATGTGCGTTAACAATTGAGATATCCTTGTCAACAATCAATATCAATTAGCTTTGTTGATTCATATGTTGAAAACGTGTTGTTAAATGACAATTGGTGTCAATTAGTTTACTTGTTAGTTATCTGCTTTTAAAAGATCAAAACTGTTGATATGTATTAACAGTTAGCTTGATAAAATCATTTCATTCATGATTTGATAATTGCTATCTGTGGTCTAAATAACTGTTAGTATACCGTGTGGTGTGTATTATCTATTAGCATATTCTTCAAAAAGTTTTCACTCACATTTTTGATGAATGCTATCATCAGCTTTGAAAAATAATTGAGATGTCTCATGTTTCTAACAATTGACAAAAATCCTTCTGTTAAAAATCGTCTCTTGATAAACACATCCTTTGGTCTGGATAATGGTTGGTATGTTCTTCAAAATTCGATGTATGGTTGATCTGTTAACAGTCAACACTCGTTTGTAATATGCTTTACTAAAAATAATAATTTGTATCACTTTAATAAAATAACTTTTGGTACACTTATTATGTCATCCAACAAATGGGTTTATCATTGTTTTATAACAATTGGTATATCTATGTTTTGTTGGTATGTCTTGATAAATTTCTGATTAAGGGGAAACAGATTGCATGAAGTTTACTATCTTTTTGATGACAGAATTTCAAAACAACTCTCTATATTGACAATGTTATTTTCTTTAAACTCTTATGCCACTAATATCTTGCATTCCAAATCTTGTGGAAAATGATATCTTAGAAAATATTTGTATTACTTTGGAGCAACTAATAAGTGTCATGCAAGGAATCTGTAAATCGCATTTGAGATATCATTGATAGACAAGCTTAATTTCTTCTTGGAGCTGCAAATTAAGCAAATGAAAGAGGGAACTTTCATTTGTCCATCTAAATGTCGCAAGGAGTTGCCAAATCAATTCGAAAAGAGCAACACCAAACCAATGGTCACTTCAATGAATTTAGATGACCATCTTGACAGAAATGTGAAAGGTAAGACGAGCAATACCAAGAACTACACAGGTATGATCGTTCCTCACTTTACCTTATTGCTAGTAGACTTGATAAAATATTTAGCGTTTAATGTTGTGCTAAATATAAATCATGTCCAAATGAAGTATTGAATGTGGGTAAACGTTGATCTAAATGCATACATTTTAGGTTGCATTTATATTTTAATTACTGACTTGAGCGTCGGAGACGTTTAATTCTATTTTGCAGGTATCGCCCAAAAGGTAGGGGGAACTATAAAGAAATGGCATAAAACAATCGATTGTTACAGCAAATAATCGATTATTTTACTGTGCAGAAAATCGATTAGCAAGTATCACTAATCGATCATTTATAGTTTATGCTTATTATGAAGTTTTGTTTACCAATCGATTTTTTAGTTGTTTAATCGATTACCGTCTCAGCCATTCAGTACTGTTTTTCTACAACAATCGATTGTTCCATATATATAATCAATTATTTTTCGAGTCAGAAAATCACTGTGCTTACTGGAACAAAACAATCGATTACCATACTTTGACAATCGATTATTTCATGTCAAAAATTCAAAATTGTTACCGTTTGGTTCTGCAATTGATTTGTGTCAGTTCCGAGATTCAGTCAAATATTAATGACAATCGATTATCTCATCCCAACAATCGATTGTCTAACGGTCAGTAAGATTTATTTTTACCGTTTCTGACTGTTTCAGCTTTCAATTTTTTGCAGATTTCCTCCATTAATGAAATGCCTTTCTTCCCTCTATAAATAGGCTCCATATATGTTCATTTTTATTCACTGAAGCATCAATTTAGCTCTCAAACTATAAAAACTCTTTCAAAACTCTTGCAAATTCCAGCAATACTTAGTTAAAATGTCGGGCCGTCACTCTAAACGTTCCCGTTCTGCTAGGCATGGTGCATCCTCCTCTGCTGCCCCAAACTATCCTTACCAAGATGGTTCCGTTCTTTACTTTAATTCTGACATCGAGCTTACTCGATTTTTAACAAAATTTGAAAAGCGCGACATTCTTCCTCCCCTCTTTTCAACCAACAAGTATCTTGAATCCTATGGCCCTGCTGCAAATATACTCAAAAATTGTCAACTTCTTGACTTCTTACTTCTTACCCATCCTTACATCAATACTACTTTAATTCAAGCTTTTTACTCCAACCTTCATGAGGACGATGACGGTGATCTTGTGACAAATATAAACGGGGTTCAAATTCTTATCTCCGATGAAAACCTCCATACCATTGCCCATCTTACTCGTAATGGTGAAGACATTTTTCGGTACACCGGAGAGGCCGGAGCCCTTTTTGATGAAACAGCCCTCCTACATCAAACCGGTATTACTTCTTATGATCCAAATCTTTCTTCCCGTCGTCCTACAATTACGGGAATGGATCCCAATTATCGGTTGATTTTCTATTTCATCACCCGAGTCCTCAAGCCTCGTAAGCATAACCATACTACCATTTCCCAAGAGGACACCAAGCTCATGCATGCCATAATAACCGGAGCTAACATCAATTGGTGTCGGCTCGTCAAGATTCACATGCGTGACGCTATCGGAGATGATAGGCCTCTTCCTTATGCTCTCCTCATCATGAACTTTCTTGAAGCCTCCGGATTCATCACTTCCAACGGTCCTCTCAAAAAGAGTACCAAGAAGTGGGAAATTTCAGAATCCTCCTTTCATCATGACGGTGATCATACAGCGCCTGCTCCTCCTCCAACCCGTCGAACTCGTCCAGCTCAAGAGCCTACCCTCCAATCAATTTCCGACCAAATTGCTTCATTGACCTCTTCTCTAGGTCAATTAACTCATGAGATCCATGGATATTTTGACCATGTTAATTATCCTTATGCGGGTCTTGTTCCATATGAAGCAGCGGATGATGAGGCGGGAGATGATGGAAATGAATAATTTCTTTGTTTGTTGTTTTTAAGTTTGTTTTTATATGTTGCATTGTCTTCCCTGTTACTGTAATCTCCTTTCCAATAAATAAACAAGTTTTATTTACATCTTTGGCATCTTCTTATATTATTTTTGCTAATGGCAAAAGAGGGAAGATAACGGGTATGCACTCTCAATATTCATAAGCTTAAATTGAGGGGGAATTCATATATTAAGGGGGAACTAATCGCATACTTATTGCATATCTTTACTTGTCTTTGAATCGTCATTATAAATTGTTTAAGTTGCATATCCCGCTTAAAGTTTGCCATTATCAAAAAGGGGGAAATTGTTGGAAACACGTTCTCAAGCCTGTATACTAAAACGTGTGTTCTTATGTGTAGGTTTTGATGAATGACAAACAAGCGCAAATTGATATATGACGAAGTTCAAGTACAAGCGCACAATTGGTGGATAACGAGATTCAAGCACAAGACAAAGTTCTATAGTTTAAATGAGTCGTTCTTAATTGTGATCTTGATCCGACAACTTGACTCATGACATGGCTTCTCTCGTAAAACTATTTTTTACAAAATCATGCATATTTAACTAATGCTAAATGATTTTAAATCATGCATATTTACTTCAGTCAAAATGATTTTTAAACATGCCTCTAAAATCTGGACTAAGATAATCGATTATGTACTTATGATAATCGATTATGTTAAGCCAAGACTGCATGACAATCGATTGTGAACTAATGATAATCGATTGTGTTAAGGCAGTGAGCATCAGGTTTTTCAAAACCTTATGACAATCGATTGTGAACCTTATGACAATCGATTGTGATGAGGCAGTGTCCATCAAAGTTTTTCAAAACTCAGAATAATCGATTGTGAAGCTAATGACAATCGATTGTGAAGAGACAGTGTCCATCATATTTTTCAAAGTCACAAAATAATCGATTGTGAACTTATGACAATCGATTGTGTTGAGGCAGTGACTTCCAGACTTTTTCAAAGTTAATAAATAATCTATTGTGAGTATATAACAATCGATTGTCACGAGGCAGTGTCTAAAATGATTTTCAAAATCTGATAAATAATCGATTGTTAACTTTGCACAATCGATTGTGAAGCTGACCGTTGTCGTAAAGTTTTCAAATACCGTCAGGTAATCGATTGTTGATTTTGTACAATCGATTGTTGAAATTAAAATCTGGAAAGGATTTTTTGAACGTTGCTGAATAATCGATTATTGATTTGGTATAATCAATTGTTTTACGTAAAATGTGGAAATGATTATTTGAATGTTGCCAATAATCGATTGTTGATCTTGGACAATCGATTGTTAAGCGTAAAATCTGGGATTGATTTTTGGAACGATTGGCAAACAATCGATTGTGGCTTCCTGACAATCGATTGTCACAGAGTAAAATCAGCAACTCTTAATTGGCAATTAGGCAACGGTAATGCCAAGTTTTTCAACTATAAATACAGCTTCATTTCAGTGTTTTAAACACAACAACACACAACAACTGATCATTCTATTGCTATAAGCTTGCATACTATTGTTTATCATTCTATATTCATTCCATAAAGCTTTTGAGAGCCAAAGTGTTGTCCATAGTTGTTGTGATCTTGAGGTTACTTCTTTTACTCATATCTACTCATTAAGGAGTGTTTTGTTTGAGTGATTAGTGTTTTGTACACTTGTAAGAGAATTGTGATTCTCTTGTTGTAAGAAACTTGTGTTTCCTTGGTTGAAGTCTTGGAGTGTTGTATCTCCGGGCAAAGGTGTTAAGGCTTGTGTCCTTAAGTTGTAAAGGTTTGTTGAGCACCCGTAAGCTTGACAAGTTAGTGGAAAATCTCGAGAGAGTCTCTCGGGGACTGGACTAGCCACGTGTTGTGGTGAACCAGAATACATCGGTACGTACTTTATTATTTATCGCACTTATTTACTTCCTGCAAATTTTAATTTCCGCAAGTTTACGCTAAATTTTATTATAACGCTATTCACCCCCCCCCCCCTCTAGCGTTAAGCGTATTATCTAACAAAATGGTCCTTCAAATCCTTAATCAAAGACCTATGTTTTTAACCCCTAATATTTTCCAATTTTCAACCCTTAATTTCCATAATTACAGCTCTAATCTGCGAAATAATATCATAGAAACATGTTTTCATGACCCAAAATCTTACCTCAATGACGTATCCTTAAATTCTCTCTTCAAAATCGCCTAAAACTCCAAAACACGTGTTTAAAAATGGTGAAACCCTCTGAAAATCGCAAAGGAAAAATTATATACATTCTGACCCAGGATTTTCGCCCCTGACGCCCATCCATCACATGTGCGGTACCACTTCTGCGGTCTCAGACGCCGTATCTGTGGTCCAAGACGCAGCATCTGCGGTCTTCACTTAAAATCCACTTTCCACATCTGCGATGCCCAACGCGCACATGCACCATTGTAGGTGCGGTTACTTAACCGCTTTTGCGGTTCTTGCTTACCCTGGCTCCCTCCTCTTTTTGTGATTGGCCTCCAGCATCTACCGGGTCGCACCTGCGATCCTTCAACTGAAGATGCGGTCATAACAACAACAAAAATGATTTCAGCTTCCTAACTCAACTCGAAACCTTCCGTCGATCATCCGAAATCACCCCGAGGACCTCAACCAAAAGTACCAACAAATCTTATACTACCATCCAAACTTATGCCAATCACCAAAACACCTCAAACAACATCAAATCAACCAACACACATCAGATTCAAGCCTATGTTTCCAAAATCATCCGAATAACGCTTCTAATAAAAAAGTATACCAAACCACGCCCGAATGACTTGAAGATTTGCACACACATCCCAAATGACACAACGGAACACGATATCACTTGAAAGAAAGAGCAAACAATATACTACCTGAGCAAGAAGTTTACCAACTACGAGGCCAAGCATGCTTTGCTGGAAAGAACCTGCTGTGCTTTAACTTGGGTTGCTCAGAAATCGAGGCATTATCTGCGGGCCTACACCTCCTACCTCATAACCAGGTTGGATCCATTGAAGTACATATTTTAAAAACCAATTCCCACGGGAAGATTAGCAAAATGGCAGATCCTGCTCACCGAGTTTGACATAGTCTATGTCACTCGTACAACAATGAAGGCCCAGGCATTAGCGAATCATTTAGCCGAGAACTCGGTTGAAGATGGATACCATCCTCTGAACATTTATTTCCCAGATGAAGAGGTGAACTCGGCGGAGGCAATATTGAAGATACCACTACCTGGAAGCTGTTCTTTGATGGAGCGGTAAACGTAAAAGGTGTGGGAATTGGGGCAATCTTAATCTCACCCACCGGTCAGCACTATCTAGCCACAGCTCAGCTTCGGTTCTTCTGCAAGAATAATACAGCCGAGTATGAAGCCTGCATCATGGGTATGAACATGGAGATCGACCAAGATGTCAAAGAGTTGTTGATTATGAGGGGTTCAGATCTAATCATCCGGCAAGCCCAAGGAGAATGGGAAACTCGAGATGACAAACTTATTCCCTATCGATAACATGTGGAAGATCTTATCAAGCGGTTCAAGAAATAGAGTTCAGATACATCCCTCGCTGTCACAATGAACTAGCTGATGCACTCGCCACTCTGGCCTCGATGTCGCCCTATCCATGCAATGCCCACATTGATCCATTGGAAATCCAAATCAGGGAAAGGCATGGGTACTGTAATATGGCAGAGGCAGAACCAAACACCTAGCCATGGTACCATGATGTCAAGATGTTTCTAAAATCCAAGAATATCCCAAGAAAGCTACTAGGGACCAAAGGAGAACCATTAGACGTCAGGCAAGTAGTTTCTTTCTAAGCGGTGAGACTTTGTACAAAAAGACCCCGGACCTTAATTTGTTAAGATGTGTTGACACCGAAGAGGCTAGGAGGATCATGCATGAAGTGCACGCAGAAGTATGCGGACCGCACATGAATGGGTACGTGCTAGAAAAGAAAATCATTCGAGCAGGCTATTATTGGATAACCATGGAAAAGGACTATTTTAGCTTTGTCCGGAAATGGCATCAGTGTTAGGTGCACGGTGATGTGATTCATGAACCTCCCATAGAACTGCATCCCATGTCGGCACCTTGACCATTCGTAGCTTGGGCCATGAATGTCATTGGGCAAATCGAGTCGAAAGCCTCAAATGGGCACAGATTCATACTGGTTGCCACTGATTACTTCACAAAGTGGGTCGAAACCATCATTCTTAAATCGGTTACTAAGAGAGCTGTGGTGGATTTTGTGCATTCCAATCTTATTTGCCGTTTTGGCATTCCCACATCTATCATCACATATAATGCTGCAAATTTGAATAGTCGATTGATGGGAGATATATGCGAACAATTCAGATAACACATAGGACCTCTACTCCCTATCGGCCTAAGGCTAATGGTGTCGTCGAAGAAGCAAATAAAAATATCAAGAAGATCTTAAGAAAGATGATTCAGTGTTCCAGGCAATGGCATGAAAAGTTGCCTTTCGCATTAATGGGTTACCACACCACAGTGCGTACATTAGTAGGAGAGACCCCATACCTCCTAGTATGTGGGACTAAGGCTGCGATACCCGCGGAAGTGGAAATCCCTTCTCTCCGGATCATCGTTGAAGCTGAGATCAATGACACGGAATGGGTCAACGCTCATTTGGAATATCTAACCTTAATCGATGAAAAACGAATGGCTACAGTCTGCCACAGGCAATTTTATCAACAAAGAATGGCCCGAGCTTATAGCAAGAAAGTGCGGCCCATAAATTTTGAAGTGGGACAACTTGTCTTAAGTCGCATTCTTCCTCACCACCAGGAAGCAAAGAGAAGAATCAAAGGGAAAATTTGCTCCTAATTGGAAAGACTTGTACATCATCAGAAAGATATTCCCAAAAGGAGAATTGTATCTGGGCGATATCGAAGGAGATGATCCTGAAGCAGCCATGAACACAGACGCAGTAAAAAGATATTATGTCTATGCTCTCCACAATAATGACTTTGTCCAATTGAGATGACGAAGGCTTTCATTCTCGCTATCAAAACACTATCAACCCTTTTGCAAATCCATTTGAGCTGGCTACTCTTCTTTGGTTACCCTATTTGGAACCTCAAAGTGTTGTTGAAAAATGAAAAATAATAAAGAAAAGAAAGAAATGGGAAAAAAAGAAAGAAAAAGAGAAAACAAAACAAAACAGAAAAACAAAAGAAAGAACAAAAAACAAACAAAAGAAAACCAAACACGAAGTTCCTTGAACTACACCTGACTTGATTTCGAAAGGATACGTAGGCACCCTCTCTCTGGGGTTCAGTCACACCAAAACAAAAATCCCAATTCCCATTCCCCCTGAATTACGAAACTGGGGCAAATGATATAATGGTTCAGAAAAAAGCCACCAGAATGGTTCCAAAGTTGTAATTTCATCCAAAATTCTGTCACCCAAAACCCGTCCAAGTCTTTATGATCAATTAGAAAAGGCGTCGGAATTGGAAAACTCCGCTGTTGGAGCCTGGTGCAACAAAACAAAGAGAAATAAAATGAGAGATTCTCATTGGTGAAAACTTACGGGCATCATAAGGCGTCAATGAGTAGAGAAATTAAAAATGAGAGAGTTCGCTTAGTGAAAACTCGTAAAGAGCACTATCGGGCGACGGTGAGAAAAAAAATGAGAGAGGTCGATTGGCGAAAACCCTAAAAGGGCGTCATCGGCCGAAAAGAAGACATTGTTCATCATCGAAAGTCCTGGAAAAAGTCCCTGGTGTTAAAAATACAGGTTAATGAGTTTATGAGAAGCGGGGAAAAGTTTGTTCGAGTCGGGCATCCAGCCCAAGAAGCATGTCATGTCTATTTGAAGTCCGCGTGCACCCTAGATAAGTCCTTCTTTTCTCCCCTACAGGATGCTTCTCTTTAAATTCATTTTCTTGCTTTCACTTACTTTTCTTGAAATATTTCGTTTAAATCTATCTGTTGAAACTAATATAAAGAAAAGGTGGCAAGAGTGGCTTTACAGAGCTTTACCTAATAGAAACCAGAAAAGGATGCCCAGTCTCAGCAGGAGTATCTATCCGATCCTGACTGGTCATGATAGTTGATGCTTCGAAATAAAAATGGTTGGAAAGAAAGGAAATCAAAGTCAAATGCCCACAAAGGCAAAATGAAGTTAAAAAGGTTGAGTCCACCGGGGCTAATTGTCTCGTCAAAATTTTGAAAAGACAATGTACCCAAATGCTCTGAGGTAGAAGTTGGAATAAAGAAGTAAAAAATGAAAGGTCTATGGAGGTGAAAGAAAGATGGAAGAGTTTACGTCCCATGAAACTAGCCGTTGCAGCAAGTTTGAGGAGACCAAAGTTTACTAATGTCCCGAAGAAACGAAAGAGAATGAAAGAAAAGAAAAAGGAAAAGAGAATCAGAAAGGAAAGGCCTACGAAGGCGAAATAACGCTGAAAGTGTAGTTCCACCGACCAACCATCAAGGAAAAATCTGGAAAAACAGCATGTTTTCTCAACAGAAGCAGGGTCAAGACCAAGCAATTAAGGCCACAAAACCAACCACTATTTCAAACTAACAATCGTGATTTGTTTGAAAATTTGAAACAGGTGCAATTCAAGCAACCATGCAAAAAGCAGGTGCAACCCAAAAGAAATGCGCATGAGCTAGGAACAACTTCAAAGCAACATTCAGCCCAAAAAGGGAAGCTTCCTTCAAATCCTTTCCCACAGTTATAAAGGAGGAAAGAAGAAAAAGGAATATAACAAGACCAAGGTAACATAGGGTCGCCAATCTCTAGCTGCATCTTCCCCAAACCGAGGATCATTTTCCATTTCCTCCCCAGCATAACCTGTGGACCTCCCCATCATAACCCGAGGATATTTTCCCTTTATCCCCAGCATAATCTAAGGGTCTTTTTCTTTTTTTCCCCAGCATAGATCGAGGATCTTTTTCCTTTATCCCCAGCATAACATGAGGATCTTTTCTTTTCCTCCCCAGTATAACCCGAGGGTCATTCTCCTTTCTTCCCCAGCATAACCTATGGACCTCCCCGGTGTAACCCGACGATCTTTTTTCTTTATCACCAGCATAACTCGAGGGTCTTTTTCTTTTCTTCCCCGGCATAACCTGAGGATCTTTTTCCTTTATCCCCAGCATAACCTGAGGATCTTTTCTTTTCCTCCCTGGCATAACTCGAGGGTTATTTTACTTTTATCCCCAGCATAACCCAATGGTCATTTCCTTCTATTCTCAGCAGACCCTCCTTTTTTCCTGCTCATTCCGGCATAACCTGTGGATCACCCTGGCATAACTCAGGAGCACTTTTCTTCCTATCCCGGCATAACTTGTAGATAGCCTTGGCATAACCCAGGAGCCTTTTCCTTCCTATCGTAGCATAACCCATATATCTCCCTCGCATAACCCAGGAGCCTTTTTCTTTCATCCCGGCATGACCCATGGATTACCCTGGCATAAACCAGGAGCCTTTTTTCCTATCCCGGCATAACCCGTAGATCTCCCTGGCATAACCCAAGAAGCGTTTTTCCTTTATCCCAGCATAACCCCTGGATCTCCATAGCATAACCCAAGAGAGATTTTTTTTTATCCCGGCATAACCCGTGGATCTCCCTGGCATAACCCAAGCACATTTTTCTTTTATTCCGGCATAATTCGTGGATCCTCCCTGGCATAACCCATGGACCTTTTTCTTCTATCTCGGCATAACCTGTGGATCCTCGATGATATAACCCAGTAGCCTTTTCTTCTATCCCAGCATAACCCGTGGATCCTCCCTGGCATAACGCAGGAGCCTTTTTCTTTTATCCCGTCATAACTAGTGGATCTCCCAGGCATAACCCAAAGGACCTTTTTCTTTTATCCCATCATAACTAGTGGATCTCCCTGGCATAACCCAAGTACCTTTTTCTCTATCTCGGTATAACCCATGGACTTCTTTTTTTTATCCCCCCCAGCAAGAACCCTTTTCAATCCTGGCATAACTCTTGGATGTACTTGGTATAACCTAAGAATCTGTTTCCGTATCCTGGCATAATCCGTGGATTTAAGGTGTTACTCCCAATGATACATAATCATGAATTTATTATTCTCAAGGAAAAGTATTTTAGATTTTTGCGTTGCAAATAACTCACAAAATTTTTGTAGGAAAACCGAGATAGAAAAATTTCGTTCGTTTGTTTGTTTTGGTGTCCGAATATGTTTTTACCTCAAGGAATAAGATTTGAGATGACTAGAAGGGTGAGACTCAATCCAGAATAAAATAAAAGAAGAAAAGAACAAGAAAGAAAGAAGTGAACTCAAAGTGTTTCGAGTAGAGAAGGATGCAGAGTGCCTAAATTTGATCGAAGTCACAAGCTTCACATGTCCTGCTCTGATCCAATGCTGAAGAAAGAACCAGCACCTACAGCTTACGAGCATCAAGATTCAGGTCAGAGTCCACAACAAAATAAGCTAAGACTCAAGATCAAGCTTCACGAAATTTGTAGATGCGAATCTTGCAATTCGTAGTTGATAGGCATAGCTAGCTTAGCTTTTGATTTTCCTTTTGGATGTAAAAAGGAGTTCAGCAAGCAGTAGCATCAGCATCAACAGTGAATCCACAAATTTTGGTAGTCCCAGCTACCAAAACTTCCAAAACAACACTGACCTGATTGCTTTATAGCCAAGGATATGTAGGCAATCTCTGAAGCAAGGTTCGGTCAGACACTTTTCAAATATGCTTCTCATGGCGTGCCAAGCGAGAAAAACTCCCTCATAAATTTCTCTTTTTTTTTACGAAAACCCTTCGTTTCTCCGAGCAAAGAGGGGCAACTGTAAGCATGTGATTTTTGCCTTATGCGAATTACTCCTATAAATTCAAACAAAATAATTTCTTTTATTTTCCGCTAAGTGTTTGCTTTTTTCGTCTGTGCATTTTAATTAGTGAAAAATTACAAAATATGTTGCATGCACATCTAGAAGTTAATATGATTATTTTTCAAGAATTAAATAACAATTAGTCGTTTTATAAAAATAAAACTCAAAAATAGTTTAACTTGCTCTTTTAATTTCAAATTTTGATTTTTAGGGGATTTTTGTTTTAATTTTGTTTTAATTTCGTATCTAATAATAATTATGGAGATTAAATTAGTATTCTATAGGTAAATTTGGGATTTGTAATACATTAGGAGTTTTAATATTTTTTGAAAATTAAAAAAACTAAATGAAAAAGAAATCTCAATAATTAAATAAACAAAGGAGAAGACCCAATTTGGGAAAAAAATACCCTAGTCCAATCATAAACCCCGAAACCCGGTCAAATTTACTTAGACTTGGCCCAAAAAAGGGTCCAGCCGTAGGTCTTCCAAAACGTCGTCATTTAAGCATGGCTTAATCTCAACCGTCTAGGATCTTTTATCCAATGACTGAGAACTGAGGTCTCTAAAGTATATAAGCATCCAGATGGCCCCTAACCCCCCTCAGAACTCCCCTACCCTCTTGTCTCTGTCATCATTCATTAGAAACCCTAACTCCACCGCCTACCACCACAAACCGCCGATTGTAAATTGCCTCCGCCGGCGGCGATTGTCCACAGACCCCCAAATTAACACCAGTTGAACACCTCAACCTCTTTCCAAATCTACGCCCCATTTCCTTCAAAACCCACCCAAAATGCTGAAATAATCGAAATCGTAGCGGCCTCCTCTGCTGGACACGGTGGCACCACCACCCAATCTCCGCCAAATGTTCACCATAGGCTATCCTCCACCTCCACATCAGTAATATGCACCTTTTTTCACTCAAATATTAGCCAAAGTTCTCGAATATCAAATCCAAGACCCGGATTCTAAAAGAACCAAGGCTAAGCTTGAATTTGCAAGGTCTTTTCCAGTGTTCACAAGTTTAGGGCTCGATTTAGTCACGAAATAATGTCATTCGTTTGTTCCTAGCAAAGGGAAAACGATTAACATTATCCCGAGACTCAAATTGGAGGTCAGGCATGTTCGAGCCTAATTGGTAAGTTTTCATAGTTTTATTTTGTTTATTCCACCTTGTTGTTGAATTTGGTCGTGCATTGAATTTTTTGCTTGCCCATTTTTCTTAAACTTTGTTTTTAGGTCTTTTGTTTTTTCTCCTCCTTGTTCCTATTGACAAGATAGCATGATTCTGTTTTATTGATTGGTTTGCGTTTGACTGGTAATTGATAGTAGTAGTTTTCAATTATGAGTTTTAGAGTTGTTTAAATTTGCATTCAAGCTTTGGGTTTTGTTATAATTGAATGTCGTTTGGTTTATTGTTGAATAATTCAAACTCCTCTAAATTAACCGTGGTGAGCATTGACCATGTTAAAGGGGTTGGTATAGTTGGATTTGGGTTTAGCTTGACCCTGGTTAGTAATTGCAGGGGTAAATTCAGGGGTAATATAGGTAATTCTAATTAGAGAACCTTGCAGTAACTGAAAATAGAACCCCCTAGAACCTTCTAGATTGGGGTTCTAATTTGAAATTCAGGAATTGTGTGGTATGACTTGGGTAACAAGTCAGGATACTAAGGACTTTTAAGCAAAAGTTGAAAATTTAAAAAAGGACTATAAAACTAAAATAAAATGCGGGACTTACCCTAATTCCTTGCCTATAAAGGCATGCATTCTTGCCTTGCAAGGCAGGCAGACAGATCAGATTTAGAGAGAATTTTTCGAAAATTAAAAAGCTTGAGAGCATGCAGAGATAGAGGGCTAAGAAATCTAAAAACAAACTCCAATTAGTTAGAAAAAAAAATCAGTATTTCTTTAAGCTTTTACCTTGAATTTTGAGATTTTGATTTACTGAGGCCATTCCTTGATTTCTGTAGGGTTTAAAATGGATTAAGATCTTGGTTTCAAAAGTTTGGCTTTGCATATTTGCTTTTATATTGCATCTGGGGTTTAAGTTTTAAAATCAGTCTGGGACTTGAAGCATGCTCTGCTGATTTCTATATTGTTACCTTGCTGTACTGCTGCTGCTGGTTCATTTGCTGAACCTCACTTTCTTGTTTCTATTATTCCATGTTTTCATCTTATGCAATGTATGAAAAATGGATGAGTATGAAGATCAGTTCATTTGAATAGAGACATATACTGATGTAGTTGTTATTCAATGATTCTGTACTTTCAAAGTTGTTTAGACTAGCTTAATTTTCTTACATTTCTTTGTGCTTATTCTGGATATGGACTGCTATAATTGCATTAATTTGGTAATTCATTGTGGGGGGTGTGGGAGCATCAAATGTGCATAAAGGATTTGTTGAGCACTTGGCATTGTTGTGAAATTTTTCTTGAGGTTGGATTATTAGCCTGTTTAATAATCAACATATAAGTAAACTTTTAGATTCAAGTTGCTGAAAGAAATATGCCCAAAGTTAAGTTACACATATGATTATGTAGTTAAGTGTCTCAGTAGTTTTTTTTAGTGTTAATATGTGAGTAAGAACCATAAAAATGTGTTAGTTTAAGATTAGGATATAATTGAACTTTTTGCATTGGAAATGAAGTTTCAGAAAATGAATATGTCACATTAGTCTTCACAAATTAACTAATTAACTGGTTCATCAGCATGCATTTGGTTTGAACATGAATGTGGGTCTGGATTTCCTTATTTGGACCTGAATATTTACAGCTTTGGTAACGTGCTAGTTTGGTACTGCCTTATTTCCTTCTGAGTTCTTGAACGTTGCGAAAACTGTGAATGGGATTTGAACTCGAACAGCTTTGGGCCATCTTATGGCCCTGGACCACGAGTCTATGTGGATAGAAATGGACTAGCTGGACTAGCCATGACAGGCTGTTAGGTTTCATGCCTAACCCAATTTGTTCTTCAATACCTTCAGTTGTGGCCTTTTTAAAATTGACATTTTATTTATATGCTCAAAATGACCAACAACCCTTAGTGCAAGTCACATATTAGATAATAATAGTTATGGAACTTTTGAATTTTAGCTAGAATATCCTTTATAAAAATAGAATTGAGCTGCGCTGCACCGAATGAAATCACAAATGTGTTGGAGTGTGCCACGCCGAACGAAATCACCAATGCCCATTTCAATTAGTTTCTTAAAACACTTAGAATTTAGGACGCGCCATTTAGCACATTTTCATGGCCTCCCCGCAAAGTTAACAACGCGTTAGTAACTTTAGGCACGTTCTTTATAAATATTACATTCCTAAACTTGGATGTGCATTTCATGTGACCCAAATTCAAATACCAAGATGTTGGATAAGACGTGTTCTAGATGGCGGGTGCATTTCATGTGACGCGATCCAAAGACACATTTCAAACGACGTTCAATTTCCTTAAAAATTAATAAAAAGCGGTAGTTAAGTTAAATATGCTCCGTAGGCTTGAGACATGTACTAAAATTAGATAATATGCTGATTATAATAATTTAAGCAACCATGCTAGAACCAAATAATCTGAGGGTGCCTAACATCTTCCCTCGGGTTAACAGAATTCCTTATTTTTTTGTTTGTAGACTTCAAAAGGAAAGTCGAATTTTCCTTGATTTGGGATTTTATAATAAATCGGTGACTTGGGACACCAGAAAACAAACCATCCCAAGTGGTGACTCTGAATACAAATAAATAAATAATCCCATTTCGAATAATATCACTTAAATTTGAAAAACTCCTTTTATTCTACCTTGGGTGGTGTGTAAAAAAGGAGGTGTGACAGCTCTGACGACTCTGCTGGGGACAAAAGACCCAAAACATCGATTCAGGGTTTAAGAATTTGAGCTTATAATAGCTGTTATGATTGGCTTTATATGTTATATGATTTTCCTACATGTTTGAGCCTTATATGCTAAATGCTTGACCTCTTTGATATTTAGTGAATTGTATATAAACTGCTATGAAACCTTTCCTCTCTCTGAGTTTTCTACATCATGGAGAAGGGTGCACTTCACGTGATTTCTCTTTAGTTTAGAGTCTTATCCCATTTTAGAGCGAGGTTTTACAAGTATCTAAGACGGCGAAGCTTCTGTATTCCCGGTACGCTGCCCCCCAGCTTGAGTTGTCCGCTCGGGTAAGCCAGGTCTAGAACAATAAACCTAGGTTTTAAACCTAGTATAACAAAGCGTCATGCCAAATCCCTAGTAGGAACGTTTGTTTGCATCACGTGCATTTGACTTAGGGGACTCAACATAGGAGTTGGGTCCGTCTAGGACAGGTGTACCCAAATTAAAAAGACCATCCTGATGCATCTTACTTGTTGCTTGTGCAATTATTTGCTTTGGATCTGCATGTTGACCGAATTACAAAATAATGGGAGAATTAAAAATAGAATAGTAGAGGGTGATTACCTTTTTCAAGAAAACTACTACCCAAGTCATACCGAAACTCTGTCGAAATTTAATAAAAAAGAAAGAAAAAAAGGAAAAAGAAAAGCTTTTGTTTTTAAAATAGTTGGTTTTGTCAAATCTACCCAAACTACGCCAGTTTGATTCCCATCGGATGTGGGATACGTAGGTAACCCCATCAAGTCCAACTTCCATTTTTGCAAAAATAGCCTAAAAACAAACAACATTTTTAGTTTTGTTACAAATAAGGCCGGTGATGCCATTCTTGTCTAAAATAAGCCGAATGTCCCCAAAAGAGCGTCGGAAGGCTATTTTCGCAAGAACAGCCACCTTGGATCATTTCCAAGGTTAGCAGGCACAACCTTAAAATCTTCTTTTTCGAAGTGCTAAAAGGTCACATCTACAAAGCTAGGGTTTTGGATTTTTGTTTATAAAAAAAAGAAAGAAAAAACGAAATTTTCAATAATAATATAAATTGTTATTTCTCTTTTTAGGATAGAATAAGTCGTTAAATCACCTAATAAATGTGTAGGATGAGCATAAACAGAATTGAACCCTTCACAATCCTTAATGAGATCCCCTTGAAGCTCCATATATGGTGGGATGATCTAGGAAAAGATAGTAGAGAAACAATGGTAAGAGTTCTGGGAGCCTCGTTGGCTATAAAACGCCATGCCAAGGCCGGACATAATTGAAGCCTTGATATCATTTTGGGATCCAACTTGAAACGTGTTCCGATTCTCTAACTTCGAGCTCACACCTACATTAGAAGAAATAGCTGGTTATGTGGGTCTAAATGGAAATCTCAAAAGTCGATACCCTCTGTCACCAAGACTAGTGTCCCCTCACAAATTCCTAGATTTGCTGAGCATTAGTCGGGATGTCCAAGACAGAAACCTATCCGAAGGGTACTGAACACTCTAGTTTTTGTATCTTCGGGTAACCCTTGAGGTTTTGAAGAGCCGAACACCAGTCTAACCCATGCTGGAAACAAACACAAGTGGGAGGCAAGACAGATTCTAGCTTTCATGGTGGCCTTAATGGGTGTTGTATTTTGTCCATAGAAGGATTGCAACATAGAGATAAGTCTTGTGGGAATGATCGACGTGGCAATAAAAAAAGCTAACAACATTGTTGTTCCCCTGATCGTGTCTGAAATGTAACGAGCCCTGACCATTTGTCAGGAAGGAAGATAATTTTTCTAGGGTTGCAATTTTCTACTTCAGTCATGGATGCAAGAACACCTCTGTCACCGGGTTGGATACACGAATTATTGTTTGACCGGTCTAAACTTCATTGAAGAATTTGGAGGTCGGGTAGCATGCATTGAATTCCCTACAGGTACGGAATCTTGGCTTGCACATCTGAGGGCCTTGACCGCTGATAAAATTGAATGGCCATTTGGATGGCTCCCTGCCACGGAAGAAATATACACAACAACTGAAGCGTCTTACATCCTCTTAATGGGCCTTTAGAGCATCCAACTTTATGCTCCCTACAGGGTGTTGCATCAACTAGGAAGATTATAAAACCGTCCACAATGATGAAGATCTAAGTAAGTACACCATTGAGTTATGTCCAAAAGCTGCATTTCCAGAAGGAAAAATTTGCCAAATGTGGAATGAAAGTAGGTTTATAGAACCCAAAACCATAATGCAAGACCGAGCCAGAGTTTAAGTGGACCCCAAATATGTTGAATGGTTCAGTAAGAGGTATCAAATTCCCGAAAGGCTTGCAAAAAGACCACATGTCCAACCATTCACTGCTGCGGCCCAACCACAATGGGACTGGTTAACTAAAGAGAATGAATACAAGGCCAAAATAAGTAAACTAGAAAGGCAAGTTATGGAGCTTCAATTTGAGAATGGTGTTCAAGCTTCCGTAGACAAGGGAGAAAAGAAGAAACTAGCCCAAGAAAATGAGCCACTCAATGCTCAGATCAGAAAAATGAAAATAGCCGTCAACAACCCAAAAAGAAGTCGGGCCGATGAAAGGCTTATATGCGGTCTAAGAAAGAAAGTCTTCGAATTCCAAGAAGACTTGGAAAAGTCCGAAGCTATTCAGGCAAAACAACAGGAACAATGGACAAAGAAAGTGGAAGAACGGGAACGGTTTGTGCAACAAATGAAGAGAAACTATGAAGGGACCATCACGAGTTTAAGAAGAAAAGTAACTAATCTTGAGGATGAGACAGCCAAACGGGCTAAAGATTTTAAGGCTGATAGGGAACATTGTTATAATCTGATAGCCCGAATGGAGGAAGAAATCCAGAAAATGCAAGATCAACACTTTCACGATTCTCAAGTGTTAGAAGCCCGGAACCAGCAGATAGGCAATTACTCCAGGAAAAGGGCAGAATCAGAGAAATGATCAGAACTATCACTGATTACATCACCATGAAATGTCAAGCATGTGAGGATATGACTCATACCACCTTCTTTGCTACAGTGATGATTTTTTTCTATCAAGTAATGACTGATTTGGAGGACCTACAAGAGGGTCTCACACATAAGCCCGCAGCGAGGCCGAATTTTGCCCCGGGGCCCCAGTAATGGAAGCTTTAATGTATTCTTGACTTTTCAAGCATTGAGTCTGTATTTTGTTTCATTTCAAGTCTGTAGTTTATTTCCAAGAAACTGATTAATTTAGCATCTCTGTAATAGAAGTTTAATTGATGAAATTTGATAATCCAAAAAAATTGATTCCTATTTTTGGCATTCGTTTTTCAAAGTATTACGCTTGGTCTTATTCATGCGGGGTCATGATACGTAAGCAATCTCCATAAGATTAGACCGTATCCCTAAAATAAAAGAGGAAAAACAAGAGAGGAAAAGGAAGTAAAAGAGATAGAATAAGAAAAAAAGAAACCGTGGGAAAAAGCAAAGGCAAGAAGGAGAGTAAAGAAAAAAGAAAGATAAGAGAAAGAATGAGGAAAAGAGAGATGAAAATAAAGAGAGTGGAAATCAAGAGAAGAAAATGGGAAGGCATCAGGAAAAGTCGGGATGAACAATGCAATCGTTGCAAAGCATGTAGACACCCGTTTAACTGCATAGGTGCATCACACCCCAACGTGCAATTACCTGTCTGTTATTTGTCTCAAACTAATTGTTTGCTGCTTGTAACTCGAGTCCAGGGTTTTTTAATAAATGGTGGTTGGTTTTTGTGGTAACCTGGCTTCACATCCATACTTCACCAGGTCAAAAGGAAGCATCGGAATATCTTTAGAAATCACTCTGCCAATAATTCCCATCACGGATGAGAGCCCAATCTCAGGCATCCCGATTTCAGAATCAGCAACTGCCGAGGAAAATAGGTTGTTGCGTCTCCGAATTATTGAAATGTGGGATGCTTGGTCAAACGGAAAAGAGCCGCCTTGTGCAATTCCCGGATTTCCCGAGCTTTTCCTTAGAATGGGTGGAACTTTCACCGTCCTAATCAACCATCCCAGTATCCCATTTGGATACCCAACCATCTCAGCTCATTTTGTTGGAACATCCTCTAAGGTTTGCCGCCAGATGGTCATATTCAATGCATCCCTAAACTTCTTTACCGCCCCCCATGCTCAGCTACAACACAACCTGCATTGCCTAGGCCAATTTTTGATCCTTCAGCCTTTACATTTCAAACACTCACCCCCAAATGGAGCCTCCTCAATTCCCCACTTATACCTACCCTCAACCGCCTCAATTTGAGTTCACTCCGGGACAAGAAAGGACTCCTAAAACTCCTGATCAGGAAGACATCGCAAGAAAGATGAGGAGTATAGAGCAATGACTCGAGAACATTCAAGGCTTGAGTGGGCAGAAGAGTGCGTCATATGCCTATCTATGCATGTTTCCCCATGTTCACATGCCCCTAGGATTCAAGACTCCAAAATTTGAGAAATACTATGGGCACAGTGATCCTATTGCTCATCTCAAGAAATATTACAATCAGTTGCGAGGGGCCGGAGGAAAAGAAGAATTACTCATGGCCTATTTTCGGGAAAGTCTAGTAGGTATTGCATCCGAGTGGTGCATGGATCAAGACATATCTCGGTGGCACATATGGGATGACCTTGCAAGAGACTTTGTTAGACAGTTCCAGTACAATATAGACATTGCTCAAAACAGGAACGCATTGGCAAACCTGAAAAAAAAATTGTGGAGAGCTTTCGACAATATGCAAAGTGGCGTGAACAAGAATCCAGAATGAAACCTCCGATAGATGAGGTCGAAATGGTCATAGTGTTTCTCTAGGCTCATGAAGCCGATTACTTGCAAAATATGATGTCAACTATGGGTAAACCATTTGCGGAAGCTATAAAAATTGGGGAAATGGTGAAAAACGAATTGAAAACAGGCAGAATCCTAAGTCAGTTTGCTATTAGAGCAGCCTCCCAAGCCATCCAGGGTGGGTATAGAGAAGTTGCAAAGGGCAAGAAGAAAGAAGAAATATCTATGGTGATATCAGGAACAAGAGGACACCGTGCTCCTTGACCCATGTTCCCAGGAAGAACCTCTCAGCATTATTACCCTCATCAGGACATGGCCTATGCTCCTCAACCATATGCGGTCATGAATGCTCAACCTTTTGTATGACCGCAGCAACAAGCCAACAGGAACCGAGCCCCATTCCCAAAAAACCAGCCTCCTCACCAATACCAGTATAGCCTCTGCCCTCCTCAAAATAACTTCCTTCCTCGTGAACCACCTAGGAGGAAAATTTTCACACCAACTGGGGAATCCTACTCCAGTTTGTTTCTAAAGCTTGTGCAAATGGGCCTGCTGCAGCCCATACCTCCAAACAGGCAAAATCCAGAATCGCCTTCCTACTAGCGGGGTACCCAATGTGCCTATCACTCAGGAGCTGAGGGACATGACATGGAAAACTACTGGACCTTGAAAAGAACTGTATAGGATATAATAGAACAAATGACGATTGTGTTAAGGGACGAGGACCTCCCTAGCATATCCAACAATCCACTGTCGGCCCACTATAATGGGCCGGTAATCGAGATGATTTGTGAGGACAAAGAATTTGATCCGACCTTGAAGGCCATAATTGCCATTGCTGATGTGGAAAGAAAGCCAAATACTTCCCCGAAGCAAGATGAAAGGGATAAAAAGAACAAAGTCACACACCCTAAGACAGAAAAAAAAAATTGAGGCAGAAACTGGGGCAGCGCCCGCCAAAGAAGCTATTTTTTATGTCCGGCGGGGTAGCAAGGAAGTGTGGTTGCCTTTGAGTCCTTCCAAGAGATTCGAACTAAACAAGACCACCTGAAGTACATACCAAAGGGAGCTTATGTAGTACGGGGGCCAACTAATTCACCAAGGCTGAATGAGCACGTGGTTATGCACAGAGGCCCATGACGAACCCTTCCATGGTGCCCTGGAAATACCACAAAATAGTGGTGACATATAAAGGGAAAGAAATTTCAGGAGAAGAAAACTACCTCGCGAAAAATTACTCCAATTTGGAAGAAGTAAACAACGCCACAAGGAGGCGCTTCCCAGCTAAAAAACCGGTGACCGCTAAAGATGCGGAAGCATTCTTTCACAAAATGAAAATGGCAAACGATGAAGTGGTTGACCAGCTCCAAAAGTTTCCTGAACAAGTCTCCTTGCTATCTTTATTGATGCCCCAAAACACCAGAAGGTACTAGTCAAAGCCCTCAATGAGGCGTACGTGCCAACTGAGACTTCCATAGAGCAAATAGGAAGAATGACAGAAAGATTTTTTTCTGTCAACCAAATTTTATTTAGCAAAATAACATTCCCCCAGAAGGGGCTGCACATAATAAAGCCCTACACTTAACTATCAAATATAAAGAATACTATGTGAAAAGGGTTAGGGTGGATGAAGGCTTTGGGGTGGACATCTACCCACTCTCAACACTATAGCGCATGGAGATTAGGACTAGAAGGATATGTCCCAACAAATTCTGCGTATGAGCTTTCGATGGTATCAAAAAGGATACTATTGGAGAGATCGATCTAACTCTGATTATCGGCCCAGTGGACTTTGAGGTGACTTTTCAAGTTCTAGACATGGACACGTCCTATAATTTTCTCTTGGGGAGACCATGGATCCACGTGCTGGGGCTGTATCTTCCACTCTCCATCAGATGGAAAAGTTTAAGCATGAAGATCAAAAAATTATGGTCCATGGGGAAGACGAGCAATCAATTTATTGGGATCCCTCAGTCCCATGCCTTGAAGCGAGAGAAGGCAGTGAGGATATAGTTTACCAAGCCTTTGAGGTTGTGGTGGCAGACTGGTATGAAGAAGGAAACCCTTGCCCCCAGCCCTTCCTTTCCGACGCATCAATTATGATGGCTAAATAGATGCTACGACATGGATTCAAATCGAGGAAAGGACTTGGGAAGTGTCTGCAAGGAATATATGAGCCAGTTAACTTGACCACCACTGAAAAGTTCTTTGGGTTAGGTTCCACCGACGCCAGATGTTATAACATGGGCAAACGATAGAAAGCGTGAGGGATGGGTTCCGTCGCAACCATTGCCACATCTGTACAAGACATTTGTGAAGCCAAAGTAGAGTGAAGAGGAAGAGGAAGAGGATGAGGTCTTTACAGTTGAAGAGATTGAATAAATAAGCGGGGCAATGAGAAAGATACTATATGAAACCCACATGGTTCAGCTGGGAGAGGGCTCTAGCACCGCTGAGGTGCTGTACATGGGACCAAATGCCAAGCTGCAGAATTGGAAGGCTAGGCCATTCCCAATCATGTGGGAGTCGCGGTAGACTAATCCTGCCACTTTTTCTGCATCACGAGTTATCCCAGGGTGTAACTCGGATATTTTCTTGAAAGTTTCTTCTCTTTTATCTTCCAAATGTAAACCCTGTTATCTTCAAATTCCAAGAAATGAAATCAATATTTCATCTTTCATTTTCTTTACTTTTTCTAATTTTTGCTATTTTCTTTTTTGTTTCTTCTTTTATTTCTAATAATGCGGCTTTAAATAACATGACATGCTTTTGGACTGCGTGCCCAGATCCAAACATACCGACTAATTGTGAAATAATGAACCAAGAATCGGAATACGATAAAGAAGAGGATTTTAGGAAAATAAATCGAGAACTGGAACATTTTGAAAATAAACCTAAGACAAACCTAATTACACTAAGCCGATTAACTTGGATAGTTTTGAAGAAACTAGGGAGACCAAAATAAGCATCCGCTCAAATGAGAAAACTCCGGATGCACTAATACAACTCTTGTTCGAGTTCAAAGATGTGTTCGCGTGGTCATATGATGACATGCGGGGACTAAGCGTTGACTTGGTAGTTCATAAATTGCCAAATTATCACGACTGCCCCTAAATCCAGCAACAATAGAGAAAATTCAAAACTGATGTCATCGATAAAATCAAAGAGGAGATCACGAAGCAGTTGGGAGCAGGAGTGATTCGAGTGGTCCGGTACACCAATTTTTGATTTTTAGGGCGTTTTTCTTTTAATTTTCTTTTAATTTCGTATCTGATAATAATTATGGAGATTTGATTAGTATTCTATAGGTAAATTTGGGATTTAAATAATTATTTTAGGAGTTTTAATAATTTTTGAAAAATGGAAAAAAGAAATTAAAAAGAAATGTGAAAAATTAAATAAAATAAGGAGAAGACCCAATTTGGGCCAAAAATACCCCAGCGCAGTCTTTATAGCCCCCAAACCCGGTCAAATTTACTCTGACCCAACCCAAGAATAACGGTCCAGCCCCAGGTATTCCAAAACAACGTCGTTTAAGGATGGTTTAATCTCAGTCGTGTAGGATCTTTGATCCAATGGCTAAGAACTGAGGTGTCTAAAGTATATAAGTGTCCAGACGACCCCTACCCCCTCAGAACCCCCCAACCCTCTCGTCACTCGCATATCTCATTAGATACCCTAACTCCGCCACCTACCACCGCAAACCGCCGGCCGGAAATCTCCTCCTCCGACGATGATCATCCAAAGACCCCTAAATTAACACCACTTGAACACCTCGTCCTCCTCTTTCCAAGTCCAACTCCATTTCCTTCAAAACCCACCCGAAATACTCAAATAATCGAAACCCTAGCGTCCTCCTCCGCCTACGGCGACACCACCACTCAATCTCCGCCAAATTTACACCATATGCTCTCCTTCACGTCCACATCACTAATCGGCACCCCTTTTACCTCAAATATTAGCCAAAGTTCTCGAGTATCAAATCCAATATCATATCCGGATTCTAAAAGAACCAATGCTAAACTTGAATTTGCAAGGTCTTCTCCACTTTTCACAAGTTTAAGGCTCGATTTAGTCACAAAATAATATCATTTGTTTGTTCCTGGCAAAGGGAAAATGATTAACATTATTCCGAGACTCAAATCGTAGTTCAGTCATGTTCGAGCTTAATTGGTAAGTTTTCATAGTTTTATTTTGTTTATTCCACCTTGTAGTTGAATTTGGTCGTGCATTGAATTTTTTTCTTGCCCAGTTTTGTTAGACTTTGTTTTTAGGTTTCTGATTTGTTCTCCTCCTTGTTTGTATTGATTGTTATAACATAGCATGATTCTGTTTTATTGATTGGGTTTCTTTGACTGATAATTGATAGTAGTAGTTCTTTTTTTTACCACAAATAGGTGAATTACGAGTAAAGGAGTCAAATCGCCGGAGTTGTTACCCATATAACACAACTGGTCTAATCTTACCGTAGTCGACCTATTATGATAATATTACAAAAAATCAAAAGAAAATTACAAGAAGATAGGTTTATACGATAAGGAGGGGGACGCCATTATTGTCACCCATATAACAATAACCGGCAGCGACCTTACCTTATAAATCCTATCGAGGCCCTAAAAAGCTTCATGAAATAAAAAGAAAGAAAATGATGAACATTAATGTGATGGTAAAGAAAGCGGATTTGCTTTCTTTTCTTCATATTTGTGCACTGTTAGCTCCTTTTTTGCTTTATTATGTATTGGTGATAAATCACCATTTCTCGCCGCTTCTATTCGGCAATATGATAAGATTTCTTCTTCCTCCCCTTCTTCATAGATATGTCTTCCTATTTTCTCATTCAGAAATTGGCTATTCTGGATGTTGACTTGTGAAGCACTTAACACAATCTGTAGGTGTCCCTTCTTCAAGGGTGTGATTGACTTAGATGGTACAATCTGATTTTGAGCAACAATAGGCAATGATGTTGACTTTCGATTAGCAGTTACAGATTCAGCTGGTTTTGTAGTATTTTTTGGAAGAAATATCGGAGCATTATGGTTCAGGATTGTCCTTTTGTTTGCAACAGTTTGCATATTGACAGTGTACTGGCCGGGCGATATATTCCTTCGACTTTTGTACTGATCGTTGTAATCCTCTCCAGCTGTATCTTCTTCACATTCTTGATCATCTTCTGAAGAAGAAAAGGTAGCAAATCCTTCTCCACAACTCTCATCGTCATCATAGTCTCGATGGTCTTCCATAATTTTGATTAAACAACTATGTCCCTCATAGGGATTTGTTTGTTAATTGCAGCTGACGTTGAATGATCTCCATAGGGATTTGTTGTTTCCTATCGAGGTGAATTTTGCGCAGTATCATCTCTCACAGTTATAGGTCGATCTGCAACTGAATGCATTTTAGATCCTATTTCTGGCAAAAAGTTGACTACTGATACTATTTCATTATGCAAAATTCTGTTGGAACTGTTATTCCCCTCTGCTGTATTGGGCAGTGAAGAATTAGGCAAGATTGAAGCTTTACTCAAGTTATTGCTTTCGTGTTGCCTAGGTGATTTTGACACAGCAGTTAACGTTGTTGCTATGGGAGTGACAGCAGATTGAGTTGTCAAGCATTTTGAATCTGTAACTGCTTTGACAGTTTCTGAAAACTCTTTTTTTGTATCAGCTGCTTTATCCACTAGAGGAGAATGCTGCAACATATGCTGCTGGTAGATCAAACTATGTTCCTGGTATGCTGCAACATATGCTGCTTGTAGATCAAAATATGTTCCTGGTTTTTGGCATTGTCAATATCTGTCTCAGTATAACAAGATACTATGTCATTTCCAGTTAATGCATTCAGTGGCTGTCTCAATGGGATCGAAGATGGCATTATACAATGTTGTGGAATGTTATCATTTGGGGTCACAAGAGTTGGTGCAGCTGTTATTAATGAAGCAGAAGCAGAATCTGTTTTAGAAACCACAGTACTACTATCCCCTTCAAGATGATCAGAATCTCCCTTATCGATCACAGTAGGATGTGTAGTGTCAACAGTCTCCAAATTTGTACCAGTTGTTGGATCACATAAATGCTTTAACATGTGTTGCTGGGTGATTTCAGTTAAATCAACCAAGGGCTGTCTCAATGCAACGGTAACTGGTAGCAGACAAGTCGGGGCAGTATCACCATTTGGTTTTGCAAAAGATTCTGCGTTTACGCAAGTTGTATCAGAAATAACAACAATTTGAAGAACCACTGCAGTGCTAGCCAACTTAGAAACTCCCATATCCTTCACAGTAGATTGATTAGTGACAATAGTTAATGCAACATTTTCAATTGACTTCTGTGCAAGATTGTAAGAGTCTTTAAAAAGATGAGCAGTAGACGAGTTTGTCATTGAAAATTCTGTAGCATTCTTCAGTGAGGATTCTGTCGGCAGCAAGTCTGGACCTTTTGCATTTTCATCTGCTGATATAACTGATGCATCAATTGGATACTGCATTAAAACATTATCTTGGTGAGTACATCCATCTCTACTTTCAGGGCAGCATGGAACTGCACAACCAATCTGGTTAGTCTTATCCTGTGATTCAACAGAAACAACAATTTAATTTTTCTGGATCAACTGATGTTGCTGTGTATCATTATCCAGTACAGAAGACTCAGTCCTATCATTCACAGAATTTGTTGTAGGCTTCATCTCAACATTCATTCTCGTGGCATCCTTTACCATACCAGATTGTGTAACATAATCAGTTGGATCAACAACATCCTGCACGACTACATTATCCACAGTCACTCCTTCTGCACTTTGTATAGTCTGCTGTGAGACTTTTGTTAATTCAACTCCTGAATTATCATCTTTTTCTTGTGACTCTGGCAACTTGTCCAGATCTTTTTGCATTTAAGTAGTCCCTTGCATCCCCTTGTAATTTGTCTACTTCAACGACCTCTTGACCAGGCAGATCACTGTCCAAATGAGCCTCTGTCAGCACCTCTGCTCCAGATTTTTCTTTTTAAAATCTACACGACTTGTCATCATGACCTTGGTGCTTGCAATAAGTACAATACATAGGCAGGTTATCGAACACTATTTGTTGATGAATCTCGACAGTTTTACCTGATATTCTATCAAAAATCTGCAGTTTGACCTTTTTAGGATGATTATCCAAAAGATCAATTATAGCCTTAACTCTTGCCGCGCTAGGTCTCGATCTATCCTGTGTTGCCTTGTCCACTGCCAGAGGTTTTCCCACAGCTGAGGCTATAGACATTAACGACCTCTTAGCAAAAAAATTTGGTGGCAGGCCTGGAAGAGAAATCCATACAACTGGCATCGACGTCTCCTCTTTCGGATTGAACTCTAAAGACCATGGGAATGTTCTAAAGAAAATTTCGTCGCCTTTGGAATTAAGATATGCGGTCGACTTTGAAAGGAAATGAACATAATCATTGTAAAGATCAAACCTGACTAACATATGACGATACTCTAAATGACCAATGTTACAATGACCTTGAACATCAAATTGCGACGAAAAAATTTTTCGCACTTCCGATAGATCGGGTCTCCCATAAGAGAATTTAATAACAACTGCCTGATGCAGTCCTTCTTCACTAATGAAATTGTTAACCTCTTCTTTAGTGAATTGAACTACATGTTCACCATGGTTAACTAAAACTGGACATAACTCTATATTTGATGGAGCAGATTGCATAGCAAGAATTGTTGAGGCATACGATTGCTTTTTGATTTCTTTTGGAGCAGAGTTTTGAATGTCATAAACCTCTCCCACAGCCAGATGCTGGGGAGATGACGGAGCATCCATGGTTGTTCAGAAGAGATCCTCCATATTGACGTTATATCACTACTCCGACAGTGCTGAAATTGTATTGAAATGTCGATGCTACTGTATCTTCTTGAGATTGACGATCTGTTATTTATCAACAATCTACAAACTTAACATCACAACGAGTAACGATACAGATTGCAGACTGAAAATTCGAATGTACAACGCGCGCAATCGGTAAATTCAAGATCTATTGCGATGGGCTTAGATTTTTGGAAAAAAATCGAAAGGAGATAATAACCACAAAGAAGAAGCTTGTTTTTCGTGGTGAAAACTCTCGGAATTATGCCCGATAAATAGTGATGGAATCACTATTCACCCTTCTTCCTAGAGAGAAGGCAGAGGATTTTTTTAGAGAGAGAAAGCTTTTGTCTAATACTTTCTCAATTTGAGTTTTAGAGCTTTTTATCTAGCTTCGGATTTTGTTATAATTGAATGTCGTTTGGTTTATTGTTGAATAATTCGAACTCATTGAAATTAACCATGGTAAACATTGACCAAATTAAAGGGGTTTGTATGATTGGATTTGGGTTTATCTTAACCTAGATTAGTAATTTCAGGGGTAATATAGGTAATTCAAATTAGAGAACCTTACAATAACTAAAACTAGAACCCCCTACAACCTTCTAGATTGGGGTTCTAATTTGAAATTAAGGAATCGGGTGGTATAACTTGGGTAACAAGTCAAGATACTAAGGACTTTTAAGCAAAAGCTGAAAATTAAAAAAAGGACTAAAAAACTAAAATAAAATCCGGGACTTACCCTAATTCCTTGCCGATAAAGGCATGCCATCTTGCGTTGCAAGGCAGGCAGACAGATCAGATTTAGAGAGAATTTTTCGAAAATTAAAAAGCTTGAGAGCATACAGAGTTGGAGGGCTAAGAAATCAAAAACAAAACTCCAATCAGTTAGAAAAAATAAAAAAAATCATTGTTTCATTAAGTTTTTGCCTTGAATTCTGAGATATTGATTTACTGAGGCCATTCTCTAATTTCTGTGGGGTTTAAAACAGATTGAGATCTTGGTTTCAAAAGTTTGGATTTGGATATTTTCTTTTGTGGTGCATCTGGGATTATAAGTTTGAAACTGTATCTGGATTCGAAGCTTGCTCTGCTAATTTCTGTAGTGTTACCTTGCTGTACTGCTGCTGCTATTTCATTTGCTGAACCTCACTTCCTTGTTTCTATTATTCCCGGTATTCATCTTACCGAATGTATGAAAAATGGATGAGTATGAAGATCAATTCATTTGAATGGAGACTTATATTGATATAGTTGTTATTCAATGATTCTGTACCTTCACAGTTGTTTAGACTAGCTTAATTTTCTTACATTTCTTTGTGCTTATTCTGGATATGGATTGTTATAATAGTGTTAATTTGGTAATTCATTGTGGGGGGTGGGGAGCATCAAATGTGCATGAAAGAATTTATTAAGCACTTGGCATTGTTGTGAAGTTGTTCATGAGGTTGGATTATTAGCCTGTTTAATAATGTGCATATAGGTCATGTTTTTAGATTCAAGCTACTGAAAGGAATATGCCCAAAGTTCAGTTATCCATGTGATTATGTAGTTAAGTGTCTCAGTAGTTTATTCTTTTAGTCTTAATATGTGAATATGCACCATGAAAATGTGATAGTTTTAGATTAGGATAGAATTGAACTTTTTGCCTTGGAAATGACGTTTCAGAAAACGAATATGTCACATTTAGTCTTCACAAATTAACTGGTTCATCAACATCCATTTGGTTTGAACATGAATGTGGGTCTGAATTTCCTAATTTGGACCTCAATATTTTACAGCTTTAATAACATGCTAGTTTGGTACTGCCTTATTTCTGCTTGAGTTCTTGAACGTTGGAAAACTGTGAATGGGATTTGAACTCGAGCAGCTTTGGGCCATCTTATGGCTCTGGACCATGAGTCTATGCGGATAGAAACAGATTGGCTGGACTAGCCACGACAAGCTGTTAGGCTTCATGCCTAGCATAATTTGTTAATTATATCTTGAGTTGTGGCCTTATATTAAAACTGACATTTTTTTATTTGATAAAAATGACTAACAACCCTTAGGGAAAGTCAAATTATAGATAATAATAGTTATGACCCATTTGAATTTTAGTTAGAACATCCTTTAAAAAAGTAGAATTGAGGTGTGCCGTGCCATACGAAATCACATATGCGTGGCCCTCGTGTAAATTAGTATCTTAAAACACTTAGAATTGGGGACACACTATTTAGCGAATTTTCATGGCCTCCCGCAAAGTTAACGACGCGTTAGTCGCTTTAGGCTCGTTCTTTAATAATTTTACATTCCTAAACTCGGATGTGCATTTCATGAGACCCAAATCCAAATCCCAAGACGTTGGATAAGACGTGTTCCGGATGGCGGGTGCATTTCATGTTGCACTATCCAAAGACATGTTTCGAACGACATTCAATTTCCTTAAAAATTAATAAAAAATAGTAAATAATTTAAAATTGCACCATAGGTTTGAGATGTGTACAAAAATCTTATAATAGGCCAATTATAATAGTTTAAGCGATCGTGCTAGAGCCACGGAATCCAGAGGTGCCTAACATGTTCCCTTGGGTTAACAAAATTCCTTATTCAGAATTTCTGGTTTGCAGATTTCAAAAGTAAAGTCGAATTTTGCTCGAAGTGGGATTTTAAAATAAACCGATGACTTGGGACACCAGAAAACAAACCATCTCAAGTGGCAACTCTGAATATAAATAAATAAATAATATCATTTCTAATAATGTCGCTTAAATTGAAAAAATTTCTTATATACTACCTTGTGGCGGTGTGTAAAAAGGAGGTGTGACAGTGCTGTTGCAGCTAGATTTTGCTGCTGTGTTCACTGGTCAGCCATTCATCTCTTTGAGAGTAGTATTTGCAGCCTCCACTGTTGTGTACTCAATAAAAGCATAACTTTTTGACCTCTTGGAAATATTGTCCATTATGATTTTAACTGTAAGGATATAGAGAAAAATTCATGTGCATAAGTTTTCTTATAACTATATTATCGAGCAGTAAATCTTAAGACATCAAGTATAAAGATCATCAACAAGTTCAAGCCTTCAAATGCTGCACGCAACATTTTCTGAAATGTATAGAATGACAGACCTGTGCAGAAAAGGTGCCTTGCAAACAGTTAGATAATTGAAATAAGGCAACAATCTGTAATGTAATTTCTAGTACTAAATGAAAATGAGTAATTTATTGAGTAGGAAATAACCAGCACTTTTCGGAGGCGAATGTAGAATTGCAACTTACCAGTCACAAAAAGCTTCTTGGTTATAACATCTGTTTCCCCATTCGATACTGCAGATTCCTGGGAATCTTCACCCAGCTTCAAATTCCCACCTGCTGTGTTGCAGCATTTTCAGCATTTCCAGAGAAGCATAAAATTTTTTTAGCAGTTTAAAATAGAAAATAATCGAATCGAATTTGAAAAAACTGCACCGAACCGTAAATACTTTAGTTTGATTTGGTTATTAATACTACAAAATCAAAAACAGATAAATCGAATCTTACTTTCATAATAATCGACCGATGCCCATCCTTAAGGGATAGTAACAGAGGGCCAGATAGGGAATCATTTAGATTACCATAAGTAGGGTTAACTCTAGGAGCAAGACTAGTGGGTGTATCGTCATTCGGTTGCGTCTCACAGAAATCAATTTGCCTCATCATATTCATCAATAGTTGGATTAGGATAAAGATCATTCATTAATTCATGATTAAATCGTTCACCAGCCCCAACATTATGACAAAATTGACTCTCAGTAAATTATAATAAACTATTATGGCTTTCAAGAATTGCGGGTGTAGGACGGATATGGGGTTTGGGTCGGGGAGCTGGGGGCAGTGGAAGAGGAAAAGATTGGCCACTAGATTCGCCATTCTTGAATTTTTCTTTATTTTAGCAAAAAGTTTTTTTCAAAAGAAACCATCCTAGTTAATCAAATAATAGAAAATAAATAAAACAAACAAAACGATAATATTAAAAATTAGGAGTTGGAACGAGTTTACTGAATTGACGATCAACTTGTTGAAAATTGATTAACGTTGAAGACATGAAGACTTAAATTTACGAACTTTACAATTTTTTCATAAATTGTAACAATAAAGTAAGTAATTATAGAAGAAAATTAAAGAGAGATTGATAATTTTGTGAGAAAATTAAATGAATGAGGGGTTATTTATAGTTGAAAATAGGAATAAGTATAATTATAAAAAACTTGTGGTTAAAACAAAGTTGGGGAGGGGAGGGGGGGGGGGGGGACGGGGAAGGGGGAGGGCTTAAATGATTATTTTGCAAATAGCCAACGACTATTTTGGCAGCCCAAACGACTACTTTTTAATTGCCCATTTTTTTTAAATCGGATCGTTGGGACTTTTTATGACCGTTTAGGTCCGCCAAGGACCGGTCTTGTCTTGACCTCAAACGTTCCCAATATTGCGGTCCCAATCTTGCGGTCCCAAAATGAAGGACCGGCTCCTCCACGGTCTTGGGCTTATTCGTTTAAAGACCGTTTCAGCTCAGAAGCTTGTTAGGACCGAAAAATCAGGTATCATGCGGAAGCTAGCAAAACAAATCTTCAACGACGATAAATCCAACAACAAAAGAGAAATATACCAAAAGAGATACAAATATTTAATGTGGTTCGGTCAACTGACCTACATCCATGGCAGAGATGCGCAATGCCTATAGAAAAAGAAGTATAAAATATCGAGAGAACAACCTTCCAAAGAGGCAAACACAAGTGACACACTAATACTTGTCCCATAAAGTTATCCCCCTAACACGACTCTCAAACCCTATATAGCTACATTGTAGATGCTACTGAATAAGAAGGACAAATCTTTAATTTGTAGAACTACAAACCTTTTTCTACAAAAAAATGAACTAGTCATATATAAAAGAATTATATTTTCCTTTTAGAGAAAAAAAAACCCAATTATAATAATATGTTGTCGTTTCATTTATAAGATAGCAAAATCAGTTACGATAAGAAAATTTGGATAAATACCGAACAAAACCTACATGGGCCGTGGCCACGGGCCGATTCCGGACCTGGACCAGCCCCATGTCAGCCTTAGTTTCATTTCTCATCAGTCATTAATGTCAGTCCATTACTCTTTTAATGTTTTAGCTTCTATTTATTGTATTAGTTTTATTACTCATTTAATGTTTTATCTTCAAATTATTTTTTATGATTGATAGATTAATTTGCTTCAGGAATTTTTGATCTTACAACTGCCGCAGCTGTTCTTCGTCCGGTGACATACATTTTTGGTGAGAAGTTTTATTTTATGTCTCATACAATTGATATTAGTTATATTTTATTTTATGACTCATACAATTGATATTAGTTGTATGAGATTTCTTTTTATCTTACAAATTTATGAATCCCAATATTATATTTTTGGATACACAAAATTTCGAGTTTATTATAAAATAAAAAGAAATCTCATACAATTAACATTAATTGTATGAGATATAAAATAAAATTTTGCTACATTTGGTGGTCAAATTGCCAAGGCAGGTGATCTGACTTTAATCTTGGCATCACAAAATACTAAACCATAACAGCAAGAATTTAACTTATATAAACGGATAGTCTTAGTGTGTTTTTACAAGTTTATATAATGAAAAATTTTTGTGACGCAAATCACTAGTTTTAATAATAATTGCCACATCAGATAGCCGTATATGTGATCCAAAATTGTGATATCTCCATTTGTAAGCTCATCAATATTAGTTTCATTTCTCACCAATGTTAGTTTCATTATTCTTTTAATGTTTTTGCTTCTATTTATTGGATTAGTCTGCTTACTCATTTATTATTTTATCTTCAAATTATTGGATATGATTGATTGATTAAGTTGCTTCAGAATTCTTAGATCTTACAACTGCCGCAGCTGTTCTTTATCCTGCGACATAAATCTGGTGGTCAAATTGCCAAGACAGGTGATCACACTTCAATCTTGGCATAATAAAGTACCAAATCATATGTATGAGTCAAAATATAATCGAAGAAACCTTGCCTGAAATAGGAAAATTAAGAATTAATTAGGCTGCGGTCATATTTGAAAAGCAATATTGACGAGTTGAGCAGTAAATGTCGAGATCGAACACTTAGATCGGCCAAACAACTAGTTTAATAATAAGATATTTTTAAAGAATATTCTAAGGAATATTCTTTATATTTGTACTTTCAATAGGTAAGGAGAATATCTCATATAAGTAGGAAGAGAGAGAGAAAGAGAGAGCAAGAAGGAGATCTAATTATCTATCTTGGTAAGCTCTCTCTAGAAAAATTGACTCTCACATAACTACAAACATTATTTTTATACAAGATTCGATTTGTTGTGTTGTTCAAGCTTTCCCGCAGTAGATCCGATGAAGTATTTGATGTTCACACGTTTGGCTATCTTACGTCATTGTTAGAAAGACAATCATCCGCCTTGTTACACATTTGGATGAATTATTCTCTTTATTTACAACTATTGCTATTCATTATATTTATTGCTTGTCTTCATTCCTTCATTTATTCACAAGAATATCATTAAACTACTTTTTCGCCTTAGATAACTTTGAATGCGATTTTTATTTTGTTATTTTCCACTAATCTTGGACCTAGAACTTATTATATTTAACTAGAATTTACCTATTATCATTTAGTTAATTAGTTTAACAAAAATGTTTAAGACTTTTTGGACAAACGATTTGGCGCTGCATGTGAAGATTTCTAGTTAAAAGTTTTAATTTTTTAGATCTAAAAAACACACAAAACTCTAAATAATCTCGTATCTTGTTGTTTGCACAGATCTGACATGGCAGACAATGGAGAAGAAAAGAGAGGCGATAGCCGATCTCAACGCCAATGAAGCTCACGGAGAGGATGAAGAGAATGTGACACCAAGCGCCTCACCTAGGCGAAGTGATTCACCCGCCTCTCATGGAAAGGGAGCCTCTACGTCCACTACGGAAGAAGCACCACCAGTGGTAAAAAAGCTACTAGAGGCATGGTTAACGAATACACTGAATGACATACTAGAAAGACCCTCTCAGAAGGCGAGCAGAAAGAGTGTGAAAGTCAACATCACCACAACGTCCAATAAGCAACACACTCAACCTCCCACGACAGGTACCACTAACCCTGTCAATGATGCAGGTAACGATGCCCTCACTCCCTTTTTTAGAAAAATGGAAGAGATGGAGAACGAGAACAAAACATTCCACGACCATATGAAGGAGCATCAAGAAAGGCTAGATAAAATACCGGATGCCCCAAAAGTTCTACCAAAATGGGATGCCTGCTGGTTCGTGGAACAACTACATCGCGATGAGGCCGCACCACATTATAACAAAACTTTCAAAATGTAGCCATATTTGAAAATATATGACGGCACGCCTGACCCGGAGGATCATGTGACCCATTATGTTACTGCAATGAAAGGCAACAACCTCGCAAAGGAACAATTATCATCCATATTGCTGAAGAAGTTCGGGGAGACCCTAACTGGAGGGGCCCTGACTTGGTACTCGCAGTTACCTGCGCGCTCTATAGAAACGTTAGAAGAAATGGCCGACAAGTTCATCACTGCCAATGCCGGGGCCAAGAAAGCGGAGGCAAGGGTTAACAATATAATCGTCATCAAGCAATCTCTTGGCAAAGGACTCAGGGACTTCCTCGTCCGATTCAACCATGTAAGAATGACCCTTCCAAATGTATCTAAAGGAATGGTTGTGGCTGCTTTTTAGAATGGGCTGGGCAGAAGTGGGTCGAAGACGACCAAAAAATTTCTAAGTCGACTAATGAAATACACTCTAAACACTTGGGATGAGATACACACTACCTACTCTGTCAAGGTAAGAGCAGACGAGGACGATCTCAACGGGCCTACTCAACGCTTGACTTCGGTCCAAATGGAGTCTAGTAAAGAATGAAGAAGCGACAACAGAATAGGTCTAGCAGGGTCGCGAACTAATCAAGAAAGACATCAGCCATACCTCAAAGGCAAACTTATGCCACATCCACATCACGATGAAGGTCCATCCATAATGAAATGGGAACCCACCGAAATGAAAGAGATATGTCCCCCTTGTTATCAGCTCACAATTTTTGTGTGTCACGCTAGTCATTAAATTCCAACATATTCTCTCGTCTCTCTACCTGCTAATATTCTAGCCCTGATAAACACTTCAAATGCATAAAGAATCTCACAGGACCAAGCCATAACATATTTGAAATACTTTAAATTTATATTTCAGTAATTAAGCCAAATCTCACAATTTGAAAATGACATAAGCAACCAACATTTCCAGTTGAACAAGTATGCGTAAAACATGTAAGTTGTGGTGAAGCAAATCCGTTGGTTTCACAGCGTTATTCATATACGCCTACAAATGGCCGAACACTCCTTACGAATTAATACTTGTTTTAAACATGGGCACCAACAAATGAATATAACAGTTCTATCTCAGTTTTGCATCAAACGAGTTGGTGAATTAGCTCAACGATCACAATAATTTTAAGTAAGAATGGAGATTCCTCCTCAAAATATCACAAGCAACAAGATTTCACATAAATCCTCACATTGAACCATAATATAAGAAATAAACGAAATGAGACAAAGGGGAAAGAGTAGGAACCTTCGAACCTCGACGAACTCAGAATGACAAACGACGACCTCGAAATACTATTCTGTTTTTCTCGACTCCAAATCACAATCGAAACTCGCCGAAAAATTCAAACTAAACCAGAAAACGGACCTGGCGAACTCCATGACAGTTGCTCCTGATTTTGGAGTTGTTTCGGGCTGCTTCACGTTGCTTTGATGCCGAAAATGGTGAACTTACACCACTAGTTTTGAAGCTATTTTCATAGCTGGTTTTGCTGCCTTTTGGCCGGAATTCAGAAGTGACTCAAACTTGAAAGAAGGGGATCGTTTGGGTTCGATGGCTGAAACTTCTTCCTTGGAATAGGAAAGAAGATGAAGGAGCTGGGCCTTTAACAGACGAAGGTGACCAGAACCATCTCTGTTGAAGACAACAACAGGGGGGAGTCTCGTCTGTGATTTGGAGCTGACTGAATGAGGAAGCAGTAGTAGCTCTCCATGTTTTGGAAGAAGGAGGAGCTCAACGTGGCTACTACTTCATTTTTGAAGAAGACATGAAGCACAATTTCCTCCTCTATCCAGGCGTATATATTCTAGCTTCATGAAAAAGAAGCAGCGGCCATGGTGGGATGCTGGATGCCTGACGGAGAAGATGATCGAGGAGGGGGGTTATGTCAAAAGCTGTGCAGCTTTTTTCTGTTGTGTATCTCTCAGCGTGCGTGTGTAATATGTATTATGTCTACGGTTTTTAGGTGGGAAAATGAGTTTGGATACTGAGACGGGTCGGATCAACCCAGTTTGGGATTGGGTAGGGGCTGATTTGGGTTGGGGTGAGTTATATGGGTTAGAGAGTGTGTTTGGGCTGAAATTTAATAAGATTTTGGCCCAATTCTAGCATTTTATATTTCTTTTCCTCATTTTGATTAATTAATAAAAAAAACTTAAATGAAACTAAGATGTAAAATTAAGTTAATTACCTACTAAAAATTTTATGAAAGTCAATTACCTCTAAATTAAGAAAAAAGAAATTACTAATAGTATGAAAAGGCTACAAATGCAAAAATTACCCATTTTTTTATTTTTCTATTTTTTATAAAATAACTAATTTACTAATTAACCTGAAATTCAAGCATAAACCCTAAATTCAATGCAAGATATTTTTGTACTTTTCATGAGTTAAATAAACACAAATTATCGCAATGGCACTCCGGAGAAGCAAATCTTGATTGAACCTATATTTTCTCAGTGGATAAATTCCGCTAATGGTAAAACTTCATATGGGTTCGATGTACTTTTATCTTCAACGAGTGGTCCAGCATTCAATGCGAGTCGAAGCATCTGGTTGCCGGGGTTGTTTTGAGAATTCTTAATTCATGAGTTGTAGGGAGGGATTTATGTCACCACATCCACCGTGCAATGCATGCGTATATTTCCGATTAAATCTTCTTGTTACTAGATTTTCTATAGGAAAAACTATAAGAATAAATTGTTATTCCTTTCCTCTACAGAGAAACCTTTCTTCCAAGTCACACCATAAGAGCCATTTATTATCTTTCTTTGATTCCAGATCGAGAATTTATTTCATCATTAATTTCTAGATATAAAATTGTAAAACTGAGACAAATTATTTTTCTTGTATTTATAGGAGTAATTCATATAGGGCGAAAATCACGTGCTCACAGCTGCTCCTCTTTGTGTGGAAACACGAAGATTTTTCCTACAAAGATAAGTGAGCAAATACGAGCGATTTTTTTCCGTTTGAATACAAGCGATTTTTGCCCGTTTTGAAAAGATTTGACCGCACCCTGCTTCGGAGGTTGCCAAGGCTTCAAGCCAGGCAAGGGACTTAGAATCTCCTTACAAGGCATAACCGATCCGGTTGCCTTGCCTGCTACAGAAAAGTTCTTTGGACTGGGATTTCATCCAACCTCAGAAGATGTCACCTGGGCGAATCGCAAAAAATGCCAAGGATGGGCCTTACAACAACACTGCCTTACTTGTACAAAACCTTTACAAAACCAAAGTACCGTGAAGAGGAGAAAGAAGAAACCTTCACAGCAGCAAAAATCGATGAGATCTGAGGGGCCATGAGAGAGTTGCTCTATGATGTAAACATGAACCAACCGGGAGAAGGGTCAAGCGCCACTGAAGCGCTGTATATGGGGCCAGATGCTAAACTTCAAAATTGGAAGGCCACACCCTTCAAGTCAGGCGGAAGACCTGGTAGTCTCGCCTTGCTACCTCTTCCAACATCACAAACTATTTCAGGGTGTAGTTCGGTTGTTTGTTTCCTTTTTAGCACTTTAAATCTCAAATTGTAAACCCTGTTTATCTTTCAAGTTTCAAAGAAATAAAATCAATATTTTTCATTAATCTGTCTTTTTCTGATTTTTTGTCATTCTTCATTTTTCATCTTTTTTAGTCCCAACAAGGCGGCTTTAAATAAAACGACATGTTTGCGGACTTCTTGCCACGACCCGAACACGCTGCATGTCTGCGAAATAATGAATCAAGAACCGGAATACAATGAAGAAGAGGCTTTTAGGGAAATCACTCGAGAATTGGAACATTTTGAGAACAAACCTAAGCCTAACTTAAATGATACTGAATCGGTTAACCTGGGCGATCTCGATGAAATCAAAGAAACTGAAATAAGCATCAACGTAAATAAAGAGATACGGGATACATTGGTTCAACTCTTGTTGAAATTCAAAGACGTATTTGCGTGGTCCTATGATGACATGCGTGGTCTGAGTATGGATTTGGTGGTTCATAAGTTGCCCACATACCCCGAGTGCCCTCCAGTACAACAAAAGCAAAGGAAGTTCAATCCTGATGTCAGTGATAGAATCAAAGAGGAAATTACGAAACAGCTTGAAGCAGGGGTAATATGGGTAATGCGGTACACCACATGGCGGGCTAATGTGGTCCCGATGCCAAAGAAGTACGGTAAAACCCAAGTGTGTATGGATTATAGAGATTTGAACAATGAGAGTCCCAAGGATAACTTTCCTCTACCCAACATCCACATCCTCGTTGATAATTGTGCCAAGCATGAGATTCAATCCTTTGTAGACTTCTACGCGGGGTATCATCAAGAGCTAATGGATGATGAAGATGCTGAGAAAACCGCCTTCACCACACCTTGGGGAACATAATATTATAGAGTTTTGCCTTTTGGATTGAAAAACTCTGGGCCAACCTACATGAGGGCTATTACCACCATCTACCACGACATTATGCATAGAGAATAGAGGTGTACATGGATGACGTGATTATCAAATCTAAACCTCAGGGCGATCATGTAAAGGATTTGAGGAAATTCTCCGAATGCTCCGCAAATATAACTTGAAATTTAATCTGGCAAAATGCGCATTTGGAGTTGCTTTGGGCAAACTTCTGGGGTTCATCTTCATTCGGAGTGGCATTGAATTAGATCTAACCAAGATCAAATCCATTCGGGAGCTGCCCCCGCCAAGAACCAAAAAGGGTGTGATGAGTCTATTGGGAAGATTAAATTACATCAGCCGGTTCATCGCCCAATTAACTTCAACATGTGAGCCTATATTCAAACTGCTGAAGAAGGATGCAGCAATTAAGTGGGCGGTCGAGTGTCAGGAAGCTTTTGACAAAATCAAACAATACTTGTCCAATCCACCTGTTTTAGTTATGCCAGAACCAGGAAGGCCATCGTTTCTCTGTCTGACGGTCTTGGAAGGCTCTTTCGGTTGTATTATCGGGCAGCATGACACCACGAGAAAGAAAGAGAAGGAAATTTATTATCCGAGCAAAATGTTTACCGGCTACGAGGTCAAGTACACATTATTGGAAAGAACATGTTGCGCCTTGACATGGGTAGCTCAGAAGCTGAGGCACTATCTGCAAGCTCATACCACATACCTCATAACCAGACTGGATCCATTAAGGTATATATTTCAAAAACCAATGCTCACAAGGCGACTGGCCAAATGGCATATCTTGCTTACCAAGTTTGACATTGTTTATGTCACTCGTACGGCGATGAAAGCTCAGGCACTGGCAGATCATCTGGCAGAAAACCCCGTTGATGATGAATATCAGCCTTTAGACACTTACTTCCTTGACGAAGAAGTGAACTCATTGGAAATAGTAGGTGAGGACTCCCCTATCTTGAAAATGTTCTTCGACGGAGCAGTAAACGCAAATGGCATAGGGATCAGGGCAATCTTAATCTCACGAACAAGAAAGCATTATCCAGCTACAGCCAGACATAGGTTCTTTTGCACCAATAATACCACTGAATATGAGGCTTGCATCATGGGAATGAACATGGCTATTGACCGAGATGTCGAAGAATTACTAATCATGGGGGATTCCGATTTAACCATCTGACAAGCTCAAGGAGAATGAGAGACGAGGGACGTTAAGCTCCTCCCGTATAGACAACATGTCGAAGACCTCAGCAAATGGTTCAGGTCGGTTCAGGTACATTCCCCGTTGCCACAATGAGTTAACGGATGCACTTGCAACCTTAGCCTCCATGCTGCCATACCCTGGGAATGCCTATGTTGATCCTTTACAGATCCAAATCAAAGAAAGACATGGGTATTGTAATGCGACAGAAGCAGAGCCTAGCCCACAGCCTTGGTATTACGTCATCTTGAGATTCCTAATGGCACAGTAGTACCCTGAGCAAGCCACAGGAGAACAAAAAGAAGACCATCCGACAACGTGCGAGCAATTTCTTCTTGAGTGGCGACACTTTGTACAAAAGGACTCCAGATCTTAATTTGTTGAGATGTGTAGATGCTGAACAAGCTGAGAGAATTATTCATGAAGTACATACGGGTGTATGTGGGCACCATATGATGGATATGTATTTGACAAGAAGATACTCAGAGCTTGTTATTATTGGATGACCATGGAAAAAGCCTACTTCAGCTTTGTGCGAAAATGTCATCAATGCCAGGTGCAGAGTGATTTGGCGCTTGGGGAATGGACGTCACTGGGCCAATCGAGCCAAATGCCTCAAACGGGCATAGATTTATATTGGTCACCATTGATTATTTCATGAAATGGGTTGAGGCCATCACCCTCAAGTCTGTCACCAAGAAGGCGGTAGCGGATTTCATGCATTCCAACATCATTTGCCGTTTTGGGGTCCCGGTTACCATCACTATTGACAATGCAAGTAATCTAAACAGTCAGCTGATGAGAGAGATATGTGAACAATTCAAAATAACACATAGAAATTCTACTCCCTACCGGCCTAAAGCTAATGGTGCGATTGAAGCAGCCAACAAGAACATCAAGAAAATCTTGAGGAAAATGATTCAAAGCTCGAGGCAATGGCATAAAAAGCTGCCTTTCTCACTGATGGGATATTGTACCACCGTACGTACATCTGTAGGAGCAACCCCCTATTTGCTGGTCTATGGAACTGAGGCTATTATACTTGCCGAGGTGGAAATCCCTTCGCTCCGAGTGATTGTCGAGGCAGAAATCGAAGATAGTGAATGGGTCAAAACCCGATTGGAAAAACTTGCATTAATTGATGAAAAACGAATGGCCACAGTATGCCACGGTCAGTTGTACAAATGAAGAATGGCCCGTGCCTACAACAAGAAAGTGCACCCTATGAATTTTGAAGTCGGGAAGTTGGTTCTGAGATGGATACTTCCCCATCATCAGGTAGCCAAAGGAAAATTCGCCCCAAATTGGAAAGGCCAATACATCATCAGGAAGATATTGCCTAAATGAGCATTGTACTTGGGCGACGTTGAAGGAGATGAGCCCGAGGCAGCGGTAAACGCCAACGCAGTAAAAAGGTATTATGTCTTAAATCCCCTGCATCAATTACCCTTGTGGATCTATCCTCGTCCTCTTTGTAATTCAAAAAAAAAAGAGAAAAGAAGATTAAAAAAAAAGAAAAGAAAATTCAAAAAAAGAATACAAAACAAACGTAGTTTAGGAAACATTTCGTAAACTACGTCTGACTTGATTCCGAAAGGATACGTAGGCAGCCTCTCCCTGAGGTACAGTCACATCAAAATAAAAACCCTATTTACCAAGAAAATTAAAACTAGGACAGAAATGTATCGGTTCGGTTACAAATCCGTCTGAATGGTTGCAAAGTTATAGATCCCCGGAAAAGCAAATACCATTTGTTGGGGTTAGCACCAATCAAGTTTGTGAGAAAAATAAATGAGAGAGTCTTATCGATGAAAACCTTCGTGCACCATATGGCGACGGTGAGCAGAGAAAAACAAAATGAGAGAGCTCGTTTAGCGAAAACTCGCAAAGAGCGCTATCGGGCGCGGGAGAAGAGAAACGAGAGAGGCCGATTGGCAAAAACCCGCAAAGGTCGCCGTCAGCCGAAAAGAGGAAATATTGCTGCCCAGGTCTGAGAAAGTTTCTTTGGTGTTCGGAAAGTGGAAATCAGAAAGCAGAAATGGATTTGGGCCGGGTATCCAGTCCAAGAAGCACGTCATCACCATTTAAAGCCGACTCGTATTTCCAGATAAGTTCCCTCTTTTCCTTCACGGTGCATACCTCTCTAAATTCATACTTCACTATTCCCACTTTAAATTCCTCACCCTTCATTAAAGAAAGGTAGCAGGGCCGGCTTCGCAGTTTTTCCTCCAGGCAAGAATTATGGGAATGACCGACATCGTCTAGTATGCTTGGCCAATCCTGGTTGATCATGACAGTGAATGCCCCAAAGTAAGGAAATAAGATAAAGGAAGTTCAAAGTCAAAAAGCATGGAGCTGAAGCAAAATCGGGGGTTTAAGCCAAATTGGATGTTTATTCTTATCAAAAGTCACAAAAGCATGCCCAAAATCAAAGGCAGGACTAAACTCACGACCCAAGGCCCCAGAGGAAAAGACCCAACCCGAAATGAGGATCTGCTGGCTGACTAAGCAAGGACGGAAAGCCGAGGATTCGCTTTTGAATACATAGGAAGTCAGAATCAAGCATCACAAGACCACAAAACCAATCACTGTTCAAACTAACATTTTATTTTGTTTCTGAACTAAAATAGATGCAGGTGCAACATAGAAAGCAAAAGGAATATGAGGCAAAAACAACAAAAAGATAGGCACAAGGGCCAAATATGGTGATGCGTCAATGACCAAGGGAAGTTTTCTTTTCATTTTTTTTTGAAAACTCGTAAATGAGCATGACAGCAGGAGATCCCGATCCCTAGTTCCCCTTGTATAGCTTATGGAGTTCCTAGGCATTACCTATGGATCTCATTCCACTTCCTCCAGCATAAATCATCGAAATTTCTCTCCACATCCCCATTATAACCTGAGGATTCTCTCCCTACACTTCCTACTCCCCCGCATAGTCTTGGAGTTAAATACTCCTCTACCTTTAGCATAACCTAAGAGTTATTCCTTTCCTCCTCTATCCCCATCACAGTTTAAAGGATCTCTGAGTTCCTCCACCACACTGCATATTTCCCTAGCATAACCTAGGATTTATCACACATCCCGGCATAACCCGCAGATCTTCCTGGCATAACCCAAGAACCTTTTTTCATTCATCCCGACATAACCCGCGTATCCCCCTGGCATAACCCAGAACCTTTTTCATTCATCCCGGCATAACCCCGCGGATCTCCTTGGCATATCCCAAGAGTCATTTTTCATTTCATCCCGACATAACCCGTGGATGTTTCCTTTCATCCCCAGCAGGGACCCTTCATTCTCATCCCGGCATAACCCGCGGATTCCCCTGACAAAACTCATGATCTCTCTTCATCCAGCATAACCCGTGGATTCCCCTAGCATATCCTACGATTGTTCTTTCATCCTGGCATAACCCGTGGATCCCCTAGCATAACCTAGGATTGTTCTTTCATCCTGGAATAACCCGTGGATTCCCCTAGCATAACCTACTATTGTTCTTTCATCCCGGCATAACCCGTGGATTCCCCTAACATAACCTAGGACTGTTCTTTTATCCCGACATAACCCGCGGATCCCCTGACATAACTCAGGATCTCCCTTCATCCCGGCATAACCCGCAGATCTCTCTAGCATAACCTAGAATTTTTCTTTCATCCCGGCATAACTCGTTGATTCCCCTGACATAACTCAGGATCTCCTTTCATCCCGGCATAACCCGTGGATCCCATAGAATAACCTAGGATTGTTCTTTAATCCCGGCATAACAGGATTCCCTTACATAACATAGGATCTTCTTTCATCCCAACATAACCCGGGGATCCCCTAGCATAACCTAGGAGTTTTCATTCATCCGGATTTTTCATTTGCCCCGGCATAACCTGCAGATTTCCCTGGCATAACCCAGGAATTTCTTCATAACCAATCTTCAGTAGGAATTTTCCTACCCCGACATAACCCGCGGACCTTTTCATTCCCTCTCCACAAAGAACTTTTCATTCTTATCCCAGCATGACCCGAGGATTCTCATCTTATTCCCTAGCAGGAACCATTTCTCCTCCCCAGCATAACCTGGATAACTTTCCAAGGGATACACAATTCCGGTCCTTACTGTTTTAATAAAGAGTAGCATGGATGTGTGTTACAAATAACTCACAAAATTTTCCAGTGGAAACTGGGGCATAAAATTTTGTTCGTTTGTTTGTTTTGCTGTCTAAGCAGGTGTTACCTAAAGGCACAAGGTTTGGCATAATTGAAAGCATGAGCTTCAATTTAGAACAGAAGAAAATAAAAGAGACAAAAGGTGAACTCAAAGTGATAAGGCAGACAAAGACACGGACGGCTCACAATATAATTGAAGTCACAAGCTTAGCATATTCTGTTTTGTTTCAAGATTGAAGACTGAGCTAGCAGCTGCGGTTAACAAGCATCAAGATTCAGATCAGAGTCTGTCGCAAAAGATAGCCGAGACTCAAGGTCAATCTTCAATAGACTCATCGTTTCTGTATTTCTATTAGCTTTTATCTATTAGATATTAGATGTTTTCTTTTAAATTCTTGTCTCGCCTGAAGTAGGTTCAAATGGTCATGTGCTTTTGTTTGTTACTAATCTGGAATCCTCTCATCCCTGGAGTAATATTGATATTTTGCTAGTATTAGTTCCCAGATTTTGGAAAGCCTAATTTTGTTTATTCTTCAGTAATATGATTTCAGTGCTTGATTGACCTCCGTCTTCTGATTTTTATTTGTTGATTTTTGGTATGTTTGGTTGATTCATGCTCCTATGGGTTTGATGTCCAGTTTAGGCTGATTGATGGGATAGACCTTTAATTGCAAGGGTTAGCTTTTATTCTTCCAATTTGATGCATAAGCAGAATGTTCATTTTTGCTGTGTGCTTCTCATTCTTAAGTATTTCTGAGTATCCTTGATTGATCCCTCTCTGAAAACCAAGTGTTGATATATGCCTTCGTTTGGCTATTTTGACCTTTTTTTTTGACATTTCGGAATAAAGTTTGTATTGAAAGTCTTTATTAAGGAATTGGTTTTTAATACTTGGTAGTTTTGGTTGATTTTATACCTTGTTAAGTATGTTATTCCAAGATTAAAATGTGACCTAAATTTGATTGACCAGGGTCAATTGTAACTAAACTAGGGTCAAGGAACTAAGGTCAAATTTCAGGGGAGGGTAATTTAGTAAAGGAAGTAAGAGTATAAGAGGGATTTGAACCTTTAAAAAAACTGATAGAACCTTCCAGCAAGGACTAAAGCACAATTCTTGCCTCAAGCTTGAGGCACAAGTCAGAAATTGAAGGATCATTTAGACAAAATGCAATTTGAGTTAACGACTAAAAAGAAAACAAGGCAAAATATGATGCCCTAAAAGCTTTACAATAAAATGAACCATCTGGGCATTGTTAAAGGGATCCAAAACTTTCTTTTAGAATCCTAGAGATAAGAAATACATGTCAGTATCTTGTTCTATCTGAAAAGCTATCAGAGTTGAGTTTGATCCTTTTTGAGTTTAATTCTCTCACAATTCTACTGAAACCATGGCATGCTGTTCGATTGGTTAGTTGTTTGCTTGACTGACTCATTACATTTTACTCATAGGCTCATGTTTTCCTTGAATTACAGGTACATTCCCTTGTTCATTTGATACATTGAAGTTCAAGTATAAAGTATTCATGAATGTGCAGATTTGAGTTCCATCATATCATTCTAAACCATTTCCCTGTTTTCCCCTTATTCAGTTTTGGATGTAGTGGTAATTATAAGATAGTCATGATGTTCTAATTAAAGTCGGACTATCTCATTCTGTAATAATCGGACTTTAGAGACTTGTTTATTTGTAATCACTGGACATTCTATTTATTCTTAAGTATGAATCATCAGTAGTGCTGGTAATTAATATATGACTATTCTAGGTTATTATTTCATGTTGTTTAGAGATAAGGAAATCATGAAATATTGGTTTAGAAATAATTAAAATCCAGTCCTTGTGTATGGTAAAGTGCACTCAAATTTCAATATGCAAGTAGCGTTGTGTTTCAGATATGTAAGCTATAAATCAAAGTTTTAACTGAGTTTTTAAAAATTTGATTCATATACTCTGACTGACGAGTATATGAATCGTTTGGTTCATATCCAATGTTCAAGTTTGATGTAAAAAACGATCGTTAATATTTTCTTTGTAAATGTATAGATACTCAATTTGGTATATAAGTTTGAACAAAAAATAGTTATTGAAAATTGGACTCTTCCGTCCAAATTAACGTTGGGCTCATTCGCAAGGCCCAGAAGGCATCACAATGTTGTAATCCAATAAGTTTTTTGGACTGAGTGATTAAAGGCCCAAGCCAGTCACAATAGTTTCTAGTCGCAGCTTGAGCAATATGCGCTCCTGGGCTGGCCCAAACTTGATTTATTGTGTACAATTAGCCATGAACGAGGCTAAGACGCATGTAGTATGTCCCAAGTACACAGTCTATACATAAATAACTAGTGTATTTAAGCACCGCTTTAATAGAGAATTTAGCATACGTAGAATATCCTTATAAAATAAAGTGATCCATGTTAATTAAACAGATACCATATGATGGCTCTTTACTTCATTAAAACCCATAAAAAACCAGGAAGTGCCGTTTAGCAAATTTCACGGCTTTCCTATAAATGTCAAAGACGTAGTTGCTATAGGCGCGTGTTTAATAAAATTCCTTCCTAAAATTCGGGTGCGATTTATGTGACCCAAATCATATTCTCAATGGACTTATAATATGTCTAAAATTGCCGGTGCATTTATGTGACGCGATTCGCCATATATTTTAATAACATTGCATATTTCCCTAAAACAGATATTAAAAGTGGTTAATAATATAAAATTACGAGTTAACAGATATAGCAAATCATGTTTCAACCACTTGTAATGAGTTTAAGAGACCGTGATAGAACCACGGGATCCGAGGGTTCGTAGCACCTTCCCTCGGGTCAACAGAATTCCTTAATCAAGAATTTCTGGTTTGCAAACTCCAATTGGGTAGTTGAAATTTCCTCAATTTGGGATTTTGAATAAACCGGTGACTTAGGACACTAAAAGCCAAACCTATCCCATGGGGCGACTCTTTAAATGAATAATTAATCCCATATCGAATAATGTCACTTTATTTGGAAAAACTCCTATACACGTGTCACATTTCGGGGTAACCACGTGTAAGCGGTAAAAAGGAAGTGTGACACCACCAACCATATGATACTATGCAACAAAGATACAAATCCAACCTTATCTAACTCTTCACCCTTTTTAAAGATAAGCTACTAGCTGACGGTCAAAACATTTACAAAAGATGGTCGGATATGCAAAAACTGATCCATTCTACAATTCTGGACATCCTCACAATAACTGGCAAAGTTACAGCCTAATAATAATCTTCCGAGCCATTTTCTTGAACAATTGTAGCGATGGTAATTCAACCAAATAACTTTGCAGCCTCAATACACTTCAAGCAATTTTCATAAATATTTGCAAACCTCAACAAATCACCCAAAAAGTAGTAGTCCCCCCAAAAAAACTTTTCTTTTCATTCTCTACTTTCTGCTTTCTCTTCTTTTTTTCGTCATTTAAAAAAAAAAATTGTTTTAGGAAAATCCAATGTAACAAAATTAAAAATTAAATACTACTAAATTAAAATAGCAAAATCAGATAGAAAAATATAGTAACTATATTAAAAAAAAATTAACTCCTGCTATTACTAAGTATTTCCTAAAGCCTACAACTAAAAAAATCACTATACTAGATAAAATTATATTCTTGGAAACTCAACTTTCTTCGTACATGAAATTAAAATTAATATTATAAAAATGAAACTCTTTGTAGTTTTTTTTTATAAAAATTTTGTTAAATAAACCAACTACAAAGTTAAATAAAGACTAAAATATCGAGATTAAACTTAATAAATATATTTACATGCTAAAAAGTGAGTGAAAATCCAAATAACACGGTTGTAACTTGACTGCTAATTGAAACTCAGCAACGGTGCAGGATCAAACTCAAAATGTAATTAAAATTTAGAACCAAGCAGAAAATTGTGCTTTAGACAACTCTAAAAATTTACGTTTATAGCCTGCTGGACCAACTGAAACAAAACTAAACTAGCAGCAAAAAACAAGGTAACTTTAAGCCATATTTTTCAGCTTGTAATTCCCTGTTAACTGAATCACCAAAACATTTGTAATCAACTGAATTCAACTGTGTAGAAAAATCAGCTTGCACTCACTAGAAAACTAGTGCAAAAAGTGAAAATATTCAAGGTTGTTTCAACAACTTTCAATAGCAATCCAAAACTCTCTTATTTGAGTTCAAAATTCTTCAAACAAGCTCTAATATCCACACCGAGTTTCAGGTTTACAAATATTGTAGAAAAATACAAATAATGCTTAGGAAACTTGTATTACATCAACAAATTTCATTTAAATGCAAAATTCTAAGATTCAAACAAGCTGGCAGGTTTGCTATCCAATTGCTTCTAAAAACTCAGAACTTCGGCAACACCTTGAGCACTAAATTCAGCAACAGTAGTCACAGAAATTTTCAGCTCAGAATAACAACCTCAACTGTAGAAATAAAGCATTTGAATCAGAGCAATATTGAGTCAGAATAATCAAAGAGTACAGCTGAATAGTGCAGGATCCGCTTTCAAAAAAAGAACAACTCAAAACTTAAATTTCAATAGTGTATTTTTGGCATATAAACTAAAGCAACACATTTGAGTCAACTGAAGCTAAAACTTTGCAAAATTTCGTCAACTGTTAAGAAAAACTATAGTAGCACAATCACTTAAAGAAATGTGGAAATCTTCACTGTTGAGCGACAAATGAACAATGCAGGACTGTGGACAACAAGTATGAAATTCGTTACATCAACAGAAAACAAGCAACAAATTATTTTCCAGCAAACATGAAACTTCTGTCAGCAGATTCTAACAACCTGGACAATAACCAATGTAACAAGAGCACTCAATTCAACTAGGAGAACATTTTAGAAGTAAAAGCCAGATTTCAAACAATCACTGCTAAACTCGAGCACAATCTCAACTAACATAAATTTTTTACAGATTTAGTTTACTGTATGTTCAACCAAATCACAATTCAAGCATGCCCATTCTATAGTCCCACTAAATCCCCTCTATTAAACCCAACAATAATAACAACTATTAGAAATCAGTGGTAACAAGTTCAAACTAGGAGAATTTCAGCTGTCAATTTACTCCAAAACTTCAAAAATAGTGACAAACTTCAACAAGACAAGCTTCAGAACTCCACAGTCTTAGCATAAAGATAATTGGCGTTCAATGCAGGATTTTCTTTCAAACATCGGCCCACGAACAATTCATAGATTGAATTAAAATCACAAAGAAATGCTACAACAAACAAAGACTGATCTCAACAGAACTTTCGTCAATATAAAAGAAGTTTGACTAGAGAATTCCAACTTGAAATCTAAGAATTTCAGTAGTTGAGTCCATTGATACGTCTCAATTCACACAACTTCCAACAAGCAACTTCTGAATTCTAAAACTAACCTATGTGGCTAAAAGTGGCTAGAAGTACAAAATTTGGCTATGACGCCGCAAAGCCAAGAACTTGAGATTTACTAGGAAGACCGGACCCTATGAGGGTTGCCTATGTATCACGCCCCGTAAGACGAGAATCAGGTTCGCGTAGTTCGGGAAAATTGGATACAAGCAAGAATAAAAAACAACAAATTTTAGAAAAAATATTCTTTTTTTGCTTTTTCTTGTAAAATGTTGAAACTTGCAAAATCTTTTGAATTTTCTTTTTCCCTCTTTATTATTTAATTTTTGAAAAATGATAAAAAGTGCAAAATCTTTTTTTTTTTAATATTTCATCTATATCTTTTCCTTCTTTTTAAAAAATAAATAAAAATAAAACGAAACATAACTAGATTCTACTTGCTTTATTTCACACTTCACACTCTGTTTTCCTTTTTCATTGTTTTTTTTTATTTTTTCATTTACCCTCAGCTATCATTGGTCCGCTAAATGACCCTTTTACCCTTAAAAAATGCAACATGTGGCATATAAAATGCATCAGGGTGGTCTTTTAAACTGGGAACACCTGTCCTAGATGGACCCAACCCCTGTGTGAGTCCTCTATATCAAATGCACGTAATAAAATAATCGTTCCTACTAGGGATCTGGCATGAGGCTGAGTTATTCTAGGTTCGAAACCTGGGAATTTGTTCTAGACTTGTGTGCCCGAGCGGACAACTCGAATCAAGGAGGGGGCTACGTACCGAGAACCAAAAGGTCATCCAGGTTAGTAACTTGTCCAAGCTTTTTTCTTATTTCAAGATATGACGCTAATAAAATGGGGAGTCTCGACCAACGAGCACATCCTCAAAGATACAAGAGATGGGTTTCGTAGCAATTTATATGTACGGTTCAGATAATATCAAAGCGGTAAAAAAAAAGCAACATTTAACACATAAGGCCCACACATGTAATAAAATCAGATAATAAACAAAGCCAAATACAAAGATTATTATAAGCTCGAATTCTTTAACCCTGAACCGGAGACTCTGGGTTCGATCCCCAGCAGAGTCGCCGGAGCTGTCACACCTCCTTTTGGCTACTACAACCCGGCAAAGGGCGTAGATAAGGGAGTTTTTCCAATTAAAGGAGAATCGAAACGGGATTCAACTATTTAAGAGATTTCCGAGTCGCCACTTGGGATAATTAATGGTGTCCCAAGTCACCGGTTTACAATCCCGAATCGAGAAAAAGAATGACTCTATTTAACTGTCCGTGAACCCAAAATCCGAGTAAAGAATTCTGTTAACCCGGAAGAAGGTGTTAGGCTTTCCCGGGTTCCATGGTTCTAGCACAGTCACTCAACTCTTATATTTTTCTTAAATTATCTAATTATATAATTTTATAAACCTATATGCATTTTAAATCTTTTAACCCCTATTATTATTATTTATTAAAAAGAATTGCAACGTTATTAAAACACGAGCCACGTCACACAAATGCACCTGTTATTTTTGACATATTTTAATATCGTTAGGATTTAGACTTGGGCCATATAAATTCGCACCCGCATTTAGGAAAGTGAATTATTTAACTAGCGCGCCGAAAATGATATATGTTTGCAAGTTTGCGAGGGCCATGGAATTTCGACTAAACGGCTTGTCTCGGATTCTAAGGATCAATACAATATAAAACGAGGGCCATGCAATTGTGATTTTATTTGGCATGGCACACCTCGAATTCTTAAGGACAAAACAAGATTAATCAAATGAGGACGATGCAATTGTCATTTCTGTTCGGCACGGCACACCTCTAATTCTAATTTAAAGAGAACTACCTCGGAGGGCCGCAAACATCCAAACTGCTTTTTATTTATTTAAGGAAAATTCAAGGTTATTTAAAACATGTCGCAAGCCACGTCACATGAAATGCACCAGTAGTTCACGACCCGTTTTATTTAACCTTGTTCAAAATTAGAACTGGGTCACATGAAATGCACCCTCAGGTTCTAGTAATTAAAAAAATCATAACAAATCATAATCATGGATTATTATTTCAAGTTGCAAGCACACTAGCGGTCACGCTAGTCATTGAATTTCAACATATTCTCTCGTCTCTCTACCTGCTAATCTTCTAGCCCTGGCAAACACTTCAAATGCATAAAAAATCTCAAAGGACCAAGCCATAAAATATTTGTAATAATTCGAACTTATATTTCAGTAATTAAGCCCAATATAACAATTTGAAATTGGCATAAGCAACCAACATTTCCAGTTGAACAAGTATACGTAAAACATGTAAGTTCTGGTGAAGCAGATCCATCGGTTTCATACAGTTATTCATATACTGCCACAAATGGCCGAACACTCCTTACGAATTAATACATGTTTTAAACATGGGCACCAACGAATGAATATAACAGTTCTATCTTAGTTTTTGCATCAACAGGTTGGTAAATTACCTCAAACGATCACAATAATTTTAAGTAAGAATGGAGATCCCTCCTCAAAATATCACAAGCAACAAGAATTCACATAAATCCTCACATTGAACCATAATATACGAAATACACGAAACGAAACAAAGCGGGAAGAATAGGAACCTTCGAACCTCGACGAATTCAGAACGAAAAACGATGACCTCAAAATACTGATCTATTTTTCTCGACTCCAAATCGCAATCGAAACTCGCCGAAAAATTTTGGAGTTGTTTCGGGCTGTTTCACATTGATTTTATGCTAGAAATGGGGAACTTACACAACTGGTTTTGAAGCTATTTTCATGGCTGGTTTTGCTACCTTTTGGCCAGATTTCAGAAGTGACTCAAACTTGAAATAAGGGAATCATTTGGGTTCGATGGCTGAAACTTCTTCCTTGGAATAGGAAAGGAGATGAAGGAGCTGGGCCTTTAAGAGACAAAGATGAGCAGAACTGTCTCCGTTGAAGACAACGACAAGGGGGAGTCTCGTCTATGATTTTAGCTGACTGAATGAGGAAGCAGCAGTAGCTCTCCAAGTTTTGGAAGAAGGAGGAGCTTGACGTGGATGCTGCTTCATTTTTGAAGAAGAAATGAAGCACAACTTTCCTCCTCTATCAAGGCGTATATATTCGACCTTCATGAAGTAGAAGCAACGGCCGTGGTGGGCTGCTGGATGCCTGACGGAGAAGATGATGGGGGGGGGGGGGGGGGTATTGTGTGTGTAATGTGTATTAGGTCTATGGTTTTTTAGGAGGATAAATGGGTTTGGGTACTGGGTCGGGTCGATCCGGTTCGGGGTTGGGTAGGGGCTGATTTGGGTTTGGGAGGGTTATATGGGTTAGAGAGTGTGTTTGGACTTGAATTTTAATAATATTTTGGCCCAATTCTAGCCTTTTGTTTCAAGACCAACTATCCAAGATTTCTTTTCCTTCTTTTGATAAATTAATAAAAAAATATAAATTAAACTAATATATAAAATTAAGTTTATTACCTTCCAAGAAATTTATGAAAGTCAAATACCTCTAAGTTAAGAAAAAAGGTAATTACTAATAGTATAAAAAGGCTAAAAATGAAAAAATGAGCCATTGTTTTTCCATTTTTTTATAAAACAACTAGTTACTAATTAACCTAAAATGCAAACTTAAACCCTAAATGCAATGATATTTTTGTACTTTTGATGAGTTTAATAAATATGCACACAAATTATCACAAAATCCTATAAAACTATAAAAATGAGAAAAATTATTTTTCTCATATTTATAGGATTAATTCATACATGGCAAAAATCACGTGCTCACAATTGTAATTATTACTTGTGAACGTGCAAATACATGACAACTTGTTTAATTTTTATGACTGCATATTCAACATCATCTTCCACTTGTGTCAAACAAAATACAATAGCAACGCTTATTATGAGTGGTTGCACCCTTCCGATATTATCACCCCCTAAATTCGGCAAAGGCATATTTGCGGTAAAACCAGTCGATCAACGATGTAGTCGACAATTCTGTGCCTTTCCTTCTTGAGTTGTCCGCTCAAGGGTACCAGTCTAATACCCCATAGAAACCTTACTCTATCTAATTGTGCATACATCATTGACAAAACTTAGCTAAGTCAGTTATGTTGTCCGCATAATGACTCTTTAAGATGGCCTTGTCCAAAGTCCAGTAGGTTTTATTGTAACTCAAATGGACACTAACACGTTCTATGCATTTATTTGGAGAACTATATGTTGCTCATGACAATTATTGGTATTTAAATAGTAGAGTCTGGTGGAGTTAAGGGACTAACACTTTTGTTTTGCAGAAATGAGGCACAAAGTTCCTAGATTCGACATGGTCACCAACATCTACCCGAAATTACTAAATTGGTGGGAAGATCTTCATTCCATAGATCAGACACTTGTCCGAAAATACTTGGGGAATCTGCCTTCCCTTTTTGAAATCCAACCCAACAATAAAATTATTGAAGCTGCTAACCTGTTCTGGGATTGCGATAGGTCTCTGTTTTGCTTCGTGGAGATTAAGATGATACCCCTACTAGAGGAAATAGGAGGGCTGGCTGGTATACCGTGGGAAACTCCGGGTATTCTAATGCCAGAGAACCACAAAGGTCGAGGTTTTCTCAAGATAATGGGTTTAAAGATGAATCGGTATTTAACTTGCCTGAAGGAATCGTACATTCCCTTTGAATATTTGTACGAAAGGTACAGTCAAAACAAATTTTACCGTACTTATCCTGACGAGTTCGCCCTTACATCATTGGGGCATATTCATCAGAGGGTATTTGTTTTCATGTTCTGCTTCTTGGGGATGATAGTATTTCCTATGAAGAAGGCTAGGATCCATACCAGACTAGCCAATATAAAGAAATAAAAGATAAAATAGTGTAAAACGAAAAATATATTTTTAAAATTTCACTCAATTTTATTGGCGGTCAAGGATCTCAAATGTTCAAGCCAAGCTTCAGTATCCGAAGGAAATTAAATACCTGCTACCCGGCTTTCAAACTCTTCAATACAGCTCAGACCGGTCAAACCATAATTCATGTACCCAACCCGGTGACAGAGGTGTTCTTGCAACCATAATTGAAGTAGCAAATTGCAGCTCTGGAAGAACTCCCCCCTTCCCTACAGATACTCAAGGCTCGGTAGATTTCAGCAACGATCAGGGGAACCACAGTGTTGTTGGTTTTCTTGATTGTAACATCGATCATTCCCACCAAGACCTTAATGGAAGGAATTGGCGGGCCGCTATTTAGCATTGTGCCCATGATTATTTCAGAGATGTACCGAGACCTAGAAAAGTGTCAACAGGGAGACAAGCACTTTGAGGGTTGCAACTTGTTACTCCAACTCTGCCTTATGGAGAACCTCCAGAAGGGTAAATATCGACAAGAGGTCCAGCGTAGGTATTGGGACGATCATAGTGCCTTCCATTAGCCAAGACTGATGAACTATATTCCCAACATGATTGATTAGCCGGAAGATGCCAAAGGATGGTTAGAAGTATTTGAAAATCTAAAAGAGAACCAAGTACAATGTATTTTTGAATGGTTCCCTACTAAAGAGTTCATTTCTCGATCTCGGGATGCACCGTTTCTAATACTTAAAGCTTTGAGAGGAACTTACCCTTATGTCCCTCTTCAAGTTATGAGACAGGCCGGTAGGAAGCAGGTTAGACCAAGTGTTGACAAGATGAGTCACTTTCGGGCCGAGTTTCAAGATGATGATAGCCCTTACAGGTGCCAAGCTCAGCATACGTGGCACTGCAAAATCATCATGGCAAGGGATACTATTGAGCCAGATAGGTAGCATGCTGGTTATACTTCATACTATCCCAATTGGTTAGGAAGACAATCATAATGGTCTGGGTCAACCCGATTTCACTCGAGGTCACATGATCATCAATGAAAAAGTTGAAGCGCAGGTCAAATACAATCAATTGCGGAAGAGTATTCGGGAATGTGCAAGTGTGCACCGTGAAACTCAAGTAGCCAACCAAAAGCTGATTGAAGACTAGAAAGACTTAGTTGTCAGCACCAACAAACAACTGGGATACTTAGAGCTGGGTTTAGTAGAGCTGGAAAGGAAATTCACCAGAATGATCAAGGGCTGCTAGGATGCTGAGAAGATGGGCACCTAGCCAGAACCTACTTGCTGCTGGAACTTCGAGAGCTGGTACAACTGTCGTATGGAGCCAAAAATACCGAGTCTGAGGATGGTCCTTCTAGGACCAAAAAAGATAGGAATTTACCTTTTCATTTATGAATGTAATAAGGCCAATGACCATTAATGACATTTTATTTCCTGTTATTTAGTATCATTTTGGAATTCGTCTTATTTTTATCAATAAAATGAGGCATTTAGCATTATAAGTTCTCCAAGTCAATTTTTTACTAGGCCTACATCGGGCTCAACGAGGCTTCCAAATTAGGACACGATTGTTTAAATATTGCAATATCTTCTCCTATATTCCTCACTAACTTGTTACCTTGTTTTGTTTTTGCTTTGTTTATTTCCCTCCCCAAAGTTTAGTCTGTTCAATATGGCATCGTCATCATACTCTACAAGATCTAAGGGCCCTCCACCTACTCCTCTTCCTAGTCCTATCAGAAATAGGAACAGAGGAAAAATGAATAATTTGAGCAACATCAGGAAGGAGAATTCAGTTGAATGGGTAGAGGTTACTGTCACGCCCTAAAAATGAGTGACATGAGCGGCGCTGACCGGGTAGCCCCAGTCAAGAAGACCTGGGTGCCTTTTCTATCCCATATGTTACCACATGTTTTCATTACTCATTAATCAAGTGAATTCACTATTATAATTTGAACACCTTCTTACAAACTATACATAACATGCAAGGTTACTTTGCGTGGTTTCCAAATTATATCGCCCAACATACCAGCTACATATTTACACAAATTCAAAACCCACATTTCCTGTCTACTCAGCCTCGACGGATACAAAAATGGGAGATACAATACTTGCCGGTAACAAGGCTCAGGCTATACCTTATACGAAGATCAAAATAAAACTCCAGAAGAAGGCGGCATGAGCCACACAGAGCCTCAAGAAGAAAGAAGCTCAACAATTCAGATGACGTGAAGCGAAGGAGTGCTACTATATGTGGAATGGAGTGCCCACTATGGATCCACCTACAATCATAACACGAATGTAGCATCCCCAGCAAAAGGAACGTCAGTACATTTGTATTGTACTAGTATGTATAAACAAATTTTACCCAAGTAAAATCAAGCAATGCATAGTTAGCAAACAACAATAGAATCAAAAATCAAATGCACATGAAAGGAACAACCAAAGCAAAACAAGTTTCACAATCTCTCCTTCCCCCCTTTCAATATTGTACCATCACATAAATGATTTTAACAACTTTCACATATTTGCATTTCAATAGTGATTTCAATCACTTTTCCATCATTATTACCTCGACCACCCTTATCACCACAACCCACACCTTAATACTTTGTGATACGACGCATAACCAATCCTACCGGACAATCATAATTCACACAATAACAACAACAATTCACAAAGACTTCATAAAAATAAATAGTATTTCCATCAAGTACAACAGCCCGGATACAATTCAAGACACAATAATAATTGTCCATGACAAGCCACACATGATGTTAACACAGTTGTTTAATTACATCAATTAAGACTTCTTTATATCATTTGTTATACAGCTATTGCAACATAAGCACATTTACACATACATGGTTTGTTTCCATTTACTCACACCATCATATCGGGAAACTTAACCAACATCATTCCAGGCATATTAATCACAAGGATTCACAAATAGTCCACATAAGTGGCACATACCAAGCAATCGCACACCAACAAGGTGACTTTACAAAGTTTAAAGTTAGCCATACATACCTGGAGTTGAGTTTCCTTTTTTACTTCTACATTGAGCTCACCAATAGCCTAGTATCGATAATCAAGTCCATAACTTAACATATATATCTTAGAATTAAAGCTCACAATAACTACCTAAACTTATTTAGGTTATCAACCCCCTCCTTTTACAAATATTTACTCCTACCCAATTCCTTTTACTAGATTTTTTGTTTTAAAGAACATACATGTGTGTTTCAACTTAGGTTTTCAAGAATCAATGCATAAGAATCCCCCTTTTTATTAAACTTGAAAATCAATAAAAAAAGTTGGGATTTTACCTGCAAGGATAGAGAAGAAAGCAATTACTGGAGATTTCCGGCCCGGGTGACTTTGAAGAATCAGATCAACAAATGTAAAACTTTCTCTCTCAAGAGTTCTCTCTTTCTCTCTCTCTAGTTTGTTCAAAACTTATGTAAAAAATGAGGGGTTGGGGTGTTTTATTGAAAGAGGGGTCAGGTTTATAATTTAGGAAAAATTAGAGTTCGAGTCAGATATGTGGTTCGCAGAGTGGACCGCAAAAATGTTCTCAAAATCTGGTCGTACTATTTTGGTCTGCGACAGGAATGCGGTCTGCATTCATGTTCTACGGCCGCATAATGCACCACAGAACTGCCTTTCAGAAAATCCTTAGGTAGTTATGTAATGACTATGAGGTCCGCATATCAGTTATGTGGTCGCATAATGGACCATATATTTTACCCCAATTTAACCAGACTACTGTCTCAGTCTGCGGCAGATGTTTTGTCCGCATAATTTCTCTGCGACCACATTCTGGAACGCATAATAGCATTTTTCTAGAAAACTTTGATTCTTTATTTCGAAAAGCTAGATCAGTACAATTTTACACATTCAAAACACATATTCGAAACTTGGCACTAAAGGTTACTAGATTTTGAGTACAAGTTTTCACGGGGCCTTACAGTTACTCAAGGTATTCAGGTTTCCAAGGAAAGTGCCTCTCAACTCGAGCAGAAGTTGTTGAAATTTCAAGAAGAACTGGACCAAGTTCGGAACTAGAAAACTTTGATTCTTGATTTTGAGTACAAGTTTTCACGGGGCCTTACATCCTCCCCCACCTAAAGTAATTCGTCCTCGAATGAGGATTTTGGAAATTAGTTAGTTTTGAAAATGTGATATGCAAACTCCTATTTTTCACTTACTCCCATATTTTTAGAAACTTTTGCCAGAGTTTCCTTTGTACTTTTGACTTATCAACCTGTTAGAGAGCCCTCGAAACCTAGTTCAAGAACCAGTATGCATTTCCTATTGTCCCTACAATTGGCATAAAATTCATTACCTCAACTGTTGCACATATTTAATCACTTCAACATACTATATGCATCTCAATTAATCATTACCAATCTACACTACCATTAATCACTCACTTGTTACATGAGTAATCAAAACTTTCAATTACCATAAGGGTTTGCACATACCTCAAATAATCACAACACATATAATTTATATACAACTTGGTTGGGGGGGGGGGGGGGTTTACAATAATAAAGCATTTAAGGGAAAAATTGGGTGCCTTTATACAAATTGAACACAATATATGTTTGCCTAGAGATAAAATTCACACGATTACTATTGGACTTGTTCAAATAGATGGGGATACTTTTCTATAATCTCATTTTCCGCTTCCCACATGACTTCTTCGACTCGTTGACTTCGCGATAATACTTTGACTGAAGCAATTTCCTTATTTCTCAATTTACGTACTTTCCTATCAAGAATGGCAACCAGGACTTCTTCATACGATAACACTTCATTTACCTCGATGGTCGCAGCTGAAACGATGGTGGATGGATCTCTAACCACTCTTTTCAACATAGAAATGTGGAACACCGTGTGTACTAATAACATTTCAAGGGGAAATTCCAGCCTATAAGCCATCTGCCCTATCCTTTGGGCGACCAATATGACCCGATGTATCTAGGACTCAATGTTCCTATCTTCCCAAACCGTATGACTCCCTTTATATGAGATACCCTCAAGAACACCCAATCATCTACTCGGAATTCCAATTCTCTTCGACGAACGTCCGCATAGGATTTTTGGAGACTCTGAGAAGTTTTCATCATCTACTGAATGGCTTTAACGTTTTCCATGGCCTGGTGCACGAGATCTAGCCCTATCAATTCTGCCTCACCCACTTCAAACAACCCAATCGGAGACCTACACCTCCTTCCGTACAAGGCCTTAAATGGGGCCATCTGAATACTAGCATGAAAGCTATTATTGTAAGCAAATTCTATAAGTGTCAAGTGACCATCCCAATTACCTTTGAAATCCAAGACACAAGCCCGCAACATATCTTCAGGCGTTTGGATAGTCCGCTCCGCTTGACTATCTGTCTTTGGATGGAAAGTCGTGCTGAGATTCACCTGAGTACCCCAAACCTTTCTGAAATTTCTTCCAAAAATTAGTTGTGAATTGGGCCCCTCGATCTGAGATAATAGAGAGTGGAGTGCCATGAAGCCTTACTATTTCCTTGATATACAACTGGGCATACTGTTCCGCAGTATTGGTGGACTTGACTGGTAAAAAGTGAGCTGATTTCATGAGTCGATCCACTATTACCCAAATTGAGTTGAACTTGTGTTGAGTGCGAGGTAACCCTACCATGAAATCCATGTTGATCATCTCCCATTTCTACATTAGTATTTCCATAAGTTGAGTTAACCCACTGGGCCGTTGATGCTCAGCTTTTACTTGCTGACAATTCAAACATTTAGATACAAAGTCTATCACACCCCCCTTCATACCGTTCCACCAATAAATTTCCTTGAGCTCATGATACATTTTCGTAGAACCTGGGTGCACAAAATACCTGGAATTATGAGCCTCCACCATCACCCTCTCCCGAAGAGTATCCACATCTGGAACACATAGCCTACCTTGACATTGCAATACACCATCGTGGCCGAGTGAAAAAGCCAAAGTCTTGTTATTTAAAACTGCCTCCTTCATCTTTGCCAATGTCGGATCGATAAACTGATTTTCCTTGACTCCCGCTAAAAGTGACGATTATGCTCCATTATGCACTGTAACATTCCCCTCATCTCAGGTCGAAATACAAACCCCTATATTGGCCAATTGATACACCGCTCAAGCCAAGGGCCTCTGATCCGCCCCAAAATGAGCCAAAATACCCATGGACTTCTGGCTAAGAGCGTCGGCAACAACATTCGCCTTTGTTGGATGGTACAAAATATACATGTCATAATCCTTGAGCAATTCTAACCACTGTCCCTACCTTAAGTTCAAATGTTTTTGCTTAAACAATTATTGGAGACTGTTGTGGTCCGAGATCGCATCCACATGGACCCCATAAAGATAATTCCGCCATATTTTCAAGGCAAACACAACAACTACAAACTCCAAATCATGCGTCGGATAATTCTTCTTGTGATTCTTGAGCTGCCTTGAAACATATGCCATAACCTTCCTGTGTTGCATCAACACACACCAAAAACCAATTGTGGAGGCATCACAACAATCTATAAATCCTTCTGTGCCTTCTAGGAAGGTCAATATTGGTGCCAAGGTCAACCTTGATTTAAACTCTGAAAGCTTTTATCACAAACATCGGACCATTGGAACTGAACTGCTTTCTGCATCAACTTAGTCAATGGGGAGGCGAGGGTAGAGAATCCCTCCGCAAACCTGCGATAATACTCTACCAAACCCAAGAAGCTGAGGATCTCCGTCAGGGTCGTGGGTCAAGGCCAATCTTTTACTGCTGCAATCTTCTAGGGATCCACCTGAATCCCTTCACTGGAAACAACATGACCCAGAAAGGTAACATAGTCCAACCAAAATTCATATTTCAAAAATTTAGCATACAATTGGCGATGATGAAGAGTCTGTAGAACTGCCCTGAGGTGGTAGGTATGGTCCTCTCGGCTCCGTGAGTAAACAAGGATGTCATTAATGAAAAAATTCACAAAGGAGTCTTGAAATGGCTTAAAGACCCGATTCATAAGATCCACGAAATCATCCAGGCGTTGGTTATCCCAAAAGAAATAACCAAGAATTCAAAGTGACCATAGAGCGTTCTGAAAGAGGTCTTAGGAATATCCTGCTCTTTGATAGTTAATTGGTGATACCCAGACCATAGATCAATTTTGGAGAAGAACCTTGCACCTTGCAATTGGTCGAACAAATCATCTATCAGAAGCAAAGGATATTTATTCTTGATGGTGACTTTGTAGAGCTGCAGATAATCAATATACATCCGGAGTGACCCATCTTTCTTTCTGACAAAAAAAACCTAGAGTACCCCGTGGCGACACACTCGGTCGTATGAACCCTTTTTCTCATAAATACTTCAGCTGCTCCTTTAACTCCCTTTACTCTGCTGGCGGCATTCTGTATGGTGGAATAGATATTGGCTGCATATCATGCAATACATCAATCCCAAAATCAATCTCCCTATCTGGCGGAATCCCAAGAAGCTCGTCCAGAAACACTTCAAGAAACTAATTCACAACTGGTATGGACTCGGGGGCAGACGCTTCTAAAGTGGTGTCTGCCACCCCAACCAAATGATAGATACACTATTTCTTAATCATCTTCGAAGCCTTAAGATTGGTAATAAACCTACCCTTCAGCACCACACCATTCCCTTTCTACTCAATAACCGGCTCATTAGGGAACTCAGGTCCCATAAATCCCGTTCGACAGTCAAGTTTTGCAAAGCATGAATAAAGCCAATTCAATCCCATAATAACATCAAAATCCACCAATCCAAGCTCGATAAGGTTGGCCGTGTAAAGGCGACCACCTACTGTGACAACACAATTCCTATAAACTCGCGCAACTATAGTGGAATCACCAACCAAAGTCGATACGGAGAACTGTTCATGAAGCTTTTTAGGTTCTTTCCCAAAGCTTGAAGCAATGAATGGGTGACATAAGACAAATAGGACCACAGATCAATAAGAACATAACAACCAGCGGCTTGAACAGACAAGATACATGTAACAACATCTGGACAAGCCTCTGCACTATGGTGGCCATTCAAAGCATAAAACCAACTAGTTCCACCTCTACCACGAGCTCCACCTTTAACTGCACCACGTCCCGCTGGAGCTGGAGGATGCACGGATGATGTGGCGCCTGAAGATTTGGATGACTAAGAAAATCCCCACCCATGCCCTGACTGGGCACACGACAGTCCCCCTGGATATGACCTTTCATCCTTCATCTATAGCACATAGGGATATCCAAATAACAAGTCACGGTATGAAATCTCCCACATTTGGGGCACAAGCCCTAACCTGCTACTTAAATTTCCCTCCTAGACGGCCGCATTGATGGGGGCTCCTACTGTCTGAACCTGGTCTTGAGTAACTGTTCTACTGATGATTGTGTATAGATGGAGGTACACTTGCTAAAGATTGAGCATATGACTGGGATGGACCTGATGGACCTCTCCTCTGAACTGGTCTCCTTGAGTGACCCACTTATCGCTCCCTGCTGCTACTCTCCCTTTCTGCCCGAATTTTCAACTTCCTAGCCTCTGTGGCCTGAGCGAATCCCATAATATTTCCTTAATTCATATCTAACTGCAAGGCCGCGGTAGCAACATTATTCACCACCAAGGGACTAAGGCCCTGCACAAATCGCCAAACCCGAGCACTCATGGTCGACACTAACTGAGGAACATACTTGGAATATCTTGCGAACTCCATGTGGTACTCCCAAACACTCATACTACTCTGCTTGAGGAACTCAAACTCAATGGCCCGGGCTGCCATTGTCTCAGCAGGCAATAATTGATCCATATATGCATCTACAAACTCATTCCATTTAGCCGGAGGTCTTTCTTCCCCACGGGAATCCGCCCACATATTGAACCACAAATATGCTGCTCCCCTCAACCTGTAGGAAGCCAACTCAACTCCCTCGAAATTTGAAGCCTTCATCACTCGAAGGGTCTTATACATTCCATTTAGGAAATCGTGCGGATCGGCCTCTAGGTCTGTTCCTGTGAACTCTGGAGGGGCCAACCACAGAAACTAGTTGACTCTGGAGATGGCGGAGTCTCCCTATCTACTGGAGGACGCAGAGGTATCATGAGATCTTTGGGCCTGAGCGGACACTAACCGGGTCAACATATGGATGGCTCTTCTAAGGTCCCCATCAAAAACCCTAGACCGTGGAGCTAGATTTGCATCAGAATTAGGAGCATCGGCAGGAGGGATGGTAGCACCCCCTGCCGTCGTAGGAACAAGAGCACTTTGATCTAGAATTGATGGCCAGGCAAATTCAAGACTGGGGAGTCACTCTCTCCCATGGTATCAGGTACATGGTCCACAACCATACATGGGGTGGCATTGGCCCCAAGGCCAAGTTTAGCTCTCTTTTTAGGTGCCATTATTGAAAATTTCGGAACAGAGCACAAATTAGACAAAACTACTTTCACTTTTCATTCATCGCACAATATGGATTAAAAAAGAAGAGGATAACTTCCTAAATGTCCATGTAGCCCCCGACTTATAGATGTGGTCGACAACACACTGATAAGAAGGGCTCTACAAGACACGGCTTTGAGATATCCTAGGATTCTTTTAAAACCTTAGGCTCTGATACAAAGTTTATCACGCCCCAAAACCAAGGGACATGACCGGCGCTCGACCGGGTAGCACCATTCAAGCGGACCTGGGTGCCTTTTCTATCCCATGCATTACCATGTGTCTTCATTACTCATTAGTCAAGTGAATTAGCCATTATAACTTAAACACCTTCTTACAAGACATACATAACATGCAAGGTTACTTTGCGTGGTTTCCAAATTACATCGCCTAACATACCAAGTACATATTTATACAAATTGATAACCCACATTTATTGTCTACAAATCATATAATGATACAAAAAGGGAGATACAATACTTGCCGGTAACAATGCTCTGACTATACCTTACACAAAGATCAAAATAAAGGTATGAGCCACACAAGGCCCCGAGAAGAAATGGGCTCACCAATTTAGCTGACGGGAAGTAGAAGAGTGCTACTGTGGCTAGACTGGAGTACCATCTATGAATCCACCTATAATCATAACACAAATGTAGTGCCCCCGGAAAAAGGAAATTCAGTACATTTAATTGTACTGGTATGTATGAACAAACTTTACCCCAAGTAAAATCAAGCAATGCACAGCTAGCAAATAGTAATAGAATCAACAAAAATGCACATGAAAGGAACAACCAAAGCCAAACAAGTTTGACAATCTCTTATTTTCCCCTTTCAACATTGTACCATCACATAAATGATTTTCCCAACTTTGGAATATTTGCATTTCAATTGTTATTTCGATCACTTTTCCATCCTTATTACCTCGGCCATCCTTATTACCTCAGCCACCCTTATCACCACAACCTAAACCTTATTTCTTCATGTTGCAGCGTGCAACCCGATTTCACCGGACAATCGTAGTTCACACAACAACAACAATTGACAAAGAGTTCATAACCATCAATAGTATTTCCATCAAGTACAACATTCCAGATACAATTCAAGTCACAACAATGATTGCCCACGACAAGCCACATATGATGTTTCCACAGTTGTTCAATAACATCAATTACAACTTCTTTCCTTCATTTGTTATACAGCTCTTGCAACATAAACACATTTACACATACATGGTTTATTACCATTTACTCACACCATCATATCGGGAAACTTAACCAACCAAGATCCAGGCATATTAATCACAAGGATTCACAAATAGCCCACATAACTGACATATAACAAGAAATCGCACACCAACAAGGTAAACTTACAATGGTTAAAGTTAGCCATACATACCTGGAGTCGAATTTCCCTTTTTACCTCTACTTCCAGCTCAGCTGTAGCCTAGTACTGACAATCTACTCCACAAGTTAACACATATATCATAGATCTGAAGCTCACAATTACTACAAACTTATTTCGGTTATCAACCCCCTCCTTTTGCAAATCCTTACTCCTGCCCAATTCCTTTTACTAGGTTTTTGGTTTTAAAGAACATGCATGCGTATTTCAACTTAGGTTTTCAAGAATCAATACAAAAGAATCCACCTTTTTGTTTAAACTTGAAAATAAATGAAAAATGGTTGGGGATTTTACCTACAAGGACAGAGATGAAAGATATTACTTGAGCTTTCCCGGCCCGGGTGACTTTCAAGAATCAAATCAACAAATGGAAAACTTTCTCTCTCAATAGTTCTCTCTTCCTCTCTCTAGCTTGTTAAAAACTTTTGTAAAAAATAAGGGGTTGGGGTGTTTTATTGAAGAAGGGGTCGGGTTTAAAATTTAGAAAAATTAGAGCCCGAGTCAGATCTGTGGTCGCCCTTTGTTATCGCAGAGTGAAAATGTGGTCAACAGAATGGACCACAAAAATTTTCTCAAAATCTGGGCATACTATTTGGGTATGTGACAGGAATGCGGTCCGCATTCACGATCTGTGGTCGCATAATGCACCGCAGAACTGCCTTTCACAAAATCCTTATGAAATTATGCGACAACTATGCAGTACGCATATAAGTTTTTCAGTCGCATAATGGACCGCATTTTTACCCCAATTTAACCAGACTACTGTATCGTTCTGCGGCAGAATTCGGTCCGCATACTTGATCAGCGACAACACTCTGGACCGCATAATAGCATTTTTCTGGAAAAGTTTGATTCTTTATTTTTATAAGCTAGATCAGTACAGTTTTGCACATTCCTAACACATATTCGAAACTTTCCACTAAAAGTTACTAGATTTTGAGTACAAGTTTTCACGGGGCCTTACAGTTACTCAGGGTATTCAGGTTTCCGAGGAAAGTGCCTCTCAACTCTAGCAGAAGTTGTTGAAATTTCAAGAAGATCTGGATCAAGTTCAGAACCTGGCAAGATTATCGATTCCCCGCACCACCCCAGACACTAGTTTCCCAAGCACTCACAACCCCACACCCCCACAAAACATTCCAAAATCCCAAAACCATTCCACTCCGCACCACTACCGCAACACTTGCCACACATCTAACAATACTCCACTCCTCGTCCTGGAACCTGTGAACTTTGCATATGATCATTGTCACCCTCACTATAACACCCCCATCTATGTGGAAACGGTGCCACATCCTACTCAACTCATTTCAAACACAACCAAGTCTGATGATAAAGACTAGCTTATCAGGAATCTGGCAGAGGAACTCAAGAAGCTAACAAGCAGAATTCAGGGCGTCGAGAGAAGTAAAGGGATTGAAGGGATAAATTACAAAGACATTTGCATTCAACCTGGTGTTGAACTGCCCAAGGGGTACAAACCTCCTAAGTTCGAGATGTTTGATGGTACATGGGATCTGAGAGTTCATCTAAGAACATACTGCGACAAACTGGTCGGAGTTGGGAAGGACGAGAAGATTCGTATGAATCCCTTTATGAGGAGTCTAAAGAGAGATGCTCTGTCTTGGTACCTCAACCAAGACCCAAAGAAGTGGTCTAATTGGGTAAGTATGGAGTCCGATTTCATGGACAGGTTCTGATTTAACACAAAAAATACACCAGATATGTTTTACATCCAGAACCTAAAGAAGAAACCTCCGGAGAAATTCCACGAGTATGCTACTCGTTGGAGATCAAAAGCTGCTAAGGTCCGATCGGCTTTAGAAGAAAAAGAAATGAACAGGTTTTTCGTTCGAACTCAAGACCCTTAATACTACGAAAGATTAATGCTGATCGAAAGCCAAAAAAATTTTGACACATCAAGCTAGGGGAGCGGATCGAGGAAGGTATCAATAGTGGTATGGTCACAAACTTTTAAGCTTTGGATGCATACAAAAAGGTTCTACAGTATGGTGGCACGTCCAAGAAAAGGGACGTGAGCGCCGTGATGGTTGCACAGAGAACAAAGTCCCCAATCAAATACGAAGCCTACCCAATACCTCCACTTACATATCAACCTACCCCAAATTACCAAGCACCCGAACCTCCCATATACCAACCCACTTCACCCAAATACTCCCAACCAGCACATGTTTACCAAATCTACAATACTCAACTGCTTCACTATCAATTACCTCCACCATGTCAAAACTTCCCTAAACCTCAGCCAACTTTCGACCGCAAACCTCCAAAATAGTATACCGCCATTGCTGAAAAAATTGACCGGCTGCACGAACGACTCAAAGTTGATGGTTATGTCAACCCTATCCCTGCCATAACTCTAGAAAACCCTTTCTAATGGGTCAACCCAAATAAAACCTGTGCATACCATTTTGGCATGAAAATGCACACCATTGACTAGTGCCTCTCCCTGAAGGATAAGATCCAGGATTTGATTGACAACAAGATCATCGTCGAAAAAGAACCAACGCCGAATGTCCGCAATAACCCTCTACAGACCACAAGGGTGGAGGTGTTCACATGATTGAGATTAAGGATGATTGGGATCCCAAAGGATAAAGTGGTTTGATCATAGAATGCGATGATCAAAAGAAACCAACAATCACCTTAATCCAATTGTAGTCCAGATTCAGCCTTCCAAAGATGCCGAGGTGAAGATGTCCATACCACTTGAGTTTGAAACACCGTCTTCTGCAAAGGCGCCAATACTAATTGAGGTTGAGTTTGGGTCCCTGAAGGCGCCTATACCATTTGAAGTTGATGTAGTACCTTTCGAAGCAAGGGTTCCCTTGCTACTATCAATGACAGCCGTAACACCATTCCACACGAAAGTCATACCATGGGACTACACAGCCGAGGCAAGAAGGAAAGTGAAAGCCAAGTTCGGGGAGGCAGTTGCAACACAAGTTATGACTAGGACCGACAGGGTTTACACTCCAGAACACTTGGTTGAGTCAATTACGCAGACCTTTGGTCTAAAAACCATCACCGAAACTGGGCCCGATAATCTTTGGAGGAAAATACAAGTAAAAAAATAATCAGTTATTGATCAGCAGACAAAATACCGGTGCAAATCTCTATCCTTGCTTTGCTACAGAGTTCTGATGCACACAAGAATGCCTTGTTAAGACTGTTGAATGAGGCATATGTACCAAGAAACATCACCGGAGGTGAAATGGAAAACATGGTGGGGCAGGTATTGGAGAGTCACAAGATCACTTTCCATGAAGATAAGTTTCCACCAGAAGGTTTGGGTCACAATAAGGCATTGCATATCACCGTGCAGTGTGAGGATTATTTTATCACCTGGATCCTAGTGATGGGGGGTCCAGTCTCAACATCTGTCTGCGAGTAACACTCAGGACATTGGGGGAAGGGCTGCGTGAAATCAAGGATGGGGCCATCAATGTTAAGGCTTTCGACTTATCTCAGAGGTCTACCATTGGGGAAATTAGCCCGTGTCTACAAATGGGGCCTACTTGGTTTGATGTGGATTTCAAGTAATAGACGTACCTGCATCTTACAACTTATTTTTGGGATGGCCTTGGATTCATGCCGTTGGGGCTGTAGCATCAACCCTACATCAGGCAGTGAAGTTTGAGTGAAATCACCAAGAGGTAATTATTCACGGCGACAGTAGCAATCCCATATACAGTCCCCAAACCATTTCGGCCATCCAGGGAAGAAGGAAGATATGTGGAGAAACTTAACACCACATCGAACGATTCAATGCCATCGATAAGGATAAGTGGTGGGATATCAAAATTAAAAGCATACTAAATTGGAACGAGTATGAACCTAGCAAGGGATTCAGCAAGAATCTCCATGGAATCCTTAAGCTCATCAAGCTGAAGAAACATGGCACCACCTTCGGATTAGGGTATGAGTACACTTGGGTTGAATTCAACCACTGGTCGCCACCATGGCCCGGTGCTTACTACCCATTACAACAGCCAATACCCTGTTTGGAGCTGACCTTACAATTGACCGAAGTTATCTACGGGTCAGAAGAAAATGAAGCATTTGCAGCAATTAGGAATTTGTTCCTCGAAGATGATAAAATGGATTGTTATGTCATTTTTTAGGAGGAGGGGGAGGGCGGCCATTCTATACAAGCCGTAAGCAGAGGAGCACACCTCAACAACTGGACTATCAGAACCACTGGAGCCCGAAAAGCTTTGGGGTAGCTACGCTGAACAAAGCATCATGCGTTGTCTTATATTTTACTAATTGACTTTCTTTTCGAATTTTTTATTTCGAAATACGAGCTCAAATTTTCAAAATAGTTATGAAATTTATCAAAGCACTCTAGTTTCTTATAAATCTTACTTTTATTACTTCCTCTGATTTACTTTATTTACAGTATTACTATTACTTATCTTGATGAACCAACGAATATGACATGTAAACGGACATAGACTCAGAGGAAGATGATATACCGGATGAGATTGTTAAAGAAGTTGAGAATTTTGAGAATCAACCTAAGTTCAATTTGGACAAGACTGAGGTTGTCAACTTGGAAGATGCAGAAAATGTCAAAGAAACTCGCATAAATGCTCATCTGTCACTGTCAAACAAGGAAGAGTACACAAAATTTGTAAGGAAATATAAGGACATATTCGCCTGGTCATATGGTGACATGACTGGTTTGAGTACATCTATTGTGGCACACAAACTTCCAACTGACCCAACATGTCCACCGATAAAATAGAAGCTCAGAAAATTCAAACTCGACATGAGTTTAAAAATTAAGGAGGAAGTCACTAAGCAAGTCAAAGCTAAGGTTCTCAAGGTAGTAGAATATCCAAAATGGTTAGCCAATATTGTGCTAGTACCGAAGAAGGGTGGGAAGGTTAGAGTCTGTGTTGACTACCAGGATCTCAACTGGGCCAGTCCAAAAGACGACCTCCCATTGCAAAATATACACATCCTGATTGACAGTTGCGCAAGTATGAACTGCAATCTTTTGTTGATTGTTTCGCTGGGTACTATCATATATGGATGGATGAAGAAGATGCTGAGAAAATAGTTTACATTACGCCGTGGGGGATGTATTGCTACAAAATGATGCCGTTTGGGTAAGAGAATTCTAGGGCCACCTACATGAGGGCCATGACTACCATTTTCCATGATATGATACATAAGGAGATCGAGGTGTATGTAGATGATGTCATAATCAAATCCAAGAAAGCCACTAATCACATGGAAGATTTGAGGAAGTTCTTCAACAGACTGAGAAGGTACAATCTGACACTAAATTCAGCCAAATGTGCATTTGGGTTCCTGCCCAAAAACTGCTTGGGTTTATTGTAAGTCGCTGAGGGATAGAACTAGATCCATCAACGTTCAAAGCTATCCAAGAATTGCCACCTTTGAAGAAAAAGAAAGAAGTAATGAGTTTCTTGGGGAGACTTAACTACATCATCCGGTTCATAGCACAATCTATTGTCATATGTTAGCCGATCTTCAAGATGTTAAAGAAGGATGCTGCTACCAAATGGACTGATGATTGTCCAAAAGCCTTCAAGAGAATCAAGGAGTACCTGTCTATTCCACCAGTTTGAGTCCCACCGAAGCTAGGAAGACCTCTGTTGCTCTTCCTTCTAGTATTCGATGGAGCATTTAGTTGTGTCCTGGGGCAGCATGATGAAACAGGGAGAAAAGAGTAGGTAATCTATTATCTCTGTAAGAAACTCACCCCATATGAGGCATGGTAGTCTCTTTTGGAATGCACCCGCTGTGCTCTGACTTGGGTATCTCAGAAGCTGAGGCATTATTTATATTCTTATACTACATATCTCATATCAAGGATGGTTCCTTTGAAGTACATATTCCAGAAACCCATGCCCATTAGCAAGCTAGACAAGTGGTAAATCTCGTTGAGTGAATTTGACATTGTCAACATGACTCAAAAGGTAGTCAAGGGACAAGCACTAGCAGATCATCTTGCGAAAAATCCTGTGGATGGAGAATGCGAATCGCTGAAGACGTATTTTCCTGATGAAGAGGTATCCTTCATAGGAGAAGATATTGCAGAATCTTATGATAGTTGGGGGATGTTTTTTGATGGAGCAATGAATTTCAAAGAGATACGCATAGGAGCATTCCTAGTGTAAGAAACCGGAAACATTATCCGGTATCCGCGAAGCTCAGGTTCCCCATGCACTAACAATATTGAGCAAGTATGAAGCCTGCATCTTGGGGCTCAAGATGGCCATTGACATGAACATTCAAGAGTTGCTAGTGATTGGAGATTCAGACTTACTTATACATCAGGTCCGAGAAGAATGGGCAACCAAGAACTCCAAGATACTTCCATACCTGCGTCATGGACAGGAACTGAGGAAGAGGTTCACGAAGACGGAATTCCAACATGTTCCTAGAGTCCAGAATGAGTTCGCTGATGCGTTGGCTACCCTGTTCTCTATGTTATAACATCCAGATAAGAATTTCGTAGATCCTATTCCTATGAATATTTATGGTCAGCCAACTTATTGTGCTCATGTCGATGAAGAAGCAAACGGAAAACCTTGGTTTCATGATATCAAGGAATATTTGGAAAAAAGATAATATCCCGAGCTTGCAAATGCTACTCAGAAGCACACATTTCGGAGACTGTCTAACAATTTCTTTCACAGTGAAGCAATCCTGTATAGGAGGACTCCAGATTTGATATTATTAAGTTGTGTTTATGCAAGGGAAACGTCCGAACTGCTTGAGGAAATTCATGTTGGGACATGTGGTCCGCATATGAAGGGTTTTGCCTTGGCCAAGAAGATACTATGTGCTGGTTTTTCTTGGATGACTGTGGAAACGGACAGCGTCAAGTACGTCCAAAGATGCCACCGCTGTCAAATACATGCCGACATGATAAAGGTGCCTCCAAATAAGCTTAATGCAGCAAGCTTGCCATGGCCATTCGCCGCATGGGGGATAGATGTTATCGGACCAATCGAACTTGACACATCAAATGAGTACATATTTATCCTAGTAGCAATTGACTATTTTACCAAATGTGTTGAAGCAACCTCTTACAGGGTAGTGACTAAGAAAGTTGTGGCAGATTTTGTCCGTGACCGTATTGTTTGTTTGTTTGGAATTCTAGAGTCAATCATTACTGGTAATGGTTCTAATATCAACAATGACTTGATGAAAGCCATGTGTGAAACCTTCAAGATCAAACACAATAATTCTACAGCTTACAAACCTCAGATGAACAGAGATGTAGAGGCCGCAAACAAGAACATCAAGAAGATACTAAGGAAAATGATACAAAAGCATAAAAAATGGCATGAGAAGTCATCATTTTAGTTTTTGGGGTACCGCACCACATCAACACATCAATTGGGGCAACCCCTATATGCTGGTTTATGGCACAGAGGCGATCATTACTGCCGACGTAGAAATTCCTTCCTTGAGAATCATACTGGAAGCAGAGCTCAACGATACAGAGTAGGTAAAGAGTCATTACGAGAAACTGGCTCTTATAGATGGACAAAGAAGTAATGGAGTTAGTCACTATTAGCTCTATCAGAAAAGAATGTCTAGAGCCTTCAACAAAAGGGTCAAGCTGATACAATTCACACTGGGGCAGCTGGTATTAAAGAAGATTTTTCCATATCAAGATGAAGCCAAACGGAAGTTCTCTCCTAACTAGCAAGGTCCATATATGATTCACCGGGTTCTAATTGGAGGAGCCCTTATACTGGTAGAAATTGAAAGAGAAGTCCGGCCAAAACCAATCAACTCAGGTGCAGTGAAGCGATACTATGTGTAACTTTTACGCTTTCCTCATACAATCTAATTTGAACTACGTCTAACTTGATTCCTATTTAACAGGGGATATGTAGGCAGCCTTATGGGTTCGGTCACAATTTTCAATAAAATTTTCATTTCCCTTCAATTGGAAACTGGGGTAGAATTTTGAGTAGGACCCAAAAAATTCCAAAGTAAATTCAAACAATCACCGCAAACAGCCGTTAGAAGCACCAGCCTAGTAAACTGGGGCAGAATTTTAAGGAGGACCCTCAAAATTCCGGAGCAAGAGAGGTTGCAATGTCTTGAACTGCGTCGCAGTCGTTGGTTCATCTAAAGAAAACGATTCCTAATTGTTTATTTACGCTATATTTTACTAAATCATACATGTCTGTAAGGCCCCGTGAAAACTTGTACTCAAAATTTAGTAAATTTTTGTGCCAAGTTTCGAATATGTGTTAGGAATGTGTAAACTTGTACTGATCTAGATTTTAAAAATCAAGAATCAAAGTTTTCCAGAAAAATGATACTTTACGGTCCAGAATGTGGTTGCAGATCAAGTATGTGGACCATATTTTTGCTGCAGACTGAGACAGTAGTCGGGTAAACCGAGGTAAAAAATGCAGTCCATTATGCGACCGCATAACTGATATGCGAAGCGCATAGTCGTCGCACATTATCCTAAAGATTTTGTGGAGGGCAGTTTTGCAGTACATTATGCGACCGTAGAACAAGAATACTGACCGCATTCCTGTCGTAGACCCAAACGGTACGCCCAGCTTTTGAGAATATTTTTGCGGTCCACTCCGTGGACCGCATTTTTGCTCTGCGATTGCAAAGTGCGACCGCAAATCTGACTCGGACTCTAATTTTTCCTAAGTTTTAAACCCGAACTCTCTTCTAATAAAACACTCCAACCCCTTTTTTTTACATAATTTTTGAAAACCCTAGAGGGAGGAAAAAGAGTACTCTTGAGAGAGAAAGTTTTGCATGTGTTTATGTGATTCTTCAAAGTCACCCCGGCCGAAAAATCTCAAGTTATTGCTTTCATCTCTGTCCTTCCAGGTAAAATCTCCAACCCTTTTTCATTGATTTTCAAGTTTAAACAAAACGGGTGATTTTTATGCATTGATTCTTGAAAACCTAAGTTGAAATACGCATGCATGTTCTATAAAACCTAAAATCTAACAAAAGAAATTGGGTAGAAGTAAATATTTGCAAATGGAGGGGGTTGATAACCTAAATAAGTTATGCTAAGTAATTGTGAGCTTCGATTCTATAATGTATGTGTTAACTTGCGGAATAGATTGTCGGTACTAGACTATTGGTGAGCTAAAAGTAGAAGTAAAAAAGGAAACTCGATTCCAGGTATGTATGACTAACTCTAACCTTCGTAAGGTCGCCTTGTTGATGTACGAGTTTTTTGGTATATGTCACTTATGTGGACTACTTGTGAATTCTTGGGATTAATATGTCTTGAATGTTGTTGTTTAAATTTCCCGATATGCTGGGAAAAGTAAATGCGACAAACCAAGTGTGCATAAATGTGTTGATGTGGTAAGAGCTATGTAACAAATGACGAAAGAAAGTTCTAATTGATCTAATTGAAACAATTGTGGTTATATCATGTGTGGCTTGTCGTGGGCAATTATCGTTGTGATTTTAATTATACTCGGGCTGTTGTACATGATGGAAATAATATTGATGTTAATGAAACTTTGTGTGAATTGTTGTTGACTGTTGTGTGAAGTGTGATTGTCTGCTAGGATCGTTTTGCGCGCCGCAACACGAAGTTATAAGGTGTGGGTTATGGTGATAAGGATGGCTGAGGTAATAAGGGTGGAAAAGTGGTCGAAATCACTATTTAAATGCAAATATGCGAGAGTTGTGAAAATCATTGATGTAATGGAATAATGTTGAAAGAGGAGAAGGAGAGATTGTGAATTTTTTTTGGCTTTGGTTGTTCCTTTCATGTGCATTTAATCGTTGATTCTATTACTGTTTGCTACCTGTGCATTGCTTGATTTTACTTGGGGTAAAGTTTGTTCATGCATACCAGTACAATTCAGATGTACTGACGCCCCTTTTGCCTATGGAGCTACATTGATACTATGATTGTAGGTGGATCCATATCAAGTACCGAAAGTAGCACTCATTCACTTCCCATCAACTGCATTGGTGAGCCCCACTTCCTCTCGGGGCTAATCATGTCACCTTATTATTTTATCGTGTATTGTAAGGTATAGTCATGGCCTTGTTGCTGGCAAGTATTGCTATGTTTCTAGTATTCGTAAAGGCTCCGTTGACACAATGCAGGTAGTGTACATATGTATTTTGGTTAAGTAATAGTACGGTTCAGAATTGTGATCCTCGTTGGTAAATGTTGTAAGTATTTGGTATCATATGTTGGTAATGATAAAAAGTAGAAATGAATTCAAATTTTATGTTTATGCTTAAGTTATAAATAGGTATGAGGCATATTAAAAGAAAAACGGAGGGTTTTTCTAGTAAGAGAAACTCTGGCGACTGGTAAGCGAGGTGCTGCCGCCGCCGGACACCATCGCCGCCAACCACCCTTACAACAACCCTCCCACTGACATATAACGAGATTGATAACCCCGGAAAGTGGAATCCCACAAGAGTTAACCCCAATACCTCTATTACACTAGTTTCCAGGTATGGGGAGTGCTCCTACATTCATGCAAGCTATGCCGGAGAAAGATGAAGCAGATGTAACACCGACGGCTAGGAAGCTCACATACTCCAATGGATCCCAGAAGCAAACATCGGCTGAGGTAGTCAAAGATAATAGAGTTCGAAAACAGGGCATGCAGCTCAAGTTTTATCCTTTGATGGTCAATGCTGGAGTGAAAATCGCAAAATTGAACCCATAAGATATAGAGGTTCAGTCCCAGAAATGGAGGAATGCATCAATAGGCTATGTCCTAGGAGGTAATCCTTCATTCAAAGAAATGCTAAAATTTGTTTATAGATTTTGGAAGGATGTTACAACGCCTACATTGTTGCTGCATGATGATGGATACCTTATTTTTAAATTTGAATCTATGGAGGACAAGAGCCTAATTATGCAACAAGGGCCATATACCTTTAATGGTAGGCCTATGATACTGAAAGAATGGGACCCTAATTTCCAGATTCAAAACGAGTCGATGAGACTTATTCCCATTTGGATCAACTTTCCTGGGCTGCCAATTCAATGTTGGGCTAAAGAGAACTTAGGCAGAATAGCTAGCTTGATAGGAAGGCCTTTATGTACTGATAGATTAACTGCTATGTGCGAAAGAATTTCCTATGCTAGAGTCCTGGTGGAAGTAGATATAACCCAGCCTATGCCTGAGAATGTCTATATAGAGATACCAGATGGAAGAAGCTGGCTGCAAAATGTGGAATTAGAATGGAAGCCAACTTTCTGTCTAGAATGTAACTCGTTTGGGCACAATAATGGAGATTGTCAGAGAGAGGAACATCAGAATTAAGGGGTGCAAAAGCAGAGAAACAGAAAAAAGAAGAACACTAAAATGCAGTGGCAACCCAAAGCTATAACTGAGGAGCATCTACCTGAACACCAGAATGAAAAATCAACAGAGCTACCTACAGTGGAATTACAAAAAAACAATAAAGGCAAACATATTGCAATTATCCAAGGTACAAAGGATAGAACAAAGCACAATGAGATCAACTATGATGAATTGGCCAGGAGGAATACATTTGAAATACTAACTATCATGGAGCCCTCTGATGGCAACCAACAGAAGGGAGAATGCAGATTAGAGTCAGGTACAATGGATCCAGGAGGCATCTCAACCACTACTTCCTCATGATCATTGTATCCTGGAATATTAGAGGACTAAACAAGTCCTATAAACAGAGAGAGTTAGTAAAATTCCCGAGAACAAATAAAGTAGATCTAATAGCTTGCCTAGAAACAAGAGTAAAACAATATAACTCACAGGCAATCTATAAGAAACTGGGAGGTGAGTGGCAAATAGAGAATAACTATGCATATGCTCATAATGGAACGATATGGATAATGTGGAAAGAATTAAATGTCCAGGTTGTTATTCTGGGAAGCACTGACCAAATGATCCATTGTCATGTGACAGACAAAAATTCAATATTTGCTAGTTACATCACATTTGTATATGGCCTAAATACTACACAACACAGAACACCACTATGGAGGGACTCGAGAACTGTCAATTATCGTGGTCCTTGGCTTATACTGGGTGACTTTAATAGTGGGCTGGGTGTGTATGATAGAATGAATGGACAGCCAGTGTATCCATCAGAGAGAGCTGATTTCCAAAGATGTATTGATGAAATTGGAGGGGGGAAGATTACCAAAAGAGGAAACAACTTATCATGGAGCAACAAAAGGGATGCTGAAGCCAGAGTCTATAGCCATATAGACTGGGATTTTGGTAATGCTGAATGGTTTAATTCATATACTAGGGTGGAAGCAATATACCTGCTACCTGGATGTTCAGACCATACTCCCATACTGATTGACATTGAGATCATTAAACTTAAAGTGAATAGACCACACAGGTTACTCACAAAAGTTATGCATCAAACATAATATAAGGAAGCAGTTCACAGAGTGTGGAATCAACAGATCAAAGGCTACACTATGTATTCTATTTGGTGCAAACTAAAGAAACTTGAACAAGCTACCAGAACCATCCATCAAGAGCACTCATCAGTTGATAAGAAACTGCAACAACTGAGAGAAGAACTAAAGGTATTACAAGGAAAGCTGAATGAAGATTACTTCAACAAAAAGGTTATTGAGGAAGAAAACACAGTCTTAAAGAACATTGAAAAGTGGGAAGAAATTCAAGAACAGATAATGAGACAGAAGTCAAGAGCAACTTGGATCCAACTGGGTGATTATAATACAAAGTACTTCCATGCCTATATGAAATCCAGACAAGCTAGAAACAGGCTGAGCAGTATTCTAAATGAAAACCAGATGAAGCTTACTGAGCCACAGCAGATCCAAAAAGAATTCACTCACTTCTTTCAACAACTACTGGGCACAGCAGCAGATCAACTTCTAGGAATAGATATATATGTGGCAAGAGATAGGCCCTGTCTATCATTGAACCAACAGCAGCAACTATTAAGTCCAGTAACAAAGGAAGAGATTAACTAGATAGTGCAACAACTACCTAATGACAAGGCTCCTAGAATTGATGGTTATCCTGCAGAATTCTTTAAAGAGTTTTGGCCAATTTTGGGGGAGGAAGTCATAGAGGCATTGCAGCAATTCTTTCAAACTGGCAAACTATTGAAAGAGATTAACTGCACAACTGTCACATTGATTCCAAAAGTGAAAAATCCCAACTATGTCAAAGGATTTAGACCCATTGCCTGCTGCTCAACATTGTAAAAATCATTGCAAAGATACTTACAAACAAACTTAAACTGGTTGTGGACTATTTGGTGGGTCATTCACAATCAGTTTTCATAGAGGGGAGAAACATACTAGATAATGTTATCATGGCTCATGAGCTGATAAAAGCTTATACTCAAAAATCAGTATCTCCCAGATGCATGATCAAAGTAGACATCAGGAAGGCTTATGAATTTGTTGAATAGGAGTTTCTGAAGGCAGTACTGCTGGAATTTGGAGTACCTTACAAACTGGTAACTCTTATCATGGAATGTGTTATCACAGCAAGCTACTCTATTTTAATAAATGGAGGACTGACCAGTAAGTGTACAGCAAGGAAAGGACTAAGACAAGGAGACCCAATGTCGTCATACCTGTTTGTCTTAGTTATGGAATACCTCACTAGATCTTTGAAGAAGCTTAACAGGAACCCAGATTTCAACTTCCATCCCAAATTCTCCAAATTACAAATCACTCATATCTGCTTTGCAGATAATCTCTTGATGTGTTGTACAGCTGATGAGACCTCAATGAAGTTAATGTTGGAAGAATTTGAACAATTCTCACATATGTCTGGCCTTCGAGAAAATCTGGAGAAGAGTTCTTTGTATATTGCAGGTGTTCCAAGGGAAGTTAAAGAGAAAATGCTGGCAGACTTTCAACTAACTGAAGGGCAATTTCCTTTCAAATATCTGGGAGAACCCTTATCAACAAGTAAGCTCACCATCACACTGCCTTTAGTTGAAAGAATAGTGGACAGAATTAGATGTTGTTCATCCAAAGCCCTATCTTATGCTGGCAGACTTCAGCTCATCAAAAGTGTACTCTTTGAAATGCAAACTTACTGGGCCCAGGTCTTTCTCATTCCAAAAAAAGTTATAAAACTGGTTGATGGAATCTGCAGAAACTATCTGTGGACATGCAGTCATGAAACAAATCACAGGACTCCAATAGCATGGGAAACAGTATGCAGACCACAGGCAGCTGGAGACTTGAATATTATCTGCTATGAGAGATGGAATAATGCAGCCTTGACTAAACTGCTATGGGCCTTAATGTTGAAACAAGACAGACTCTGGATTAAATGGAGTCACTGTCAATACATAAAGAATAAGGACATCCACACCATGGAAATACCAAAGCAAGCTAGCTGGCTAGTAAGGAAGCTATTTGGAGCAAGGGACTGGTGGACAACTCATAATGCAGCAATGCAAACATGCAGCCAGAATGGGAAATATAGCATCAGGAAGGCATACATACACTCTACTCCACAATATCCCAAAGTTAATTGGAAAAAACTAGTGATGGTGTCTGGGTTGCTACCAAAACAGAAGTTCATACTATGGATGGCACTGCATAGAAGATTGGCAACAGCCGACAGGTTAGCAAAATGGGGCATTCACACTGATCAGTCATGCATACTATATGGGAGAGACATTGTAGAGACACATGACCATCTGTATTTTGGATGTTCTTATTCCCAAAATCTGTGGCAAGGACTACTACATTGGATGAACTTTAACAAAATGATAAACAACTGGGATATAGAAGTGCAATGGGTGACTGCCAGGGTAAACAACAGGAACCCAAGAAAAATGATACTGGGAGTGGTGTTTGCAGCAGTTGTATACAATGTTTGGATGGAAAGGAACGCAAGAAGGTTTCGACAGTCGAGCAACGAAGCCACAGACAGAGCAAGGCAAGTTGCAACTCAAATACACATCACAGGACTGCAGAAGCCAAAATGGATGCCTATTCTGCAGAATTTAAATAGCTATCCTCAATGTACCTCTTGAATACATATACATTTCCTTGTATATTAGGAGTTAGCTAAACAACAATAGTGTATAATAGCTAGTTGATTAAACTTTGAGATATGTTCTATTGTCCAAAAGAACAGAGGATGTACATTGATAACTGGTTGAAATTTTATAAAAAAAATTTGCCAAAAAAAATAAATAGGTATTTCACATAAGTAATGTATATTGAAATCACAAGGTAATACATGGGATAGGAAAGGCACCCATGTCTGCTTGACTGGGGCTACCTGTCGAGCGCCGCTCATATCTCTCGGTTTTGGGGCATGACAATGTCTGTTACCAAAGTCGCTTTGTTTAGAAACGGCACCATAATGATACGTACAACATCACCAGATCAAAATCAAGCAGATCAAGCAGAGCCGGCGAGGACACGAACTAACCTTTTCCTTTTGCAAAACTCACGATTTTGCTTTGGACACAAGAACCCCAAATTCATATATTATGCAATCAGGAACACAACTCTCGGAGCCATTGCACCTTTTTGCATTCGCTATTCATTATCCCCACCAGCCGCAATATCACAATCAGCTAAGAATATTTTATCACCATTTTCCCTTTGTCCCTTGCATAACGCTACTATTTTACCTTCCGAGGTTAAGCTCTACCTCCATCTGCATTCCCATATTGCATAAGGATACTATTATGCCTTACGAGGTTAAGCTCTAACTCCACCTGCATTCCTTGACTTTCATATGGCTACTATTCTACCTTCCGAGGTTATAATATACCTCCATCTACATTCCTGCATTGCATAAGGCTACCATTCTGTCTTTCAAGACTAAGCTTTCTCTCTATCTGCATGGCTGAAATATCGCCACTTTATTTTGCACCTGCATGGCTGATATATTGCCACCTGTATTTACATCTTGCATGGCTAAAATATCACCACTTCATCTTGCACCGACTGAAATAGCGCCACTTCATCATGCATCAGCTGAAATATCACCACTTTATTTATTCCTTGCATCGGCTGAAATATCGCCACTCTATTTACTCCTTGCATTGGTTAAAAGATCGCTACCTTTATTTACATCTTGCACCAGCTAAAATATTGTCACTTCATATTGCATCGGCTGAAATATAACCACTTTATTTACTCCTTGCATCAGCTGAAAGGTCGCCACTTCATTTACATCTTGCATCGACTGAAAGATCACTACCTCCTGCATCTCATCGGTTGAAAGGTCGCCAAACTGTCTAAGGGCGTCATTTTTTGGAGGCATCATCTTCATAGCCCGAGAATGCCATGCCATGGCCTGAGGACCCCTTTTATCTCTTGCATATCATTATTCAAAGGCATCATAGCTCAGAGGCATCATCATCAAAGCCCGAGGGCATCATTTCATGGCATGCGAATCGTTTATTATACGCTTCATGGCCCATGACATCATGTTCTAATGGACATCATCCTAACGGTCCAAAGACAACATTTATGATCCAATAAGAACTTGCATCACATTTAGATTTATGCAAAATATATGCTTGTATAGTTTATTTGCGGGTAACCGGTGAGCGATGACCGTCACAGCATGAGTGATCCTGCTCCAAATCACGCAGCCCTATTAGACTTTAACCATCCACCCCAACCTAAACGTTGCGTCCGTTCATGGAAAACCCCCAAACTGCATACTTTGTAGACGGATCCTGAACTACATATGGCCTGATTCCTGTAAGACTAGGGATATGTAGGTAGCTCATAAACCAGAGAATAGTTAACGTTTTCAAACCACTTCGCCCAGTCAAAATTGGTCATCATATTTTTACCCGACAAATCTTTCATCATTCCCGAGTAAAGAGTGGCAACTGTTGATACCTAATTTTTTCCATATATTTTTTATATGCAAAATACTTTCAAAATAATAATATGCATATATAAGTATGTCCAAGTATTTTACTATTTTTTTTAACTTTTTAAAAGATTTTAAAACCAATTTATGGCCCTATTTTAGCAATACAAAAACCAATAAGTGTTCCTCAATTTATTATTTTTGTGATTAATTTATTTTATTCTTCTATTTATTCCAATATATAGCTATGGTTAATTTTTTCACATTTTTATAAATTGATTTGGTATTTTTAAGCTAAAATTGCACTAAATATCAATTCTAGCCTATTTTAAAATTCAATAGCGTTTATAATTACAAAATTTGTTCCAGTATTTTTAGTTAAATGTTTATAAACTATTAATTATATTAGTGCCTTTAATTTGTTTCGAAAATTACTTTTGCTTTTTTTTATAAATTAAATTGGAAAAAGTGGTTATTTAAATGATAGCCTTATTTTATTTCAATTATAGCCGAATTTGACCATCCCAATAACCCAATTTCAAATGCTAAATTATCCGGTCCATTTTCCATTTAACTTGACCCCTGACCCATGCAAACCAACCGCCCGACTCCCCAATAAATCTAGGTCGTTGATCAAAATGACCAATGGCCACGATGCCCCCTTAACTTTTTAATTACCCAAACCCCCAACCCTAATTCATTTTCCTCAGAGACGCTTCCTTGAAACCCCTCTTCTCTCTCAAATTCTTTCGAACTGTCCTTAACCCTAGCTGCCTCTAATCGCTTCCACCTCGAAACCCATCGAAACCATGGCTTCTCTGGCCATGAGAGCCTTATACTCACCTCCTGTTACTCCTACGTGCTCAATACTTGAAGGTTTGCGGCCAGACCTCAAAGTCCTTCATCGAGACCTTTGCCGGCTCGAATTTTCAAGGCCATCGCCGGCCTTGCCCCAGCGTATTCTAGTCTTCTGAGCCTGATTCTTGCTTCTCCGACTACGATCGATGGCCTTTCTAAAGCCTTTCTCATTTTTGGTTTATTTTGAAACCCCTTAAGGTTTTCCTCCGATATTTCTAGATTTGTTATGTATCCATACTCTCTTTGAGTTTTCAAACGCTTTTCCTGGCTTTACTTTCAAAAAAGATCACTTTCAAAAAATTGTCTCCTTTTCGATCTAGGGTTTCTGAAATGTTCAAATGTTTCTATAATTTTTTCTTTCTGTTTATGTGTATTTCCCTCTATTGTGTTCTTGTAGCATGTTCTTATATTCTTCCCTTGCTATGTTTTCCTATATTATGGTCTCTTAAGACCCTACTATGCGCTTGTGTCTATTTGTTGTGTTTTCTATATCCCGTTCTTCCACTATATTCTTGTGTCCCTTTGTATCATGCTCTTATATATTTATCCTTATGTGTTTTCCTATATGTTCTTTTGTTATGCTTTTCTAGTATTTTTGTATTCTTCTACTATAATTTTTCTTACTAAGTTCGTAATCTCTTTGTTTGCCTTCTGCTGGACCTTGTCTGAGTTCTTCTAAAAAAACCTCTTTAAACATGTTTTTTCTATTGTATTCTTCAGTGTTTTACTATTTTCTCTTCTGAACCTTGGTTAAGTTCCTTCTAAAAGTATGTTCTTCTACTATATTTGCTACTGCATTCTTAAGTGTTTACTATTTTCTCTTCTACTAAACCGTGTTTAAGTCCATTCTGAGAGGATTTATCTTAAACATGTTTCTTCTACTATCATGTTGATCTCTCGTCATGCTTCAAATCAGTATCATTACTCTATTTGCTTTAGACCTTCTACTGTGTTTGCGTGTCTTCTCATGAGTTTCTGAAAGAAACCCCTGAGCTTGTTTCGACTACTAGATTCCTCATCTATGTATTTGATTCAAGGAGGAAACCCCAGAATTTAAGGGGTTCTGACGAGGTTTTGTCAGGTGATTGAACTAGGGTTCTATATTAGAACCCCTGACTCTCTGAGACTGATTGTTGAACTATGTCTGAACTTCTTTGCTCTGAACTTTTAAATTTCCTCTACACTAGACTCTTCTACTGATTAGCATGACAGTCCTTTCATGTTTAAGGGTGTCTGTATGCTTATATGTGTGACAAATCTTTCTTCAAAGAGGTTTTCGAACTAGTGATTGATTAAGAATCTCCTATTAATAGGTCTAATTAATTGTTACTTATGCTCTTTAAGTTAAAACCTCTTCCACCTTTCTGGTCTGGTTCATTCATACCCAATCATTGGATTTCTGATTTCTTGCATGTTAATTGATTCTCTTTCCTCAAATTGTGCAACCGTGTGTTTCAGAGATTTTGTCCTTAAATAACCTTTGTGTATTTGCCTCTAATTTATTCATTTGCACAAAGTGTTTATTTAAAATCCTTTCCTTAAATGGTTCTACCAATTTGAATCTGAATCCCTTAATTAAAGGAAATCTTGTGTAATTGATTTACAACCAGTCTTCAATTATTCTATTGCCTTAATTGCTCAGGACTTTCACACTATAAATACATGACCTTCTTTAACAAAAACGCACACACAATTAAAACACTTTGGAATTCCCAATCTTTCCATCTCTCACACATAAAGTATTTTGTCTTCCTGTTTGCACTTTGGCTTTGACAAGACAACTACTCTTCTTACTTGTTTCCTGGAAACTGGTACGTTCTAATTTAGTTTTTCTGCCTCATCCCTATGTGTTTGTTTTACATATTCTACAATTTATCTAATTTTTTGTCTATGTTCAGTATTAAATATGTTGTTATCTTCGAATCTCCTACTGTTGTGAATCCTCATACCCTATTCCTATCTATGTGTTTAAGTTGAAGTTCAAAGCATGGCAACATCAAAATTGTTGCTCATGTCTGGACTTGATCCTTTAATGGGTCCTAACTCCCAAACAATGTGGCCAACATAGTTGGTTGGGGTGTGCCAGCACCTCCAATTGCTGGGTATGACCACCAGCCTGTATTGGCTGTCCCCAGAATCCCTTCAATTGCACTCACACTCATACCTAGCTTCTAAGTTCTGCCCCCTCCTGTGAGCCATGCTTTGGGACATTTAGTTCCCTCTGAACTTGGAGACTTGAGATTGGCTCTTCCACACTGCACTATGCCTCAACTCTGTAATGAATTTTGGGTGTAAGCACTAACCACAGCTCATGAGGCCCTTGGGAACTCTAACACACCCAAAAATGAGAAAGGCTTTGGATTTGGATCTTTGGAGTTGGTCTACTGCATGCTTCAGGCAAGAAACTTGAATCAGGCTCTCCTTGGTTGTGAATTTTTAGTTTTCTAATGTAATTTTACTTCTTTTTCCTATTCAATTCTGAGTTGTAATAATTTGTAATAACTTATGGGGATTTTACTAAACAAAGGAGGGTCACTCATGTATGCATAAGGGTAGATATCGTGTTCATATGATTATTATACTTCTGCAATCATGTCCTGCTTTCACATCTGCATTTTCACACATAAACCTTGTCCACAAATTCTACATTCTATATAAATAAAACCATGTCTATAGGTTATGCATTGCATACATAGATATCATGTCTGTAGGCTTCCGCACTTTTGCATTCCATATATATAGAAACCATGTCTACAGGTTTGATATTTCATACATAGAGATCATATCCATAGGCTTCTGCACTGCTGCATTCCATATATATAGAAATCATGTCTATAGCCTCTGCATTTTATATAGAAAACATGTTTATAGGTTTTTACAACTCTGCGTATCATGTAGAGATCATGCCTATAGAGTTTTCTGAATTTTGCATATGCATATGTCACTAGGTAAACATACTTATAGGTTTAAATAACAAATAAAATTCTAGATACCATGCCTATACGACTTCTGCACTCTTATTCCGACTAAAGAAAAGTATTTAGAATCAATAACACTTAGAAAGCATGTCTATATGAGTAATCGATTCATCTGAACCGACCATTCGCTTATGAGTTTAAAAATCAGTGACAACCTTGCTTAAATGTTTGCAGAACTTATGTTCTTACAGTCAATAAATCCTTTCTAGAATCAGCTAACCTCTCCCGTATTATTAGATATCCTGCCTATAGGTCTTACTTAGGCAAGCTATAGAGTAATTTCTAAATTGAATCAGATTCTATCAACTCTAGCCAGAAGGCAGGCCTGACTGACTGAGGCTTCTCATCTGAAATATGTAATAGATCAATCCGCCACAGCTCTTAAATTTAATCAGACCATAACCAGTACATGCGAGACATGCTAAACAATATTGTCTTTAGGTGAGGAGGCATGTTTGAGACTTTTTACTGTTGCGTGCTTTCCTATGTCTGCTTTATATGTTTTGTTTGTCGCCTTAGACTTTTCTCCTTTAAACCATAAAAGCCTAGATCTCCCTTCCATTTAGGACTAGTAGTCCCAAATGCCTCCAGGGCTGATAGGATTCGGGACGGGTAGTAGCATGCAATAGGAAAACGAGACCGTTCTGCATTTAATACCTTAACGGAGTGGGAAAGGGTAGATATGGATATGATGACCGGTGCGCTAATACCACGTGTAGTCCCTCTTTTGAGGAGTGATTACCGGATATTGCATTGACGTGATTCATATTATTTATAAACCTAGGAACCCCTCCCACATAATTTTAAAAATAACTGCTCAACTTTAAGATTTTTTTCAACTTCTTGTACTTCAATTACTTCCAACAATTATGTGAAAACCCCCTTCTCTTTATTTGTTTATTTTCATTATTTTCAAACTATTCCCTCAAATTTCTAGCTTTCTTTCTTTCTTCAAAACTTTAATTTAATTGCAGCCATAATATGACAATCTCTCATATTTGAAACCTTTGTTCGCTTCTTCGTTACTTAAAATCACAATTGTAGCATGGCCGGGAACCACACTACTGGATCTTGAGGGATTCCCAACACCTTCCCTTCGAGATAATTTCTAGCCCTTACCCAAATCTCTGGTCTCTAAATCAAAGCCCTCTTAGTGTCCTAATGCGCTCAATAATTAGGTGGCGAATCTTCAATTCAAAACCCAATTCCCAAAAGGGAAAGAATTTTCCGTCTAAACCCGATTTCGCTTGAAAAGGGGGCAGGGGGAATCGACAATAAGTCCTACTTCCAAAATGTCATGCAAGTGGTTAAAGGTTGAGATATGCTATGGGAGTTAGAAATAGGCTATGCATATGGGACTAAGTTGCAGTATATTATGTTAAAGAACTAATATGGGTAGTTCTTGTTAAAATTGGTTGACGGAAGAAGGATTTTCCATTTCTAAACCTTGTAGTATACTTCACATGTTAGGTGTTTGATGAAATTCCTAATATAGTTACACCATGGATAATCTTCCTAATTATTAATCGATTTCCGTTATCTCCTTATAGATTGTTATTACTAGAGGTATTGGTTTATTGTTGAGATTTAATGAAAGCTCCATTGAGGTATGTATGGATATAACCCCATCTTTTAGAAATTGATCTTCATTAGTGCTTGAGTAAATACTCTAAGGCCAATGTTTGGATTTCTGCGTTGATCGTTATTTTACATGAATTGATGTTATAATTTTATATGCATGAAAGATGTGTCATAACGTGATCAATGTTCTATCTTGATAACTTGAAAGGGGCAAGAGGTATGACTTATGTATTGAAATGCTTAGACTTTAAACTAAGATTGAGGTTGCGTTACTCGAAGTCTTATTTATGCTTATGATTAAAATAGTCCTTGTAAGCACCTACTATCCTAAATAGAAAAGCCAATATTGAAGTTGTAAGCGATGTGAGATGTGGCCTAGTGCCAAGAATGATGTGATAAGTGTTGGCCCCAAGTGCCTATGAAATGATATATGTGAAACGAAATGATTAATGAGAAGGGAGCAATGCCTTGGTAAGGCGGCCTAGCCGATCGGGTCGAGATCAGACTCCACTTATGATAGCGGTGGTATTGTGAATGAATTTCGGAAAAAGGGAAAACAAGATTGTGATTGAAGTATATGTATCAAATGAGGCAACTTAGCTGATCGGGTCGAGATCGGACTCTGCTCAAGATAGCAGTGGTATTTTGAACAAATGATCAATAGTGTGACATGCCCCAATTTAAAAGCTATGGAAAAATTATGTGAAAGTTGTAAGATTCTTTTATTTGATAATGTGGTGATCGTATAAGGTTTTAAGTTATACTTGTGATTTCTTATTGTTGTATGAAAGTTCTTTCTAACTAGATGATGTCTAGTTATACATACTAGTGCTATTCGATGGCACTAACGTCCTTTTTTTGGGAGGGGGGTGGTGCTATGTCTTGAAATGGATGTAGGTGTTTCTATAGCAGGCAGTGCTGGTCGCAGCTAGTGCCGCATCATCCTTTCTGCTGACTTGGTGAGACCCACTTTGTTTCAGGGTCCTATTTCATCTGTTTTTCATGTACTTTATATTTGAGGTATAGCCAGAGCTTTGTTACCGGCATTTTGATATTATATTACTCTTCAGTTATGTGTATAGGCTCTGTAGACAGATTGTGGATAGTGTCGGGTATTGGAGTTAAAGTAAAAATAATGATGTTGGCACTGATTTATAAAACTAGTAATATTTTGATAATTAAGTTTTAAGTCTCTAATGGAACTAAAATGGAAGTTGTTAATTAAATAATTACTAAGTATGATTAACGGAGTCCATCTCCTATCTAACCATGAATAGTTTGGGTAGAGTTAAACCTAACAGGCTTGCTCAGTCGGGTTACCCGGTTGAGCGCCAGTCGTGCTCTTAGTTTTTTGGAGCATGATAAACTTGGTAACAAAGACTAAGGTTTTAAAGTGTCCTAGGATATCTCGGAGACGTGTCTAGTAAAGTCCTTCTTATCGGTGTGTTGTTGACCACATTTATAAGTTCAAGGCTATTCGGACATTTAGGAATTTCACCCTTCCTTGATACTCCAAATCGTGCAGTAGAATCCAAGATAGGGAGCTAATTTCGTAGCTATGTCTTATTCTCCATATGAGTAATCTCGATACCATAATCCACGAGTTTGAAACATTAAGGAGGGAATGACCCCACTATTGAATCTGAGGGAGATTGCCAAAATGTTTGTTAGGAGAATGTATCGAGCCAGGGAGGGTTTGGTAGAGTCACCAAGTAAGTGAACCATTAGTACGTCATTCTGAATGCCACATAGTTTTCCTTATTATATACGTACACTTGTATTGAGATCTTGTATAGATATGGTCTTAACAAGAATCTAAATTGCAAAATATTGCATGCACCTACTCTTTGAACGATACATTTTATTCGTAAATCCACTCTATCACAAATTCTCTTATTTACGCCCATTTTGTGGAAATATACTTATGTCCTTGAATTGAGTTATAACTCTAGGATTATGCTTCCCACTTGCTTTTCCTAAATTCTCAACAAGGGACTATTCCCGATGAATTCCTTAAAGAAACATTTTATTTAAATGGAAAAAATCTACTCGCTTGTGCCTATACATGCACCGTCATAAATATTACCTATATGTTTCATGTTTCTTGTAAAGCATCCCAGTGTTGTGATCCTTTTCGAGTCACTCTTTTTCTCACTGGTGTATATGACTTCCACGACTTGAAGAGTAATTATGCCCTCTTGCGAGTACCATCATGAAACCTTTTCACTATCTTGTAACATGAGAGCATATCCCACCTCTTATCATATGTGTACGTGTCAAATGAAGGGGTCGCTTGTCTGTATAGAATTTTTGAGAAATTTGAGATTTTTATGAATCTGTCATAGGAAGATTTTTTGTTTACCCATCTCAATATGACTTTCATGTCCACTTGGATCATTCCTTAGTAAGAAGCTCACTTTATTCCTAGTATTGTGGTTGCCTGTGACGTGGTTGTGTATTGCAGTCGAGTAGTTGATATAGTAGAATCATGTTTAGTTTGTGTCAAATGTTTACTTTCTTCTTATACCTCCACAACATGTGATAAATAGTGTTCCTTAGTTAGTGACTTCAATGTGATAGTTTCCCAACACTTGCTCAATAACCATGAGATAACACATCCTTCTATGATTCATTGTAACACTACCTTTCTCGTGAAGACCCTTACTAGGCTCTCCGTCAAGACCAAGCGCACATTTGGAGGTTAGCATAGCACAATGTATGTTTCTCCCGTTTTCTATCTTTTGTTAGAATCTGGGTATTTCTCAAGTAAAAATCCATGGAGAACTCATTATGAACATTTGCAAACCGTGCATTACTATTTTATACTATCTCATTGGGTTCCCACCTCACTTCAAGTTCATTAAGGGTTGATAGCATGCCACAATTATTGAGATTGAATGATCTCCATTTGATAATGGATTATCTACACATATGCTAGTCCAACAATCTGCTTATCAGTCTAACTCGCGCCTTTTGGTTTTGGGCTGACCAAGGAGCAATACACCTAGTAACACATTCGTATGCCAAAACTTTTCACTCAATCAAATCTTATAGAATCTCCTAATTTGGCTGGTAATAGTTGGTTGTATAGAAGTGTGCTATAGTGCTTCATTGTGAAGTTGAGTTGCTAACAGTAATTGGATTTTTGAATTATGGAGATATACATCACGTGACTACATAGAGATATCTTCTTTCAAAAAATGTAGCTTCTCGTAATCGCTTTATATTACCACCATTCCTAGTGGCTACAATGTAAAGGTTACTTCCATAAGGCTCTGTCACTGTCTTTTCATTTGTCTTCCATCGTGTGTTGTTTACCTATAATCTTCAATGCATATTACATCAATGTATCGACTAGTTATCCAACTACATGATCTGTTTTAATTAGCCTTACTTTTGTGTACTCTACAAGCACCCTGAGAGTGGAAACATTTCCCCTTTTCTTCATACTTCTAATGTCCTCAACTCTGTTTCAGCTTGTCAATTCCAAGTGGTGCTCTTAGATGTTTCGCCTTACTATCTATTTTCATCTAGTAACTCTCCTCATAAATCTAATTTTATGCCTTTTGGCCTCAAGGGTCGGGGTATGTCGTTCGCATTCCTTATGAGATGTTCTCCTAAACAATTTTCTACCTGCTCTACTTGTCCATGTGACTAGATAACCTAGGTTATGTTTCCCCTATAAATGCATTAAGACGTCTCATTCTTTCAAACTTATCCATGTGGGCACTTTGAGGCCTTATTTTATACCTACTCGTAATTGTTTCAAGTACCTTTTTGCCGCTGTTGACAATTTTCTAGGGCTATGTAGGCTTGTCTCATGGCTTCCAATAGTAATTAATTCCTCTAAGTTCAAGCTTATATTGCAGTTATTTCATACCAAAATGCATCCCCTTTTTCAAAAAGTCCGAAATGGGTCGGATTGGATAGGTTACGTGGTCTTCTGCTCACTCGGCTTCTAGAGTAATTAACTATATCATTGTCATGTGAGGGTATTTTTGCTACCCTTGGTATTCCACCTCCTTGGGTGGATAGGAGTGTCATTTGTCTTTCTCCCGAAGCATCATGTTCACCATTAGTTAGCCTCTAACCAATACATGATTATGTCCAAATATTTAGATGTCCTAGCTATGTGGTTTTACTCATTAAAGGTTGACATTAGATGCCTTTAGATTTTTGCATATATCATGAGCACATTGATTTGAAAAACAAGTAGTCGTATCTTTAGTTCTCTCATATAGGGTCAATTGTCAGCGAGGGGTAAGCTGTTTGAATTATGATAATCCCATAAGTGTTCAAACTCTTTTCATCCTCATGGGTGACATAGATTCCTTGTGCTAGTTAACGTTAAGAGTGGAATTCAACTTCATGTATTTTGAAACCCATATCGCATTCAAGGTTCTAGAGTATTCTCCTTGATAGACGGAATTTCCCTACACTCCAGGTGATGACTGGGCCACGTACTTGAATATTTTTCTTTAATGATTCATATTGCCAATGTACTAGTTATGTGCGTCATTTGTCTAATAATGGATGTCGTCACATTGTTAACCATGGTTAATGTTGTTAGTAGTAATATTTGTATGTCATAGAATATAACCTCATGAAATACTCTATTTCAGCACATTAATGAGTTTCTGAACAATTCTAGCCCAATTTTGAACTCTGTTGCTCCTCATTGCATTAAATTTATTGGGTATTGAAGGTTCAAACATGTCAATGAGGGAGCATCCCCATGTGATCACATATATTCGCTAGGTAAGTTTTATGGTCAGTTCAGGGTAGCACATCTTGGTGTAATCTTTGAAGGTTATCAAAGGTTTATTGTGGGAGTTCGTGTAAAGATTTCAAATTTAGGAGGGCGAACAAATTATTCCCAATATTTTCCCATGAAGACATTATGTGAGTTGATAATGAAAGTTGCATAAGTGTATGTCACCTTAGTCCACACTAGAAGTATGAAGTCTCCCCATATTTGTTTCCCATATATTTTGTGTTTTCACATATCTATGTCTAAGAAGGTAGTTGATGATCATTTGTAAATCATTTCGGTGGAAATTGCTAAAGCGGGAGGTAGTGGATTGCTGGCCTATGAAGGGTATCTATTTGTCATCCTTGTTAGGTAAGTTTGGGAGTGGAGAATGTATCCGTGAATGTGTTATGGCACAATTTTCAAGTATAAGAGGCCACATTGAAGGCCGAGAGTATTGTGTAAATAAGGCGTTTTATCTTGATTGTGTAGCAGTTGATTTTGATTTGAAAAGTACCTTCTAGGTATTATGATTTATAAATGTGCAGTTCATGTCCAGGTATCCTTATATATTGCAGTGCCTTTAATAATGAAATTGGTATTGCTGATATATACATTGTGGTGCTTTGTCTCATTGTGGATGTGTTGTTAGGATGGTTTTGGTGATTCTCTGGCAGGTCAATAGGCCTAGTTACAAGGGAAACTCTACCAAAATTTCTGTAAAATTTAGGAGTTAGTCAAAATTAATAGACTTGAGGTAGGTTAGAAAAGAGATATGTTACGTTAGGCTTTTGGGTCAGGCTCTACCTCTCATTCGATGATGAATGATCCTAAGCGGGAGAGAATGTAAGGCCCCAGAAAACCTTCGCTAAGTAAATTAGGATTTCGTGGTGCAATGTAGGCTAATTATAATATTTTATGCTCTATTAATATGATGAGAATCAATTTTAGTTGGCAAATAAGTGTATAAGCCTTATGGTAAGTAATTTGGGATCTAAGGGAAGGCCTAAGTCTAAGTCAAATTGGAAAATTGCATAATAGGCTAAGATTCCAAAGATACTTGCATTAGTCCATGCTTTGAATGCGCATATCTAAATATGTATTAGGTTTTATTTGATGAATAACATATAAAAAGAAATGTATTTGAGTCTAGTTTCTAACACTTCAAACCGTTCGTCATTTGGACATTCCTACGCAAAGTTATGACCAAATTACCAAAGGTTGAAAAATGCAATCCTGTATCGAATCTGCGATCGCAAATCTGTCGCATTTTTTACTTTGCGATCGCTGATCTGTCGCATATTAGGCCAGTGTTGCCCAGTTTTGGGCACATATTTTGCGATGCATTATGCGGACCACATTCTTGGTTTGCGGTCCATTCTGCGATAGCAGACCAGATTTTAGAGTCTTATTTTTCCTATTCTGATAACACGACCCTATTTTAATATATAGTGTTTGGGACTTCATTTGGGGTCATTTTCTACTGATTTTAGAGAGAGATGAGATCATATACAGAGAGAAAGGAGGGTCCTAACATCATATTCATCCACATCTTGCTCAAGTTTTCAAGAATCAAGGAAGATAACCATAAATTATCCTCTATGCGGACAAGTCGTAATTCCAAAATGTCATGCAAGAGGTTAGAGGTTCAAATATGTTGTGGGGTTAGAAATAGGCCATGCATGTGAGACTAATTTGTAGTATGTTATGTTAAAGATAATATGAGTAGTTCTTGTTAAAATTGGTTGAGGGAAGAAGGAATTGCCATTTCTAAACCTTGTATTCTACTTCACATGTTAGGAGTTTGATGAAATTCCTAAGAGAGTTACACCATGGATAATCTTCCTGATTATTAATCAATTTTCACTATCTCCTTATAGATTGTTATTACTAGAGGTGTTGGTGTATTGTAGAGATTTAATGAAAGCTCCATTGAGGTATGTATTGCTATAACCCCGTCTTTTTTAAATTGAGCTTCATTAGTGCTTGTGTAAATGCGATAAGGCCAATGTTTGGATTCATGCCTTGTTCGTTATTTACATGAATTGATGTTGTAATTTTATATGCGTGAAAGATGTGTCGCAATGTGATCAATGTTCTATCTTGATAACTTGAAAGGGGCAAGAGGTATGGCTTATGTATTGAAATTCTTAGACTTTAATCTAAGATTGAAGTTGCGTTGTTGTGCCATTTACTTGAAGTATTATATATGCTTATGATTAAAATAGCCCTTATGTGCACCTACTGTCCTAAATACAAAAGCTAATATTGAAGTTAGAAATGATGTGAGATGTGGCGTAGTGCCAAGATTGATGTGATAAGTTGTGGCCCCAAGTGCCTATGAAATGATATATGTGAAACGAAATGATTAATGAGAAGGGAACAACAACTTGCTAAGGCGGCCTAGCCGATTGGGTCGAGATCAGACTCTACTCAAGATAGAGGTGGTATTGTGAAGTAAATTGCGTAAAAGGAAAAAATAAGATTGTGATTGAAGTATATGTCTCCAATGAGGCAACCTAGTCGATCGGATCGAGGTCGGACTCCGATCAAGATACCAGTGGTATTTTGAACAAATGATCAATAGTGTGACATGCACCAAGCGAAAATCTATGGAAAAATGATGTGAAAGTAGTATGATTCTTTTATTTGATAATGTGGTTATCGTTTAAAGTTTTGAGTTATACTTGTGATTTCTTATTCTTGTATGAAAGTGCTTTCTAACTAGATAGTGTTTAGTTATACATACTAGTGATATTCGATGGCACTAACGTCCCTTTTACCGGGGGTGCTATGTCTTTATATGGATATAGGTGTTTCTATAGCAGGCAGTGTTGGTCGCAACTAGTGCCACATCATCCTTTCAGCTGACTTGTGAGTCCTACTTTGTTTCGGGGTCCTGTTTCATCTGTTTTTCGTGTGCTTTATATTTGAGGTATAGCTGGAGCTTTGTTATCGGCATTTCCATATTACATTACTCTTCAGTTGTGTTTAGAGGCTCCGAAAACAGGTTGCAGGTAGTGTTGGGTATGAGTTAAAGTAGAAATGTTGATATTGGCGAAGATTTATAAAACTTGTAATGTTTTGATAATTATTTTATAAGCTGCTATTGGAAACTGAAATGGAAGTTGTTAATATAATACTTACTAAGTATGATTAATGGAGTCCATCTCCTATTTATCCATGAACTAGTTTGGTAGATTGAAACCTAACATGCTTGCTCAGTCGGGTTACTCGATTGAGCGCCAGTCGTGCTCCTTAGTTTTTGGAGCGTGACAATAAGGACACTCAAAGTTGGGGATTACGTAATCAAAGCCAAAACACAAGCAAGCGAAGACCCATAAGAAGGCAAACTGGGAACCAATTGGAATGGCCCATATAAAATTAATTCCAACTGGAAACAATAGAAGGAAAATTAACCAAACAATATGAACACCGCCCACCTCAAATACTTAAACTTCTAAGGATAGACATTTCCTAAGACAAACTTTTTTCACCTTAGTCGAGTTTTGTCCCGATTGGGTTTTCTCGGGGAGGTTTTTAACAAGGCGATGAAGAGAGTGTCTCAAAGTTTTTAGTATAACTTCATTGCTCCACCCATCAACTACTTTTCCAGGTCGACCAATGAAGGGACTAGATGGACTGGGACTTCAGTAAAACATCCAAACTTCAACGTATGTAAACTTCCCCAATGTATGTAAACTTCTCCAATGGAAGTATAAACAAAGCGAAATATGCACGCATGAATCTCCACCAAGTTCACATAATATGCCAAGTCAAACATTTGACACCGCTTGAATAAAGAGTCAGACATTCGATCTCGCTCGAATCGACTCACATTCGACCTCGCTCGAATTTATTTACATTCGACCTTGTTTGAATTATTTAAACCTCGCTCGAATTTATCTACATTCGGCCTTGTTGGAATCCTTTAAAGAGTCAGACATTCGACCTCACTCGAGTTGACTCACAATCAACCTCCCTTTAATTTATTCACATTCGACCTCGCTCAATTTTTTTACATTCGACCTTGTTCGAATCATTTAAAGAGTCATACATTCGACCTCACTCGAATTGACTTACATTCGATCTTGCTTGAATTTATCTACATTCAACCTCTTTCGAATAATTTAAAGATCTAGATATTCGCCCTCGCTCGAATCGACTCACTTTCGACGTTGCTCGAATTTATTTACATTCATCCTCATTTGAATCATTTAAAAAGTCAGACATTCAATCTTGCTTGAATCGACTCACATTTGAACTCGCTCAAATTTATCTACAATCGACGAGGTTCTAATCATTTAAAAAGTCTTGCATTTGACTTGCTCGAAGCGACTCACATTCAACCTCGATCGAATCAACAAAATTGTTTACCTCGTCTGAATCGACTCACACTCGACCGCATTTGAATCGACTCACATTCGACCTCGCTCGAACTTACTCACACTCGACTTCGCTCGAATCGACTCACATTTGGCTCTGTTCGAATTCATTGACGTTCAACTTCGTTCGAAATTGATTAACATTCGCACCTTGTACGAATCAACCAGCGTTCGACCTTGCTCAAATTAATCGACATTTGACCTCGGTCACGTCAACTAAGTCAAGAACTCTAACAAAGGAATAAACATACCAAGAAAAAAGAGAAGAGCCAAAATATACAACAAGAAAACAATAGTCACTTCATTCCAAAATAGAGAATATCTTACAAAGGGCCAAAATGACCCCTACAAAAAAAAAGAGAGAGAAAAGAGAAAAAAAATTAAGGACAAGAAAATCACACTGCATCATCGCGCTGCATCATCTCCGCTTGCGCCATTGTCACCTTCGCCACCCGGCCTTGCAACACCATCTTCACCTTCACCCGTACCATCAACATACTCATCATTGTACCAAAGATCGAATGCAAGTCCGTCCAAGTACTCTTCGTCATTGTCGTTCCCCGACGTGGCAGGGTCATAACCACTTGCAAGCACGCGTCACGTTCCTTAACACCGGCATCTTTGAATTCGGTATTAGGAACCTTCCCCGCCGCTATCAAGATCCTATATACGTCCAGCTTTACCTCATCATGGATCCATATCTCGTATAAATCAAGAGGAACGTCGGGAAAAATCAAAGCACGAGAGGAACAAGGTTGTACCAACAACTGTGCCTTCTCAGCCTCAAGGGCGGCGACTTGCTCAATTAGGCTCTCAAGTTCTTTCTAAAGACCACCAATCCGCTCATTAAGCCGTGTCTCCCTCAGCACAACCATCTCCGCATCGTTTGTACGCTCAGACCTAAGTACTTGGATAACTCTCTTTAACGCTGCCGCCTTATCAACAACCGCTACCTGATCCTTCTCAGACCTCACCAATTTGGTCACCTTCTCAGTCAACTCACTACTTAGACTGACAACTTTAATTGAGCTTTCCTCGAGCTCAGACCGCAAGTTCGCCATTTGCACTTGAAGGTTGACGTATTCGGCTATGACCCCCTTGCTTACATCGAGTTCTTCGTCCCTGGCGATGAGCAACCCCACAGGTCACTGCAACTACCAATAGTTTGCACACGTTCATGGTCCTTCTCATCTAACTCCTCTCTAAGGGACTAGAGGTTACCACATGCTCTAAGCCGTGTATGCATCTCACGATATTTGTCAGTATAACGGACATACTTCGAAGTCATCTTCTAAAACACGACCTTCCGCCTCTCTTTTCGGTGGGCACTCTGAATCTCCAAAAGAAAGTCTAAAAATGAAAAAGAGTAAGAAGAAGATCGGTAAAGAGAAGAAAAAGACGCCAATTGTAGAAATAATACAAAAACTTACCCTCAGAGTCATCCTAAACATGCCAGTGATCGGTCAAAATCCCGATGTTATACCCCATTTTAACACGGATCAAATCAGAGTATAATATATTGATAATTCTTAAGGTTTAATTAATACCTAATTATTTTAACGGTGAATTAGGACACAAATTTGAGCTATATAGTGTTGAAAGTTAACTATGTTTTATTGTCTACTTAAACTTAGAAATTCTATGTAAGGATCCTAACTATCTTAAACAGAAGAGGTAAGGCACCTTATGAGATCTATTAAGAATGTTTAACCGGCAAACTTCGGTTAATTAATTAACTGTAAATGTAGTAACCCTTTTTTTAAAAAGAGAATCAAATTTACATTAAAAGTCATGTTGAAAAGATTTTTACAACAACAACAACAACTACCCAATATAGTCGCACAAATTGGGGTCTAGGGAGGGTAATACGTAGACGAGCCTTACCCATACCCGAAAGGGCAGAGAGACTATTTTCAATCGACCATCAGCTCAGTGAAGGAAAGGAAAAACAAAAACAAAAACAAAAACAAAAGAGCATTAGTAAGTCCAGCAAAAATAGCGTAAATAATCATCTAAACATAAAATCATAAATAAAATAGCGTGCAATAATATCATACGGTTGAAGAGATTTTTGTTTGTACATTAAAGAAAACAGATTTGGACTTGTAGTTTTTTTTGAAAATGCATTTTGTTTTAAATGGACAAGATTTCAAAAAAACGTGAATATAAACTCATTTGACTTCATATTGGTACCTGATAGAAAAACATGTTTGTGTTAGAAACTTTAAGAAATCAAAATACAGTAAAAGAGAGAGACTAAATTCAAAAGGAAGGTTTAGTTCTGAGCCTTCTAAATGATAACTTCACCATCTTTCTGTTCTAGAAATTAATGATCTCTAAGCAACCCAATCTAATTAAATATCATAAGAAAACTTAAGTTAAATCCCCACGAACGGTAAACAAAGAAATAGAAATAACACATTAATACTCAAAACACATAAGGTACAAGTCAAGGAAAATCAACAAGACATGAATGGGAACATCTGCTATTCCCTCCCGGCATTCCTTGACTTTTCAGTTCAGCTGTACTTCAGGAAAGCAAGAGAAATGGATGAAGAGAAAGCTGATCTCGGGTCTGGCGGCAGCAGGGAGTCTTAAAGTGAAACTCTTGTTGGGCAGTGAACCAGGCTGAGGTCTCGGATCCAACGAAAACTCTGAACGTAGCCTCGGATTAAACGAGGGGGTTCAAGCTTAAACTTGGAGGGGATAGAGGGGTAATTCAGAGCTTTAGGAATTTTAGGGGTAAAGGAGCGGCTGAAGCAAAAACTTAGAGGGGCGGCTCAGAGCTTTAGCATTTTTAGGGGGTAAAGCGGCGGCTCAAAACCACGAGCCAGAATAGATGCCAACAACATGTACTTATAGGGATGATGTTTAGGGCTAGGGGACCATTGAGCGGAATAAAACTATCCGTTTGAATTAGATTTTGAATTTGTAATCAGACAAAAGAAAAGTTCAGGTTTACAATAAGGTTACAACAAAAATTGCGCCAAAGTCTGGTGCAAAGAGACGCTGTGTCAAAGTAAGGACACATTTTGTGTGAGAATGGTGTGTACTTCTTCTGTCCAAAGCTGAAAGGTACTGAATTTTTAACATGAAAGAGGAAAAAGGAAGAAAAAGGGGAGGAGTGTTTCTTTTAAAAGTACGACCCAGTACAATACCACTCAGTGGTGTCTGAGGAGGGTAGTGTGTACGCAGCCTTACCCCTACCCTGGGGTAGAGAGGCTGTTTCCAAATAGACCCCCGGCATAAATCCCCAGAATTTGCTCCTGGGGAGACTCGAACTCACAACCTCTCGGTTGTAAGTGAGGGTTGGTTACCATCAGACCAAGCCCCTCTTGTCGGGAGGAGTGTTTCTTTTGAAAAGAGAAAAGATAACCCTAGACTCATTTTCGGATTGAGGTTTTTAAAAAAATAATCTTGTTGGGCTGATTGGATTAATTGGACGAACTGGGCCTGTTCTTCTGGGTCTGAAACTAAGGCTTAAGGAATTTGGTGCTTGGGATTGCATTGGAGTTTTAGGTGATTAGATATTGGATAGCTTATCCCCTTCTTCAAAGTTTCTTTGGGCTTCTAATTCTCATTAAATGTCTTAATTAATCACATTAGCATATATAAATATTAAACAATCATTAATTTATTCGATGTGTCTTGTCAAAACATAAAAATTTCTAGCCTCTAAATGTGTAAAAATAACTATTAAATTTGTTGTAGTAGTAGTAGTATAACTATCTTTTATTATTAGTGATATTAGAAGCTTAATGAAATGATTTGGAAGAAAAGAGGGACAAAACTGAATGTCAACAATTGTCCTTTTTTTATCAGAGACGATGTAAGAGTTTTCGGGTAAAGAAATTGACATAATTGCCAGTTTTGTCTCGACCGTGAATAAATGTGAGGGTTTGGACAGAATCTTGGAAAAGTACAGGAGTAAATGGAAATTTTAGATGGTCATGGTCGTACTCCGATCTCCGAGTTGCCTACATATCTAAGGTTTCATGAGAATCAGGCCATATGTAGTTCAAGATTTATGGTACCCTGAAGTAGGATTTAACGATTGTTGCGGATCCTAAAAATGCTGCCTTAGATACGAATCATAGAGACAGTGGGTGCCGTGATTTAAAGAAAGATGTTAAAAAAAGAATTTGGATTATGAATTTTGAGAGTCGAGCCGAGCGGAGTTTGAAGTAGATCATTCACCTTTATTGGAGAGTTTGATATTCCTCCCTAACAAACTGCCCTAGTTCACTGTTAAGATATAATTTAACGTTGCACTATATTTCATGCAAAGCATAACAATGCTAAAAAAAATTGTTAGGAAATAAGATGTTGTCACACCTTACTTTTACACGCCCGGGGTAGTGAAATGGAGTTTTTCCCATTTAAGTGACATTATTCGTAATTAGATTATTTATTTGCTTTTGTTTAGAGTTGCCACTTGGGATAGTTAATTGGTGTCCCAAGTCACCAATTTATTTTAAATCCCAAATCAAGGAAGATTTCAATTTTCCTTTTGAAGTCTGCGAACCAAAAATTGTGAATAAAGAATTCAGTTAGCCCAACGGAAGGTGCTAGGCACCCCCGAATTCCGTGGTTCTAGTATGGTAGCTTAAGCTATTATAATTGGCCAGTTATCTTATTTTAATACATGTTGAAACCTATGATGCAATTGTAAATTATTTACCGCTTTTATTTAATTTTAAAGAAGATTGAATGTCGTTCAAAACATGTCCTTGGATTGCGTCACGTGAAATGCACCCGTGATCTAAAACACATTTTACTCTATGTTTTAGGATTTGAATTTGGGTCGCATGAAATGCACACTTGAGTTTAAGGAGGTAAAATTATTAATAATCGCACCTAGAAGCTACTAACGCATTGATAACTTTGCGGGAGGCTATGACACCCCTAGTTCTAAAGATATTAGAAAAACTGATTAAAGAGGGCCAATCAATATTTGATTTTATTTAGCGCGGCACACCTCAATTTTATTTTTAAGGATGTCCTAATTAAATTTTGGAGGGCCATAGGCTACTTGTTATTTAATTATGGCTAACTTCAAATTAGTTGAAATAGTTTAAATTTTTTTTTTTTTAGCTTAACTGTCAAATTATATTGATATCGAAAAGTATACAATGCAATCCTATGGTAGTAGTATGGACAACTACTACTCATTTACATACAATTTTGACTATTCTCAACTCTAACTACTCCTATTTATTACAATGCTAAGTAGTTCATCTTCAAAACTAACACTAAGGATAAAAGTTGAGCATTTGTAACTCATCCTTCCACCTCTTACATTTCCTATTCTTTGCATGTATTAATATTGCTATCTCCTTACAACAATGATCTTCATCAAATCTCTTGTCTTCAAATCTGCTTAAATTTCGACTTCTCCACAGCAATGCAACAGTGGTTACAAATGCTGTGGCAGTGATGGCTTGTTTCCAGTTTTTGCTTTTGACTTTGCTACAAATCCACTTCAATTCATCCTCCCAGCTTCCAATGGTTCTTGTATGGCCCAACCACATACAAATTCTTCTCCATACTCTACTAGTAATGGCACATTCAAAGTACAGGTGACTGAAGTCCTCATCAAAGGATTGGCAAAATACACAGGCAGTTGGAACTTGAATTCCCATATACTGAAGCCTCTCTATAGTGGGAAGCTTCTGATGAGCTGCCAACCAAGTTATGAATTTATGTTTAGGAAGAGCAGTAGGGACAAGCATTATATTCTTCCATGTTACCTTAGGGAAATGAGGCATTAGTGCAGTGTACATTTTATGAATATGAAACTTCCCAAGCTTGCATACATTCTGCATTCTAATCATCAGATTGCCTTGCAGTTGAGCATTCCCCATCACCATTGATTTACAATTCAGTATCTTCTTCACCACCCAAGAGGAATTGGATGGAACAGTAACTGTTTCAAATGTTCTATTCTTGATATAATAAGCATGTACCCACCTAACCCAAAGACAATCCTTTTTCCTTGCCAAATCCCAAAGTAGTTTTACTATAGCAGCTTTATTCCATACATCCAGTCTCATTATGTTTAAGCCACCAGCTGAGATAGGTTGACAAACCTTTTCCCAAGCCACAAGAGCCCTTCTTGAAATTGTTGCTTTCCCTGTCCATAAATATGATCTGCACACAGCCTCTATTGCTTTTAAAATCTTCTTAGGAATGATAAACACCTGTGCCCAATATGTCTGCATTCCAAAAACCACTGCCTTGATCAGTTGAGTTCTTCCAGCATAGGAAAGTAACTTTGCTGACCAACAAGTAATTCTAGCTGTGATCTTTTCAATGAGTAGCAAGTAATGATGAATAGCTAATTTCTTAGAGTCCAGAGGAACTCCAAGATATTTGAATGGAAGATTCCCTTCAGTAAAGCCTAAAACCTGAATAATTTCCTCCCTAGTGTCCATTGAAACTCCAGCAAGATAGATAGCACTCTTGCTCACATTTGCCTGCAGCCCAGAAGCTGCTGAAAATATAAGGAAAGTGTTATGTAGAATCTGAATAGAAACCATGTCAGCCCTACAGAACATTAAGAGATCATCAGCAAAGCATACATGTGAAATATTAAGTTTCCTGCATCTAGGATGGAAGTTGAAGTTTCCATCCTTGTGAAGTTGCTGAAGCAATCTGTTTAAATACTCCATGGCCAAGACAAACAGATAAGGAGACATAGGATCCCCTTGCCTTATACCTCTCTTAGCATTGAATGGCTTAGTAAGGCCACCATTCATTACTAGAGAATAAGAAGCAGAAGATACACAAGCCATTATCCATCCAGTGAACTTGGCAGGGAAGCCCAATGTAATAAGAATTTGCTTCAAGAAACTCCATTCTAAAGTATCATATGCCTTCCTTAGATCCACTTTAAGAACACATCTAGGTGAAACCCCTTTCCTAGTGTATCCTTTAAATATTTCATGACTTAGCAAAATATTGACGGGGACGTCACCCATCGGATAGGAGCAGGGTGATCGAAGTGGAGGCTTGCTTCTGGGGTCTTGTGTGACAAGAAAATCCCACACAAACTCAAGGGGAAATTCTACAGAGCCGTGGTTAGACCTGCGATGTTGTATGGGGCAGAGTGCTGGCCCGTGAAGAACTCCCATGTTCAGAGAATGAAGGTTGCTGAGATGAGGATGCTTAGGTGGATGTGTGGGCACACCAGGCTAGATAAGATTAAGAATGAAGTTATTCGTCAGAAGGTAGAGGTGGCCCCGGTGGATGAGAAGATGCAGGAAGCGAGGCTGAGGTGGTTCGAGCATGTACGGAGGAGGGGTCCCGATGCCCCGGTGAGGAGCTGCGAGCGGCTGGAGATTGTTGGTGGTCGGCGGGGTAGAGGGAGGCCTAGGAAGCATTGGGGAGAGGTGATTAGGCAGGACATGACTAGTATGCAGGTTACCGAGGACTTGACCCTTGATAGGGGAGTCTGGAGGTCTAGAATCAGGGTTGCAAGCTAGGGGCTCTTAGAGTCCTTCGTTCGCCCCACCCGGGGTTGGGTGTGGGATAGTAGGGTTACCCGTAGATGAGTAGTGTTTTAGCGTAGGTCCCCTCTTGGTTGGTAATATGATAGTTGTCGCTTGTTATTGTCGCATGCGACGGTATTTATGTTTCTTATGTTTACATAATCATTTACGTTATTTCTGCAGGATTACTTATACTTTGTTTTGTTATTGTGTTTTGTCTTGTCTTGGTTCCTAACTTTATCTTTGTTTTCCTTTGTTTCCCAATGCAGCTCTTCATTCTGTCCTATGCGCCGAGGGTCGCTTGGAAGCAGCCTCTCTGCCCTTTTGGGTAGGGGTAAGGCTGTCTACATATTACCTTCCCCAGACCCCACCTGGTGGGAGTATACTGGGTAGTTGTTGTTGTTGTTGACTTAGCAAAATATTATCCATAATGCTTCTTCCCTCAATGAAAGCAGACTGGGCAGGACCAATCAACTCTCCAATAATTCCTTTCATCCTTCTTGTAATAACTTTGGAAATGATCTTATACAATGTAGTACAACAAGCAATTGGCTATAATCCTTTACAGTGATAGGAGTTTTAACCTTGGGCACCAATGCTATTGCAGTAGTATTAATCATGTTTGGCATCTTGCTTGTCTCAAAGAACTCCTTTGTAGCAGCAAATACGTCATGCTTTACTATACTCCAGCTCTTAGTAAAGAACTCAATGGGAAAGCCATCAACTCCAGGTGCCTTATCCCTAGGCATCTCTGTAATAGCTGCAGTAATTTCCTCCAAAGTAACTGGTTTGATAAGATCATGTTGTTGGTCAATTGTGAGACATCTTCCTCCTTTCATTATGCTAGTATCCACACAAGGAAGCTCAGTAGCAGATTCACCCATTAATGATTGGAATACCTTTAAGAATTCCTTCTCCACTGCAATAGGCTCAACTAACTTGATACCTGTGTCTGTATAGACAGAAGTAATATTATTCTGACCTGTTCTTATCCTCCATTGTGCATGAAAATATCTGGTGTTTGCATCTCCACATTCAATCCATGTAGCTTTAGACTTCTGCCTCATTACTTGCTCCTCCACTTTGTTCCACTTTTCAAGCTCTTCAAGTAAACATCTTTCTTCATCAATCAGCTCCCGTGAAAGACAATTATTCTTCAGTTGCACTTGAAGAATGTCAAGTCTCTCCCTTGTCATAATAATCTGCTGCTTGTATTTGGCTAAGTATTCATTTAACCCTTTTAGATTCTGCTTTACTGCCTTCAACTTACTCCAGATCTGCTTCATATGTGATCCATGATACTCCTTGTTCCACACTTTCTCAACAATATCTTGAAACAGCTCATGCTCCATAACATTGTTGTAAAGCCTGAAAGGTTTAGGATGTAATGGCTTATACACACCAAACTTGATCAAAATAGGAGAATGATCTGATATTAGAGGATTCATATAATCTGCTTCCAAATGCCCAAACTGCTGTAACCATTGATAGTTACCAAAAGCCCAGTCTATTTTGCTATATACTCTTGAATCAGAGTCTTGTTTGTTAGTCCAAGTATAATGCCACCCTGTTGCTCTTACAGCAGTCAATTGCAAGTCATCAACTATGCCTTTAAAATCTCTTGTTTCAGCTTCAGTAACTGGAGATCCTAGTCTATCTTCAGAGCTTAGAATACAGTTGAAATCACCACTAATAAGCCATGCATCTTGCTGATTTGTAGAAATTTTTCTCAGGTCTCTCCACAATTGTTCCCTAAGAACTGCAGTATTATATGCATAGACAACAGTAAACTGAATTTTGATTAAACTCCTTGTATCCTCAATAAGACAATGAATAAATTGGTCTGATATTGTTGTTGTGTGAATCTGAATGTGAGTCTTCCATAAGAGCCATATTCTTCCATTAATAGCCCTTGCATAATTGCATTGCCACATCCAACCTTTTGCAATTCTATCAAAGATCTTCTTAGATTTATGTCCTTAACTCTAGTTTCAAGTATACCAATTACATCTACTTTATTATCAGTAAGGAATTGCTTCAACTCCTTCTGTTTAGGAGACTGATTAAGTCCCCTTATATTCCAAGTGACTACTATCATGGATCATCATCAGCTAGACTGTAAGAGGGACCTTGATCAAATTGTTGCCCTCCATTCTTTATTTCCATAGCCGCTTTGCCTCTATCCCCTGCAACATCCACCTGCTCACCACATTTAGTGGTGACATCTCTCAGTTGCTCTTCATTTGTCTGTTGTTCATGATGCTGCACACTTTCTAACCCCTGCAGCATACTACCTTGTTCCTTCTGCATAGCACTTTGTACTTCATTTGGCACATTTGCCTCCTGCTCAATCTCCTGATCTGCTGGCTTTTGGACTTCTTCAGTTGGCACATGTTTCTTTACAATCCATTCCTTCTTTTTCTGTTTTCCTTGCTTCTTATATCCATCATTTACTTTCCTGGTGTTCTCAAGTACCTCCTTGTGTTTTGCTGAGTTTTCAGAGGAGTACCAACACTCAATTTCCTCATGACCAAACTTAAGACAATGATTACAAAAAGTAGGTTTCCAATCATTCTCCACAGTTTGAATTTTAGGGCCATAAGGAGTTTCAAGTTCCAATTCATCTGGAAGATCATAAGCAGCATCAACTTCAACAAGTACTCTAGCAAAAGAGATTTTATCATAGTGAGCAGTATACTTATCAGTATACAATGGCTTCCCAATCGCACTTTCCAGCTTACTTAATACTTCTACAGACCAATATCCCACAGGTAACCCTGGGAATCGAATCCATATAGGAACTGTGCTTAGGATGCTTGCCTGAAAGCTGAAATCCACCTCCCATGGTCTTAACACCATAGGCCTACCTCTGAATGTGTATGGGCCATATTGCATAACTGCATCTCTATCTTCAATACTATTGAATCTGAATATACAATATCCTTCGGCATGAACAAGAATTTCAGGTTTGGAAACAAAATTCCAAACATGCATGACAAAATTCTCCATGTTTTGTTCATTAGATCGATCTCCAATTACAAATCCAATCAAAGAATTTTGCCAATACTCTAATTGCGATTCCAAATCTTCTTCACAGATCTTCACAACTTTTTTCCCATCGCGCAGTGTAGGAGGAACAAAGGAGAGAGTCTTACCCTTCTGCATGTCACTGTTGCCTTTGACCACCTCTGCAATAGTTCGTTTTGATTTTACTGGTTCAATTACTTCAACAGGTACTGGTACAGGAGGATCTAATACTGCTGAAAATTGTAGTCTCCTTGCAGTTGTTTCAATCGCTCCTTCATTACCCTTCGATCTAGCCTTTTCTTCATCTGCATGCAAATTTTCCTTCGATTGGTACTTTTGAGGAAGAAAATTTCCAAATGTCAATGGTTCAAGTGTTGTAGTAACTCCATGCGCAGGTGTAACAAGCTTGGGAGGAACAGCAGCAGTCGTCGGAGCACAATTCCGTCTCTTTCTGGCCATTTCCAGCGACAATTTCGCCTTGCTATTGTGCGCCGGAAGTGGGAACTGTTCTATTAAACTATTAAAAATAGTTTAAATTAAACAAAGAAGAAGCCCAAAAGAGCACGAAGGACATAATAAATTAAAACTAAAACTTAAAACAAAATAATAAACGATGGTCCATTTCCATTGAAGCAAAAACCCCACGACATGCTGCGATTATAGAACTCACGAATTTAGATAATTTGGGCAAAACATGAAGACAGGCCCAATCTTGTATACAATAGAGAGGCAAAAATTGAGATTCATGGTCTTAATGCCTTATCCCCGTTTCAGACCAGCTCTTTGTGTTCAAGCTCAATTGACATGAATCTATCCATTCGACATTAGGCTAGGGGTCGCTGGATGCCATGTCGAACCCACGTAGCTGCAGAACTTGAGGAATGACAACAAAATATCCAAGAACCATGTGATGCCAACGGAAAACATGTTAAGATTGATGAAGAAACAATAAGATTTATAATTATCGAAAACCATGAAACTTAAATAATTATGTTCATTTCCTGGCATTCAACTTTTGAAAAATACTGTGTAAACCTTTTAACCTCTGTCATTTTTAGCTAAGCTTATTCACAGGCCATAATTATTTCATGAAGATGGGGAATACTGTCCTAACAAAATAGCATTTACACAGTCCCTTTGTAGCTAATTCACACAATGAAGAATTGATCTAAATGTTGAATGCCTTTACACACTTCAACACGATGCTTAACAGGTTCAAATTTATCTTAACTTCCAAAGAATCAACCAATAAAACATTTAACAGAACATGTACTATATAATAAGCAAAATACACAAAAACAGACACAACCAACTAGAAGCTACTTATCTAAAACTCAAGCACTTGAAACTTCATTTATATCTCCATTCCCCAAATTGAACACCATATTGCAAGTTTCAGGGATGTGAACCTGGATATCGAAATAAAGTAAAAGAGCAGGAGATCAACTTAAGCAGCAGCAGTATGACAGAATCAGCCCCAGCAATATCCCAACCCAAAAATGACCAACGAAAACCAACTTTTATGCAATTTTGAACCAGTAACAGTGTTAAAAACACCTGGCAATCAAATCAGACCAAAAATGAACCAAAACACTCAAAACGCCAATAGATTCAATTCATTTTGAATTTCAACTTTTTTAGGGATAATTTCGGAATGAGATTTTAGGAATTTCAGGGACGTTCTAATAGAACAGTGAAAAAATCTTTGTAGTTTTTAGCTGCCTATAATTTTTTATCTCTAGCCCTTTTTTTGCAAGGCAAAAGTGGCATGCCTTTATAGGCAAGCCATTAGGGTAAGGTTCAGATTATTTTTTTGCATTTTTTAGCCTTTTTTAATTTCTATTTTTGCTTGAGAATCCCTGAATTACTAACTTGCTACCCAAGTTAATACCCTATGCAACTTCTAGGAAATTTCCTAAGTTGTTACACCTAAGATTCCTTAGTTGTATTACCCTAATTAACCCTAGCTATCATGTTATTTACCCTCTAATTTTCAATAGATAATTTAACTCTAAACAAAATTAATTAAACAACTAAGGATTCAAATAGATCAAACCATGAGCACTTCTAAAACGAAAACTGCAACTGGAAAAACAAATAATCTCTAGTATACGACTTATCATATTTAAACTAAACATTTGATTAAAACCAGTCTAAAACCTAAATTAACCAACATGCAATGTTTAAACGTATTAATTATAGAAATTAAAATACCAAACAGGACTGATACAACTCGATTAACATGAATTAAACCTAATTTAAGCTCATGAATTAAAAAAGAAGTTCAAACCAACAGTCAAGACTAATAACACTCGATTAACATGAACTAGTCCTAATTTAAACTCATGAGTTTAAAAATGAAAACCAAACCGATAGAAAAGAGATGAGGAAGAAGGAAATTCAAAAGGGAAAGACGGAGAACTTACCTAATTATTTAGAATCAAACCCCGGACTCGAGTAAAAACCTTCATGCACTACCTTTAAAGTTCTGGCAATCCTAGATTTGTATTCTGAGCAGTTGAAGGTATTCAAGGGGAATTGGGTGTGGATTTGGGATGAGGGGGTTGATAAGGTCATAGGGTATGATTTTGTGGTTGATTGGTGGCGGTGGGGTTTTGCCTACTTTATTTGAATCAAGATTTGAAAGGTTTGGCTAGGATTCGAGGGAAGCTACATAGATATTGATAATAAGGAGGTGACGGGGAACATGTTGTGTTAATATGGTGGTGTTTGGGTGGTAGGGCCGCCAGCTACGTAGGAGGGTTCAGAACTTCTAAGCAATAGTCGAGAAGCTCAGGCGGGATTCGAGGGAAATGGGTGTCACGACCCAAACCCTGCATTCGTCGTGATGGCGCCTCTCGTGAAGACGAGGCCATCAAACTAACCCAACTCGTCTTTTTCAGAAAATAGTTTATACATAAGTAATCGGTTTAAAGGTGACTTAATAATATTAATTAGCAACAATACAACCCAACACAGCCCTATTCGGGGTTTCACAAGTCACGAGCATCTATCAAAATGTATATCCACTACAAGGTCTAAAATGTACAAAACCGGAACAATGAACAAAAGAAGAAACATAGTGCTGCAAATGCTGGCAGTCACCTCTTTACTCATATAACTCTGCCTCTGATCCGGCAAACCCGCTACGGGGTGAATAGATACCTGCATCTGCACACGAGGTCCAGGGAGTAAAGTGAGTAATCCAACTTAGTGAGTAATAAAGTTAAATAACAACTGAGCTGTAAGAAAACATGTATGGCAAATCATCATGCTATATAGAAGCAGTGTAAACCCTTTTTTTAAATGACCCTTTTCAGCGGTTACGCAAAGGAATGCAAAACAAATAGTGCAGATAAGCATAGAATTTCCGCATCGCGGGCATAACACTCAGTTATCAAGGAACGCCAGAGTATTAGGTCTGTGTTGCAAGAAGTAGCACAACATAACACATAACATCAGACAAATAAGATAATGCAATCACATCAAATAGTACCGGTACTGCTGCGACGTGCAGCCCGCTCCATTTATCGTCGGCGGCGCTCACTAGGGGTGTGCAGACTCCGGGAGGGACCCCTTACGGCCCAAGAGCAATAATAAGCCTTCTCGTGGCATCAACTAGTCCCTCTTCCTCATATCAATATCAATATGACAACGCTACGGCGTGCAGCCCGATCCAAAAGTACCTCACAATACAGACCTCCGGCCTTAGTCAACAAAATCGCATAAGCCACTCGGGAAACAGTAAATATGATGCTAGGACCTAAATAATATTTAGAATATCATTTCAAGTGTTAAAGCAGAGTAAACTTGGCTGAGTATTTGAAAACAATGAAGAATACATGACTGAGTTCAAGTATAGAATTAAAATAGTGAGGAAATATCAACAATAACTCCCGAAGGGTCAAAATAGTTGGCCGAATTATGATGATAACTATTAAAATTCAGTCAAATACGCAGTATATTCATCTACTGGGACAAACCAAGTTATAATCCCCAACGATGCTCTACCACACGCTCGCTTTCTGGTGTGCAAGTCACCTCAATATAGCACAAAGATGTGCAAATATGGGGATTCAAACCCTCAAAATATGATTTACAATCATTACTCACCTCGAACCGCAAAATCTCTAGCTCGCGATGCCTCTGCCCCTCAACTCGACCTCCTCGCATGTCGAAACTGATCGAAACCACAACGAATATATCACAACATGTCAATGAAACAATACCCAATTGAAAAAATTGAAAAATAGCAATAATCTTGAAATTCGCACAAAACGAGCCCTGGGCCCACTTCTCAAATTCCAGAAAATTTTACATCAATGGATGCCTTATCTCGCCACGAGTCTAACCATACAAAAATTATCCAATTTCGACACCATTTGGTACTTCGAATCATCATTTTATATTTTTGAAAGATTCCACAATTGTATTCCCAAATTCCATCCTAAATCACGAATTAAATGATGAATTCAATGATAGATTCATGTACTTTAGCTAAACTAAGTTAGAATCACTTATCCCGATGAATTCCATGAAAAACCTTCGAAAAATCATCAAAATCCGAGCTCTCTAGGTCAAAATATCAAATAAAACCCAAAACCTCATATTTATATAGTAACCCTTTAGATTTCCATCTCTAGGGCCGCACAAAATCGACCGCGGCCACGCAAAAACAGCGTGGTCCGTGCCAAAATGATCATGGCCGCACAAGGCTTTAGTATTTTGGCCATAACTTTCACTACTGATGTCCAAATGCCTATTATAATATATTTCTAGAAACTCGATTCAAAGAGCTACAACTTGTGTTTTTGAATTATCTCAAAATTCCTTATGTTTCAAAAGATATGATCTTCCGAAGTTGGATCAGTGACCCAGCTCCTCGAGCGCGGGCCGCACAAAAACGACCGCGGCCGCGGAGCCTCCCAGCGCGAATAAGACTGCGGCCGGCGGTAGTGGGTTCAGAAATTTGACCCTCCAGACCTCCAATAACTATATTTTAGCCTAAATACACCCGAGATCTATCCGGAACTCACCCGAGGCCCTCGGGACCTCAACCAAACATACCAACATAATCCATAACATCATTCAAACTTGTTTCAATCAGCAAAATACCTAAAACAACATCAAATTACTCAAAAATCATCGAATTCAAGCCTAAGTTCCTCTAAAACTTTCGAAACACACATTCGATCAAAAAACTCAACCAAATCACCTCCGAATTACCTAAAATTTTGCACACATATCCCTAATCACATAACGAAGCTATAGCAACTCTCGGAATTCCATTCTGATCCTCGGATCAAAATTTCACCAATAATCTAGAATTCGCCAAAATACCAACTTCGCCAATTCAAACCTATATCTACTCCAGACCTCCAAAATAAATTCCATATTGCGCTCCTAAGTCACAAATCATCCCTCAAAGCTAACCGAATCATCATAAATCACATCGGAACCCTCTAACCCATAAGTCCACATCCGTTTGACTTTTTCAAACCAAACCTTTCTTAAAGAGACTAAGTGTCTCATTTCCTACCAAAACCTCTCTGGACCAACTCGACCACTAAGATACAGATAATGAAGCATAAAGAATCTAGAAATGGGGAAAACAAAGCGTATCTCACGTGACGACGGGTCTGCTCACAACACCCGAATACCGATAGAAAATCTCCTATCAACTAAGGTCTTATTCCCACTTTCATATACTGCCAACAATAAATAAAGCATGCAATAAACTGTAACCATCTCTCAGGTCAACCATTCATGAAGTCACTTCCCTTCTTGGCAAATACCACAGCAGATTACCGAGTCGAACCTCAATATTATCCTTCCAACCAGCTGAAATCAAATCCATTCACATTCATTAATGGCCCTAACGATTACTATGAATCCAACGCACCACTCTGGTGACATAACATATCAGTACAGCCCTAAGCCACGACTTGCATGATACGCGCACCAATAAGCAACACTTGAACATACTCAATTCATGAAAATGACTCAAATGAAAGAGTTGTACTTCAAGCTCTCCAATACCACCACAACACAAGATAGAGAACCCGTCTCCCATCATAGAGACAGAACACACGATTCTAACCCGCAATATCATGCATCTGCATAACTTTGCCCCAACGTGTGACCTCATCCAGTACGAACTGCTTACGCAATAAGCCACCTCTTACATAATCAAAAGTCTCACATGATGCTACAAAGTGTTGATAGGCTACTGTTTAAAATGCGGTACAAAAGGAAGACGAACTCTAGAAGGAACTGCCTAACTTACGCACTAATACGTGCTCTCCTTAGAAAAATAGGAAGCAAGGCATACAAAAATAGCATACAGAAAACTATGCTCAATATCACACTGTTGTGGCGCGCAACCCGATCCACACAACACACTTATGGCGGCGTTCCACCCGATCCATACATAACAGTCACCTAAAGAGGTGTACATCGAGCTAAATGGCTCATTAATATAAAATACCGAATTTGATTCACAAGCATGCTAAGTGCATAATACCGTCCTTGAGGGAACATATAGCGTTATAAGCTACCAAAACTCAAGCTCAACTGAGGTGTGATATACAATCTGAATCTCGAGAGCCATTTTGCTCATAAACATCATTGTCACACCTCCTTTTTTACATGGCTACCCAAAAGGATAAAAAACATATAAGGGAGTTTTTCCAATTAAAGTGACATTATTCGAAATGGGATTATTTATTTAATTAAGAGTCACCACTTGGGATAGGTTTGGCTTTTGGTGTCCCAAGTCACCGGTTTATTTAGAATGCTAAATCGAGGAAAATTTTGACTGCCCAATTGGAGTCGGCGAACCAAAAATTCTAAGTAAGGAATTCTGTTGACCCGAGGGAAGGTATTAGGCACCCCCGGATCCCGTGGATCTAGCACGATTGGTTAAACTATTATAAATGGCTAAAAATTCTGATTTTACACATGTTCATCCTAAAATGCAATTTTAAATTATTTATATCGCTTTTAATGTTTTTTGAGGGAATTTGCGCTGTCGCTAAACATATCGCGAACTACACCACATAAATGCGCATGTAGTTTTTGACATATTTCAACTTCATCGAGATTTGGATTTGGGTCACATAAATGCACCCGTAATTAAGGAGATAAAATTATTAAAGACGCACCTAGAAGAGACGTGTTATTATCTTTGTAGGAACACCGTGAAATTCGCTAAACGGCGTGTCCCGAATTTCTAAGTATTTTTATATAAACATTTCACGAGTGGCATACAATTTTGGATTCTGTTTCGGATGGCACACCTCGTTTGGTTATTTTAAAAGGCCATTCCTAAATGAATTAGTTATTCCGGACAATTAAGGAGAACCAAGTGTATTGGGCCTTTGGTGCATGAATTGCCAAGCGCAAACCTGGACAGGGGGGCTGTCCAATTTTGGCTAAGGCGAATCTTCAGCCAATTATTTGTATCCAATATATTGACTCCCTGAAACCGCACGACTAAAAAAACAACTGAATAGGAACTATAAGACATACTTAGTTCAATATCAATACAAATGAGTAATTCATTTTTAATCCAAACATGGACCCAGTAACTTATTCTGAATCCAGCATCCACGTGAATACCATGGCTATTAAATTAGAATCGATATTCTTGCTAGTTTTTACGGCTATTAAAATTCAATTATGAATCACAAGCATATGTAAATCAATATCAAATCCACTGATAATCCCTAGTGGAACAAAATCCAATGGATACTTTAATGATCAAACTATACAACACTAAAACCAACTATAGGTTCGATCAAAAAATTTAACAGTTCAGTCCAATTTACATACCTAATTAATATCCACAGTACATTGAAGACACTCAAAACAAGTCAATGCATGAAAAATATAGTAATTCATATGGATACATGAGTTTGGGACAGCTGAATTCTTAAATTACAAGTAGATTTCAATGTACATGCTTCAAACACTATGTTCCTTGGCCTTTGGCCATTAAAGATGGAGCAAATACCTGGAATGAAACAAAAGATGAAGAAAACAAGGGTCAACACTGAGCAACAAAGCAACAGTCAGGAATGAACAGCTCCATATCAAGAAGATCAATCTAATAACAAACAGTATATTCAGTATACTAAAAGGGTAATATTGGGTTTTAACATAGTGCTGGTAGTATTCGGATTAAAATAAGAGTACCATAGGTATCCTATAAATAAGAAACAATGCTATAATCTTTTAGACCCTTCTAGAAGGGGATTTTAGTTCAAAAATCAGTTGTTTAGTACAGTAACTTGGGAAACAAGTCAAAAAAAGAAGGACCAAGTAGGTAAAATCTGACCAAATTTTAAGACCATGCCAAATTTTGGTATGGACTACAGGCTTAATTGACAAGTTCAAGAATTAGCCAACACAACTAAAGTTTTAAACAAATATATTAATGTGGACTATTTAGCAACAATTATTATTCAGGATTATATGAATGTTCAATGCATTTTCTGTCAAAGACCAATGAATTAAAGTTACTAGAAAAGGAAACACATCAACTAATGCTTGACTTACAGAAACAACCTAATTCAGAATACTTGGAAGTGAAAAATGAGTAACAGAGATTGGACACCCAGGATATACAGGAATAAAACCAAGAAGTTACAAGCTAATATCACTAGTGAAAAGTTCAGAAGAGCAAATTAGCCTAATAAATGCAAATATATTAAAAATCAATGTTACTAAAGAACTATGATAGGTATAAAACTCTTAAGATGAAAACAACTTCTCAGATTCATGACGCAATACTGTTAGAAAATACGCTTAACGCTAGAGGGGGGGGGGGTGAATAGCGTTGTAATAAAAATTAGCGTAAACTTGCGGAATTTAAAAATTGCAGGAAAGAAATAAGTGCGATAAGTAAATAAATAAGAACGAACGCACCGATGTATCCTGGTTCACAACCTGTGGCTAGTCCAGTCCCCGAGAGACTCTCTCGAGATTTCCACTAACACTGTTAAGCTTACGGGTGCTCAACAAACCTTTACAAACTGAGGACACAAGCCTCAACAACCTTTGCTCGAAGATGCAACACTCCAAGACTTCAACCAAAGGAAACACAAGTTCCTTCTTATAATACAAGGGACTAACACTTCCCTTCAAGTGTATAAAACACTTAGCACTCACTTAAACAAGACTCTCTTAATAGAGTAGGTATGAGTAAACAGATACGCTCAAGAACGCAACAACTTTCGTCAAGAATTTTGGCTCTCAAAACTTATGTAATGAATAGAAAGTGATGAACAATAGAGTATGCAAGCTATAGCAATAATATGATCAGTTGTTGTGCTTAGAAGACTGATTTGAAGCTGTATTTATAGTTGCAAAACCATGCATTACCGTTGCCTAATTGCCAAATAAGAATTGCTGATTTTACTCAGTGACAATCGATTGTCAAAATGCCACAATCGATTGTTTGCCAATCGTTCCAAAAATCATTCCCAGATTTTACGCTTAACAATCGATTATCTAAGATCAATAATCGATTACTGGCAACTTTCAAAAAATCATTTCCTGATTTTACTTAAAACAATCGATTGTCAGAAATCTACAATCGATTACTTGGAAACGTTCAAAAAATTATTTCCAGATTTTACTTAAAACAATCGATTGTCAGAAATCTACAATCGATTACTTGGAAACGTTCAAAAAATCTTTTTCAGATTTTATTTAAAACAATTGATTATTAGAAATCTATAATCGATTACTTGACGGTTTTTGAAAATATTTTGGCAACGGTCAATTACACAATCGATTATGCTATGAGAACAATCGATTATATATCAGTCTTTGAAAAATCAATTAGACACTGCCTTAATGCACTCAATTGTCAAAGGTACACAATCGATTATTTTATGACTTTGAAAATGTCTGATAGACACTGCCTCAACACAATCGATTGTCATAAGTTCACAATCGATTATTTTGTAGCTTTGAAAAACTTTGATGTACACTGCCTCAACACAATCGATTGTCATAAGGTTCACAATCGATTGTCATGCAGATTTGAAAAATCTGATGCACACTGCTTTAACACAATCGATTGTCATAAGTTCACAATCGATTGTCATGCAGCTGACTTAACATAATCGATTATCATAAGTACATAATCGATTATCTTAGTCCAGATTTTAGAGGCATGTTTAAAAATCATTTTGACTAAAGTAAATATGCATGATTTAAAATCATTTTGCTTTAAATTAAATATGCATGATTTGATAAAAATGTTTTTACGAGAGAAGCCAAGTCTTGAGTCAAGTTATCGGATCAAGATCACAATTAAAGAGCGACTCATGTATAACTTTATATCTTTGCTTGATCTTGGTCTTGTGCTTGAAACTCGTTATATATCAATTGCGCGCTTGTGCTTGGACCTCGTCATATGTCCATTGCGCATAGTTTGTCATTCATCAAAACCTACAAATATGAACACACGTTTTAGTATAGTGCCTTGAGAACGTGTTTCAACAATTTTCCCCTTTTTTATAATGGCAAACTTTAGTCGGGATATGCATATTTGATAATTCATAATGATGATTCAAGACAAGTAAAGATATGCAACAATATGCAACAAGTCTCTAGATGTGCAATTAGTTCCCCTTCAACATATGAATTCCCCCTCAATTTATGCCAATAAAAAATTAGTGCATATCCCTTATTCTTCCCCCTTTTGACATTAGCAAAAATGGAAAAGGTGAGTAACTTGTTTATTGATTAAGCAAAAGTTGCATAAGAAGACATAATAAAGCAAATAATACCAACATAATCGATTATTGATACTTGATAATCGATTTTATTCTAACGAGAAATTGGTTATCCTTAGGATAAATTGATTATTCTGCATCAATCTTTATAATTCCCCCTGCCTTTAGGGCGATACCTGCAAAAATTCGTTAGACGTCTCCGACGCTTAAGTTAGAAATCATGAGAAAGGGAAAATGCAATGCATGACTTAGATCAACGTGGAGTCAAGAATCCCGAGTTCACTACGAATTCGGAAGAAGGACTCTTTCTCTAAGGGTTTTGTAAAGATGTCGGCCAATTGATCTTTGGTTTCAACAAATTCAATTTCGACATCACCCTTGAGAACGTGATCTCTTATAAAATGATGCCTAATTTCAATGTGTTTTGTTCTTGATTGAAGAACGGGGTTCTTCGTCAAGCATATGGCGCTAGTATTATCACATCTAAGAGGGATATGATCAAGACTTAGGCCATAGTCCAAGAGTTGTTGTTTCATCCAAAGGATATGAGCGCAACAACTCCCCACGGCTACATATTCAGCCTCGGTTGTGGACAACGCAACACTTACTTGTTTCTTACTAAACCAAGAAACGAGAGAGCTACCGAGCAAATGGCAAGTGCCACTAGTGCTCTTGCGGTCCAATTTGCATCCAGCAAAATCGGAATCGGAATAGCCAACAAGTTGGCATGAAGAACCTTTGGGGTACCATAGACCCACATTTACAGTACCAACAAGATACTTCAATATCCGTTTCACCGCAGTTAGGTGAGACTCCTTCGGACACAATTGATAACGAGCACATAAGCACACGCTAAACATGATGTCCGGTCTACTAGCAATAAGATAAAGGAGAGATCCAATCATACCTCGATACTTCTTGGTGTCGACTTCCTTACCTTTCTCATCTTTGTCTAGATGGTCGGATGTGCTCATAGGGGTGGCCATTGCTTTTGCATTGCTCATTTCAAATCATTTTAGCAATTCTTTGCAATATTTAGCTTGACAAATGAAGGTTCCTTCTTTCATTTGCTTTACTTGCAGCCCCAAAAAGAATGTTACCTCACCCATCATAGACATCTCAAATTTGCTTGTCATTAAATCGGAAAATTCCTTGCACAAAACATTGTTAGTAGCACCAAATATAATATCATCCACATAGATTTGAACAAATAAAATATCATTGTTTTTATCTTAACGAAAAGAGTGGTGTCAACTTTCCCCCTAATGAAATCATTTTCCAAAAGAAATTTACTCAATCTTTCATACCAAGCTCGGGGAGCTTGTTTAAGACCATAAAGAGCCTTTTTAAGTTTGAAAACATGATTTGGAGATTTAAAATCTTCAAAACCCGGGGGTTGTTCAACATAAACTTTTTCTTGAATAACACCATTTAGAAAAGCACTTTTTACATCCATTTGATACAAATTGAAATTCATAGAAGATGCAAAGGCAAGTAATAAACGAATAGCTTCTAAGGAGCATATGTTTCTTCATAGTCAATACCCTCTTCTTGATTATAGCCTTTTGCTACAAGCCTAGCTTTGTTTCTAGTGATTACACCATTTTCATCTAATTTGTTTCGAAAAACCCATTTCGTACCAATTATGGTATGATTTTCGGGTCTTGGCACCAAATCCAAACGTCATTCCGTTTGAATTGGTTAAGCTCCTCTTGCATTGCCAAGGTCCAAAATTCATCCCCAATTGCTTCGGAGATGGTTGTGGGTTCAATTTGAGAAACAAAAGCAGTATGTCCTAAGGTGTTCTTAAGAGAGTTTCGGGTACTTACCTTTTCTCCGACGTCGCCAATTACCTATTCGAGAGAATGGTCTTTGATTGTCCTCCACGAGTTAGGCATTTTCGTTTCTTTTTCTAATTGTGGCTCTTCCTCCGATAATTGATCCAAGATTTCCTCTTGAATTTCCTTAGGAGTTTCCTCTTGTACTTTGTCTTGAGGACTTATTGAGTTTAAGATACCTGCAGGATCAGAACCAGAATCCTTTCTCGCCAAGCGAGCATTTTTTTTCGGAAAACACAATATGAGGGGATTCCTCCACAGTTCCGATTCTATTATTGAATACCCTATATGCTTTTCTATGTGAGGAATAACCAATAAAAATTCCTTCATCGGATTTGGCATCAAATTTTCCCAATTGAGCTTTTCCATTGTTATGAATAAAGCATTTACAACCGAATACTCTAAAATGGGAGATATTTGGTTTCCTTCCCTTGTAGAGTTCATAAAGGGTTTTCATGAGTATTGGCCTTATGACTACTCTATTCAAAGCGTAGCATGCGGTACTCACGGCATCCGCCCAAAAATGTTTGGGAATCTTAGCCTCATCGAGCATGGTTCTAGCCATCTCTTCGAGACACCTATTTTTCCTTTCCACCACCCCATTTTGTTGTGGTGTTCGTGGAGCGGAGAAGGTGTGCTCGATACCGAGTTCGTCACAAAAGTCCGCGAAGAGATTGTGATCAAACTCTCCCCCATGATCACTTCTTATTGAAGTGACGGTTGTGTCCTTTTCGTTTTGAACACGTTTAAGAAAATATTTGAAATTATGAAAAGCTTCACTTTTATGAGCAAGAAATAGAGTCCATGTAAATCTAGAATAATCATCAACTATAACAAAAGCATAACGATTTCTACCAAGACTTTCAATGCGAGATGGTCCAAATAAGTCCATGTGAAGTAATTGCAAAGGTCTAGTAGTTGAAACAATATTTTTCGATTTAAAAGATGCTTTTGTTTGCTTCCCTTTTTGACAAGAATCACAAATAGTCTTTTTCAAATTTCAAGTTTGGAAGACCAATAACTAAATTTTGTGAAACCAATTTTTTCAAAAGATGCATGTTGATGTGAGCTACTCTACGGTGCCATAACCACGTATCATCTTCTTTGCTCATAAGACAATCTACATATTCAGATGAAGAATTTTCGAGATCAACTATATAGATATTATCCATTCTAAATCCACGAAGAATAATTTTAAAATTGCTACGGCGAAAAACTAAGCATTCATTTGAATCAAATAAAACAAGATTTCCCTTGTCACATAATTGACTTATGCTCAAGAGATTATGTTTTAGACCCTTAACTAGCAATATATGCTTAATGGAAGAGGAGTCATCCTTACCGAACGATCCAATGCCGATAATTTTTCCTTTGTTGTTATTACCAAAAATAACGCTTCCTCCTTCCTTGTGTTCTAGTTGAAGGAATTTGAATTCGTCTCCGGTCATGTGCTTGGAGCATCCACTATCAAGGTACCAAAGTACGCTTGATCCCTTCAAACATACCTACAAAACAGATTAATGAGTTTTAGGTAGCCATGCCATTTTGGGTCCTTGGGGGTTAGGCAAATCATAGTGATGTGATTGAGTGTTATGTCTATGTCGTGTATAACAAGCAGGAGCAATATGTCCAATTCGTCTACAATAATGACAAACAACATTAGGATTATGCATTCGTCTAGGTTGATAGTAATTGGACGGACGAAATTCATTTACTCTATTCTTGACAATATGACTATTGCGCAATTCATGAAAATCATTTCTCCTACTATTTGTTCTAGGATATACAGCATTTCTAGAATAGTTGTTTCTAGGTTGAAAGCCATTTCTAGGTGTTCTACAAGGTTCAAAATTCCTTCTAGTGTTTGGCCTAGAGTATGCATTATTTCTAGAATGATTATTTCTAGGTTGCGATTGTTGAAAGCCATTTCTAGGTTTGTTATATCTAGGATGAGCGTTTGTTTTATTAATCCTAGGTTGAGCCTTAGGTTGTTGGGGGTTGGCTTCAACCTTTTCTTTAGGCTCATTCTCAAAGCCTATGCCATGCTTGGTCGACTTCAAATTAACAAGAACTTCATTCAAATTTTTATGAGAAGAGTTAAACTTATCTAGGGTGCCCTTAAGTCTTTCTACCTCATTTTTGAGATGCATGCAAGAAGTACAATTTTTACTAGAGCTCTCGGGTTTGTCGGCGCTTCTCTTGCCGAAAAATTTGTTTTCTTCTTTGAACTTCTTATTTTCCAAAATCAGTTTTTCCAAATCCTTTTCTTTCAAAGAGAGTTATTTTTCAAAATATTTTTCTTTTAAAGAAGCATTTTCTTTTATGCTTTTAACAGTTTTGGAAGCTTTAATAAATTCACTATACAACTCATCAAAAGCATTTTGCATTTCCTCAAGAGAATAGAAATTTTTGGAAGAAATTTGACATACCTCTTCTTGATTGTTTTCGTGAGCCATGAGACAATGATTTGCGGCTTCGTCTTCTTCTTCCTCACTCGACTCGTCACCGGAGTCGCCTCCCCAAGATATGTATGCTCGTTATTTCTTGAAGGGTTTCTTCTCCTTATTGGCATTTGGGCAATTTGATTTAATGTTCCCGGTTTCTCCGCACTCATAGCACTTTATTTGATCTCCTTGATTTTTTCCCTTTCGTTCATACTCTTTTCGCATGAACTTTTGAAATCTCTTAATAACGAGTCCGAACTCGTTGTCTCCGTCCTCATCATTTTGAGGTTGGCTTGTGCTTGACTTGAGAGCGATCTTTTGTTTCCTTTGATCATCAACAAGAGGGTTAAGTATAGTAGATTCATAAGTTTTAAGATTACCTCTTAATCCGTCGATGGTGACATTTGAAACGCCAATAGATTCTTGAATCGCGTCGGCCTTGGATCGCCATGCCGGAGTGAGACTTCGAAGAATTTTTCGGACAAGTTCCTTATCCGTGAAGGTCTTCTTAAGAGCATGTAAATCATTAACGATTTTTGAAAATCGTTCGAACATCTCATCGACCTTTTCGCCTTCCTTCATGTGAAACAATTCATATGCATGGGTTAGGAAATCAATATTAGCTTCCCTTACCTGGTTCGTACCTTCGTACGTAATTTCCAGCTTGTCCCACATTTGCTTCGCCGTTGTGCAACATGATATTTTCCTGTAATCATCAGCATTTACAGCACAATATAATAAATTAATGGCTTTAGCGTTGTTTTGCACCTTTCGGATATCATCCGCATCGTATTCATCTTCGGACTTTGGAACATCTTTATTTTCAACCTTTTTGGTTGGAATTTGTTCTCCCTTCATTATAACCTTCCAAAGATGAAAACTATTTGATTGAACAAATATTCTCATCCTCTCCTTCTAGTACGTATAGTTTGTACCGTCGAATAGTGGTGGTCGGGTGGAGCATTGTCCTTCACCTATTCCTGCAAAAGAATCACGAGTAGAAGCCATGGATTGTTTCTCTCAAACGGCTAAGTCTTCAGAGAGTTGGGCTCTGATACCAATTGTTAGAAAATACGCTTAACACTAGAGGGGGGGGTGAATAGCGTTATAATAAAAATTAGCGTAAACTTGCGGAATTTAAAAATTGCAGGAAAGAAATAAGTGCGATAAGTAAATAAATAAGAACGAACGCACCGATGTATCCTGGTTCACCACAACCCGTGGCTAGTCCAGTCCCCGAGAGACTCTCTCGAGATTTCCACTAACACTGTTAAGCTTACGGGTGCTCAATAAACCTTTACAAACTGAGGACACAAGCCTCAACAACCTTTGCTCGAAGATACAACACTCCAAGACTTCAACCAAAGGAAACACAAGTTCCTTCTTACAATACAAGGGACTAACACTTCCCTTCAAGTGTATAAACATTTAGCACTCACTTAAACAAGACTCTCTTAATAGAGTAGGTATGAGTAAGCAGATACGCTCAAGAACGCAACAACTTTCGTCAAGAATTTTGGCTCTCAAAACTTATGTAATGAATAGAAAGTGATGAACAATAGAGTATGCAAGCTATAGCAATAATATGATCAGTTGTTGTGCTTAGAAGACTGATTTGAAGCTGTATTTATAGTTGCAAAACCATGCATTACCGTTGCCTAATTGCCAATTAAGAATTGCTGATTTTACTCAGTGACAATCGATTGTCAAAATGCCACAATCGATTGTTTGCCAATCGTTCCAAAAATCATTCCCAGATTTTACTCAGTGACAATCGATTGTTTGCCAATCGTTCCAAAAATCATTCCCAGATTTTACGCTTAACAATCGATTATCTAAGATCAATAATCGATTACTGGCAACGTTCAAAAAATCATTTCCTGATTTTACTTAAAACAATCGATTGTCAGAAATCTACAATCGATTAGTTGGCAACGTTCAAAAAATCATTTCCAGATTTTACTTAAAACAATCGATTGTCAGAAATCTACAATCGATTACTTGGCAACGTTCAAAAAATCTTTTTCAGATTTTATTTAAAACAATTGATTATTAGAAATCTATAATCGATTACTTGACGGTTTTTGAAAATATTTTGGCAACGGTCAATTACACAATCGATTATGCTATGAGAACAATCGATTATATATCAGTCTTTGAAAAATCAATTAGACACTGCCTTAATGCACTCGATTGTCAAAGGTACACAATCGATTATTTTATGACTTTGAAAATGTCTGATAGACACTGCCTCAACACAATCGATTGTCATAAGTTCACAATCGATTATTTTGTAGCTTTGAAAAACTTTGATGTACACTGCCTCAACACAATCGATTGTCATAAGGTTCACAATCGATTGTCATGCAGATTTGAAAAATCTGATGCACACTGCCTTAACACAATCGATTGTCATAAGTTCACAATCGATTGTCATGCAGCTGACTTAACATAATCGATTATCATAAGTACATAATCGATTATCTTAGTCCAGATTTTAGAGGCATGTTTAAAAATCATTTTGACTAAAGTAAATATGCATGATTTAAAATCATTTTGCTTTAAATTAAATATGCATGATTTGATAAAAATGTTTTTACGAGAGAAGCCAAGTCTTGAGTCAAGTTATCGGATCAAGATCACAATTAAAGAGCGACTCATGTATAACTTTATATCTTTGCTTGATCTTGGTCTTGTGCTTGAAACTCGTTATATATCAATTGCGCGCTTGTGCTTGGACCTCGTCATATGTCCATTGCGCATAGTTTGTCATTCATCAAAACCTACAAATATGAACACACGTTTTAGTATAGTGCCTTGAGAACGTGTTTCAACAAATACAAGTAGGATCCACAAGATAAATATTTACCAAAACTAATCAGGATCTCAGGGGGTGAACCAAATGAAAATCAAGAGATGAAGATCAACAAAACATGTAAATTTCAGAGATGAAACTACAAGCCATGTAAATTTTCAGAGGTGAAAACAAACTAAAAAGTCAAAAGGCAAAACATTATATCAGGACATCATCGAAGATGCATTCCAACTAGTAACACCCAAAGAATCATTGAGTATAACAAAGACTACTTATCATACTTTAGGATGAGATTGTGGAAAACAACTAAAATCTTAAAGGAAACAAAGCATATAAACAAACAATGACAAAAACATAGAATACTTAGCTTTTGTTCATGCATCCCTAACTTGAATTATTTTGTGGGTTTCTGACCTCTTTTTGGGGATGTTTCTAACCTCTAGGGCAATTGTCCTTGCGTATTTGAAGAAGGACAAGGGTTTAGGGGGGGTTTGATGCTTTTGAGACCCAATAAGGTGTCAGATCTGAGTGTTCTTTGTGGTTAGCAGGGTTTGAGGGCCATGGATGGTATGATTGGCGAGAGGAATGGAAAGGGATTATCTGAGGCCAGTTTGGCCGGAATCCGGTGAACTTCAGAACTTAGGGTTAGCTTAGATTTGATATTTGAGCCATTTCACTTGGATTCGAAGGCATGGTATGAGTGGTTGGATAGAGGAAGATGAGGGGGTTCAGGGGTGTCACTTTGGGCGGGTTTGGGGTTGGGTCGCCGGAGACGGTGGTTCCGGTGAACCTTGTTTTTAATACTTGAGAAGATCGGCATTGGTTCGAAGGAAACTGATCACAGGACGGGGAAGATGGGGTCTTGGTGGTCCTATGGTTTAAATTTGGGGAGGTTTGGTGGCCGAACGCCGTCGTGAGGCGATTTCCGGTGGCGGCGTTAGAGTGGTTGCTGGATGGCCAAGGGTGGTCATAGGGCTGAAGGGGGTGGTGGTACTACCGGTGTGTTTTGTACGAGGAAGGTGAAGTTTTGTCTCTGCGTTTGTAGAGACGTTTGGACATATTTATGGGGTTTCTTGAAAAGAACCTGGGACATTGGATGGCCTAAGATTAATGGCTGGGATGCCTTGTCCCTGAAACGGCATCGTTTGAGGCTCTTGTATGTGGACTGGGACGGGGACCCTATTTTTGGGCTGGGTGCTGGATATATTTACAGGGTAAAAGGGCTTGGGCCACCTAGGTCTGGCCCAATTGTGGCCAGCCTGGGTGGTTATATATATATACATATATATTTTTTGTTGTTTCTTTTCCTTTTTATTTTATTCTTTAATTCCTAATTAACATAAAAATGCAACAAATTTAAAATTAAACAAAAATTATTAAAACGGCAGAAATACTACTTGTATATTTTGAATTTTATATTTGTAAAAATAACCCTAATGTTTATTTTAGCAAAAAACATAAAATTAAATCCTAAATGATTTTAAGCATGCATTAATGAAAGCACACTGGCACACGCAAAAAAAATCTAAAACTAAATCCTAAAATAAATATTAAAAGGAAAATCCTAAACCTGAGAGTCATGTAGGAGTCGACTTAACAGGGCAAAAATCACATGCTCACATGAGGTATTCAAATAGAATTGGACTTGATTTTGGGTAGAGGATGGCAAGGGGAATGTGGGGTGTTAATTTGTACGTCATTTGAGCTGGCGCCGCTGTGGACGGCAGAGCCGCTACTCCTTCAAAGGGATATTCGACTAGTTTGACGGGGTTTTAAGGGGTGGTTTTAGGGGGGTTGGAAAAAGGATAAGAAGGGAAACCTGGGGTGTAAACTTAGGTGGATTTGGGGTGGCGCCGCCAGCGGCGGCGATTTCCGGTCGGTGCCGGGCGGTGGTGATACGGGGGGGGGGGGTTGTTACACCAGCATAGTAAGGGCATTTTTGAACAAGATACGAGGTTCTAATAGTGGAGGGGATGCATGACATTTAAATAGGGTGATCAATCCTTTCATCTTGACTGTTTGATCGAGATTGATCGATGGCTTAGATGCCTTGATGTAAAATGATGTCGTTTCATTCTGGGGCTTTTTTAACCGGGTAAGGGTGTTGGGTTTGGGTCCATTTCATGGGTCAGGGGTTTTCTGGGCCAGATTTGGTCTCTGGAAGACGCATATTAGTATACAATCAATAATTCTATTTGCTTATATATTTGTTTTATTATATATATATATATATATATATATATATATATATATATATATATATATATATATATATATATATATATATATATAAAATCTCAGATTTGATAATAACAAAAATTAAAATAGTCAAATATATTTTATGATGAAATAAACTAACTAAACTCCTAAATTTCAAAGAAAATTAACCAATTTTTTCATTTTTTCTCATTTTAAATATTAACTTATTAATAACCTAAAAACATGTAAAATACAAATCCTATTCAAACATGCCATTTTTTATATTTCTATGAATTATATTAATTAAAACGTGTAATATGCAAATAAATACAAGATTATGCAATTAATTCCTAAAATTCAAATAATAAAAAAATACAAATAAACACAAAATCACTCAAATAATTCCTAAAGTCAAATAATAAAAGGGAAATATGCAAATAAACATAAAATCATGCAAATAAGTCTTAAAAATTCAAATAATAAAAGAAAGACGCAAGTAAATACAAAATCACACAATTAATTCCTAAAAATTCAAATAATAAAAGAAAAATACAAATAAACACAAAATCACACAATTAATTCCTAAAAATTCAATTAATAAAATAAAAATCCTAATTTAATGAATTTTATAGGAACATGTCAAGCGAGGCAAAAATCACGTGCTCACAGCTACCCCTCTTTGTTCGGAAACTCGAAGGGTTTCCGGGCAAAGATAAAAGAGCAACTTAGAGATTTTTGCCTGCTTTGCATTCCATGAGTAGCATTTTGAAAACTATCTAACCAAACCCTGCTTCAAAGGTTTTCTACATATCCTTGGCTATAAACGAATCAGGTTAGTGTAGTTCTGGAGTATTTGGTTGCTGGGACTACCATGAGATGTGATTTCACTGCTGATGCTTCTACTACTACATTTTGAACCCTTATTACACCAAAAGGAAATCAAAACTAAGCTAGCTATCCCTATCAATTATGAGTTACAAGATTCCTATCTATAATTCTCTTGAAAAGTTGATCTTGAGTCTTGGCTGGATTCGCCACGGGCTTCAATCTGAATCTTGATGCTCGTAAGTTGTAGGTTCTGATTCTTTCTTCAACATTGAAATCAGCAAGGACATGCGTGACGTGTGACTTTGAATTAGATTTGGACAATCCACATCTTTCTTTTCAACCATTCTGGATTTGTTTCCTTTTGTAATTTTGTTATTTTCCTTTGTCCTGAGATTTGCTCTTACGGTCGTCTCCAATCCTGTGCCCTGAAGTAAAACCTAGTCGGCCATTAAAACCTACCAATGAACAAAATTTTCTGCCCCAGTTTTCACTAGGAAAATTTTGTGAGTTATTTCTAGCACAAATCTAAACTATTTCTATTAAAAACAATCAAAGCGGGATTATGTATTTTTGGGAAGATTATCAAGTTATGCTGACAAATGGCCGGGTTATGCCGGAAGAAGGGACAGGTCCCTGCTGGGGGTAAGAGGATTATTCGCGGTTTATGCCGGGATAGAAGTAAAAGGTTCCTGCTGGGGAAGGGGAAGAAAATCCACGGGCTATGCCAGGACGTATGAGAAAGTTTCCTGGGTTATGCCAGGGGAATCAGCGGGTTATGCCAGGATTGGAAAGAGAAAAGACTCCTGGGTTACGCCAGGGGATCCGCGGGTTATGCCGGGATTCGAAATAGAAAAGACTCCTAGGTTATGATAAGGTGATCCGCGGGTTATGCCGAGATTTGAAAGGAAATGACTCATGGGTTATGCCAGGGGAATCCGCGGGTTATGCCGGGATTTGAAAGGAAAAGAGTCCTGGGTTATGCCAGGGGAATCCGCGAGTTATGCCGGGATTGAAAAAGAAAAGACTCCTGGATTATGCCAGGGGAATTCGCAGGTTATGTCGGGATTTGAAAAAGAAAAGATCCTAGGTTATGCTAAGGGGATCTGCTGGTTGTGTTGGGATTTGAAAGGAAAAGACTCCTGGGTTATGCCAGGGGAATATACGGGTTATGCCTGGATTGAAAAAGAAAAGACTCTTGGGCTATGCCAAGGGAATCTGCGGGTTATGCTGGGATTTAAAAATAAAAGACTCCTAGGTTATGCCAGGGGAATCCGTGGGTTATGCCTGGATTTGAAAAAGAAAAGACTCCTAGGTTATGCTAGGGGAATCCGCGGGTTATGCCGGGATTGAAAATAGAAAGAGTCCTAGGTTTTGCTAAGGGAATCCGAGGGTTATGCCGGGATTTGGAAGAAAAAGTCTCCTTAGTTATTCCAGGGGAATCCGCGGGTTATGTCGGGCTTGAAAGAGAAGACTCATGGGTTATGCCAGATTGGGTTATGCCAGGGGGATGACGGGTTATGCAGGGATTGAAAAAGAAAAGACTCGTGTTGGGGAGGAAAGGACAAAGGCCCTCAGGTTATGGTGGGGAATGGTGGGGAATGAAAGGTACAGAAGTCCCTCAGGTTATGCTGGGGATAGAGAGAAAGGACAGACCCTTAGGTTATGCTACGAATTGAGGGAGATTGGTCCTCAGGTTATGGTGGGGAATGAAAGAGAAAAGAAGGTCCCTCTGGTTATGCTGGGGACTGAAGGAAAGAGGGGGTCCCTCGGGTTATGCTGGGTATGGACTAAACAAAAAGGGTCCCTCGGGTTATGCTGGGGAGGACGAGGGGATGTGGTCCTATATTTGGGGATGGAGTTGAGGATCGGGTCACATGCTATCATGTGTTGTGATTCTCCCGTCCTTCTTTTCTTTTATTAAAACTTGCGGGAAAAGATGTAAAGAGAACTTCCCTTTTTGTTGATCATTGGTGCAAGGCTATTCTTAGCTCATGTGCATTTCCTTTGATTGCATTTGCCATTTATCCCATTGCTTTGGACTACAGCTGTTTCAAATTTCCAAACAAAACACGATTTGTTAGTTCAAAATAGTGGTTGGTTTTGTGGCCTTGATTTGCATGATCCCGGCCTCATTTCTGTTGAGAAGACCTTTGACTTTATAGACTTTGCCTTGTTGGTTGGTCTAGAGACCTCATCTTTCAGATTTGGTTCGCCTTTATAGGCCATTGGTTACGATTTCTTTGCCCCGGTTTCCACCTCAGGGCCTGGCTTTTGAGAATTTGTGGAGACAATTAGCCTACTCGGGCTTAACCTTTCCAATTTTCATTTGCATTTGTGGGCTTTTGACTTTAAATTTATTTCTTTCCACCTTTCTGCTTTTGAAGAGTCAACCATCGTGGTTGGCTAGATGAGTCCACTAAGACTAGGTATTTTCTTTGATTCTTGCCAGGAGAAACCCTGTGACACCGGTCTTACCACCTTTTCTTGCGTAATTGTCATGAAATCAAAGTTAAGCCGAAAGGGATTCAGGGGAAACAACAAAAGCAAGAATATGGATTTAGAGAGAAGTTTCCCTTTCGGTGAAGAAGGGAAGGACTTATCTGGGGGTGCATGCTGACTTCAAATGGACATGACATGCTTCTTGGACTGGATGCCCGACACGCACCCATTTCCTGCTTCTTGTGATCCATATTGCAATCTTTCAAAAACACATAAACTTGTTGGGGATTTTATGGTGATATTTCTCCTTTTCGACCGACGGCGCCCTTTGGGGGTTTTCGCCAATTGACCTCTCTCATTTCTCTTCTCCCGTCACCCAATAGTGCTCTTTTACGAGATTTAACTCAACGGACTCTCTCATTTTTATTTTGTCTACTCACCGTCGCCTTATGGTGCCCGAATATTTTCACCGATAAGACTCTCTCATTTTATTTCTCTCAAATCGAATTGTGCCAAATCCCAGCAATGGTGTTTGTCGTGTCCCGGCCTTTCCCAATCGATGGAAAGGACTCGGGCCAGGTTCTTGGGTAAGGAAGTTGGATGGAAACTTACAACTTTGGAACCATTATGGTGGGTTCATGGCTGAACCATTACATCATTTGCCCCAGTTTTGTTTTTAGGTAATTGGGTTTATTATTTTGATATGACTGAACCTCAGGGAGAGGCTGCCTACGTATCCTTTCGGAATCAAGTCAGACGTAGTTCAGGAAGTGTTTCCTAAACTAGTTTGTTTGTTGTTTCTTTTGTTTTCATTCATTTTTCTATCATCATTTTTTTTTCTTTTTTTCTTTTTCTTCTTTTTTTGATTTTAATTTTCATTCATTTTTTATTTTTTTATTTTTTTAAAAAGCATTTCTGGTTCCAAAGAGGGTGACCAAAGAAACGTAGCCGGACCAAAGGGTTTGCGAAGGATTGATAGTGTTTAGGGATATCAAGAAAGAAAATCCTTCGTCATTTCATGATGCAGGGAGTTTAAGCATAATACCTTATTACTCCATCTGCATTCGATGCTGTTTCAGGATCGTCTCATTTGATGTCTACCAGGTATAATGCTCCTTTGGGCAATATCTATATGATAATGTATGGACCTTACCAGTTCAGAGAAAACTTTCCCTTGGCTTCCTGATGGTGAGGGAGAATATGTCTCAATACAAGCTGTAAAACATCGAAATTACTGGGGAGCACTTTCTTGTTGTAAGCGCGGGCCATTCTTTGTTGATTCAACTGCCCGTGGGAAACCACATCCATTCGTTTTTCGTCAATTAGTGACAACTTCTCCAGAGTCTTAACCCACTCACTATCCTCAATTTTCGCTTCTACATTTACCCGGAGCGAAGGGATTTCTACCTCTGCGGGTATAACAGCTTCAGTCCCATAGACCAATAAGTATGGAGTTTCCCTTATCGATGTGCGCATTGTGGTGCGATATCCAAGTAATGCAAAAGGCAACTTTTCATGCCATTGTCTTGACCTTTGAATCATTTTTCTCAAAATCTTCTTGATGTTCTTGTTATCTGCTTTGACGGCACCATTGGCTTTGGGCCGGTAAGGAGTGGAGCTTCTATGTGTTATCTTGAAATTGTTCACATATTTCTCCCATCAGGCGACTATTCAGATTGGCCGCATTATTTGTAATGATGGTTGCAGGAATGTCGAAGCGGCAAATGATGTTGGAATGGACAAAATCTACCACAGCTTTCTTGGTGACAGACTTAAATGTGATGGCTTCGACCCACTTTGTGAAGTAGTCGATAACAACCAATATGAATCTATGTCCATTTGAGGCTTTTGGTTCAATGGGCCCAATGACGTCCATGCCCCAGGCAGCGAATGACCAAGGTGCTGACATAGGATGAAATTCAGTTGGCGGTGCATGAATCAAATCTCCGTGCCCCTGACATTGATGACATTTCCGAACGAAGCTGAAGCAGTCTTTCTCCATGGTTATCCAGTAATATCCTGCCCGAAGTATTTTCTTTGCCAATACATACCCGTTCATATAAGGCCCACACACTCCCGCGTATACTTCATGTATAGTCCTTCCGGCTTCCTCGACATCAACACATCTTATCAAATTAAGATCTGGGGTCCTCTTGTATAAGATATCACCACTCAAGAAGAAACAACTTGCATGCCGTCGGATGGTTTCTTTTGATCCCCAGTGTCTTGCTCAGGATACTCTTGTGTTTTCAGAAATTTCTTGATATCGTAATATCAGGGTTGAGTGCTGGATTCTGCTTCGGTCACATTACAATACCCATGCCTTTCCTTGATTTGGATTTCCAAAGGATCGACGTAGGCGTTTCGAGGGTAAGGCAACATGGAAGCCAGATTTGCGAGTGCATCTGCTAGCTCATTGTGTCAGCAAGGAATGTACCTTAACTATACCATCTTGAATCGTTTGTTGAGATCCTCCACATGTTGTCGATAAGGGATGAGTTTGACATCTCTTGTATCCCACTCTCCTTGGGCTTGTCAGATAATCAAACCTGAATCCCCAAGGAATAAAAATTCCTCGACGTCTTTGATAGCCATATTCATGCCCATAATGCCAGCCTCGTGTTCAGTTGTATTGCTGGTGCAGAAAAACCGGAGTTGTGTTGTGGCAGGTAATGTTGACCAGTGGGTGAAATTAAGATTGCCCCAATTCCTACACCTTTCGCATTTAGTGCTCCATCGAAAAATATTTTCCAAACAGTGATGTCTTCAAATGTTACCTCCACCAAATTCACTTCTTCATCAGGTAAATATGTATTCAAAGGTTGATTCTCATCATCAACTAGATTCTTGGATAGATTATCCGCTAATTCTTGATTCTTCATTACAGTACGAGTGACATAGACTATGTCGAACTCGGTGAGCAGGATTTTCCATTTTGCTAATCTCCCTATGGGCATCGATTTTGGAATATGTACTTCAAAGGGTCCATCCTGGTTATAGGGTAGATGGTGTGGACTTGCAGGTACTGCTTCAGCTTCTGGGCCACCCAAGTCAAGGCACAACAGGTTCTTTCTAACAGCGTGTATTTGGCCTCGTAACTGGTAAAATTCTTGCTCAAGTAATAGATAGCTTGCTCCTTCTTTCCACTAACATCATGCTGCCCGAGAATGCAACCAAAAGAATTCTCCATGACCGTCAAATATAGAAACAATGGCCTTCCTGATTTCGGCGGGACCAAGAATGGCGGATTGGACAGGTTATCTTTGATTTTGTCAAAAGCTTCTTGACACTCATTAGTCCATTTAGTTGCCGCATCCTTTTTAACAGCCTAAATATGGGCTCACATGAAGAAGTTAACTGAGCGATGAATCGGCTAATGTAATTCAGTATTCCCAATAGTCTCATTGCATCATTCTTGGTTTTTGGAGGAGGTAGCACTCGAATGGATTTTATCTTTGTCGGATCCAACTCAATACCCCTTCGGTTGACAATGAACCCTAGAAGTTTGCCTAACGGGACCCCAAGCTAGATTTAATTTCAAATCGTACTTGCGAAGCCTTTCAAAGAACTTTCTCAGGTCCCGTACATGATCATCTTGGGTCCTAGACTTGATAATTACGTCGTCAACATATATTTCTATCTCCTGATGCATCATGTCGTGAAAGATGGTGGTCATAGCCCTGTAGCAATAATTCCCCCAAGGTGTGGTAAAGGCATTTTTCTCATCATCTTCCTCATATATCAACACTTGGTGGTATCCTATTCGACATTTTTGAACCAGGAAACGCTCGGTCGTAGCAATCCATGAAGGACTGTATCTCTTGTTTGGCATAGTTGTCAACAGCGATGTAGATATTGAGTAAAGGGAAATTGTCTTGAGACTGGCTTTGTTTATATGTAGTCAACACATACCCCGGTTTTCCCATATTTCTTTGGAACCGGGACTACATTTGATAACCATGTGGTGTATCGAACCACTCGGATTACTCTAGCCTCAAACTGCTTCGTGATATCCTCTTTGATCTTATCACTGATATCATGCTTGAACTTTCTCTGTTTTTGTTGGAATGGAGGGCATTCGGGGTATGTGGGCAACTTATGAACCACCAAATCAACACTCAATCATGACATATCGTCGTAGGACCGAGCAAACACATCCTTGAATTCAAAAAGAAGCTGAGTCAGTGAGTCCCGGATTTCCTCGTTCACATGGATGCTTATTTGGGTTTCTCTAGTTTCACTGGGACCACCCCAAGTTAACCGGTTTGGTATCATTTATATTCGCTTAGGTTTATGTTCAAAATTTTCCATTTCTCAGTTGACTTCCCTAATAGCCTCTTCTTCTTCATACTCCGGTTCTTGGTTCATTATTTCACAAATAGGCGGCATGTTCGAATCGGGGCATGAAGTCCGCGAGCATGTCATATTATTTAAATCCTATTGGAACTGAAAGAAAAGATGAAATAGAAGAAAAATAGCAAAAACCAGAAAAATTAGAAGAGTGTAGATGATGACATATTGATTTCATTTCTTTGAAATTGTAAGATAACACGGTTTACATTTGGAATTTAAAGGACAAAATACTAAAGGAAAAACACCTGAGTTACACCCTGAAATAACTCGTGATGCAAGAGAAGATGGCAAGGCATGACTACCGGGCCTCCCGCCTGACTGGGAAAGGTGTAGCCTTCCAATTTTGCAATTTGGAATCTGGTCCCATGTAGTGCACCTCAGCGCTGCTCGAGCCTTCTCCAAGTTTGACCATATTGGCTTCATACAATAATTTCCTCATGGCCCCACATATATCTTCAATTTTCTCCGTTGTGAAGGTCTTGTCTTCTTCTTTCTCACTATACTTTGGCTTCCCAATTTTTTCGTACAAGTGGGGTAGAGGTTGAGGTAGAGCCCATCTATGACGCTTTCTACGGTTGGCCCAGGTTATATTCTCTGGTGTTGGGTGGACGCCTAACCCAAAAAACTTCTCTGCGGTAGGCAAAGCAATTGGCTCAGTTATCCCTTGTGGAGAACTTTCGAGTCTCTTACCTGGGTTAAATTGTTGACATATTATCTCTCTTGCCACCATGATTGAGGCATTTGAGAGAAAATGGTGGGGACATGGTTTTCCTTCTTCGTATTGATCAGCTACGACGATTTCGAAAGCCTGGTAAACTATATTCTTACTTCCTTCTTTAGCTTCGAGGTAGGGGACAGAGGGATCGCAGTAGATTGACTGTTCATCTTCACCATGGACCATGATTTCCTGATTCTCTGTTCGAATTTCAGCATTTGGTGCAAAGTGGAAGGCACAACTCCAGCTACGTGAATCCATGGTCTTTCTAGGAGGTAATTGTAGGATGTGTCCATCTCCAATACTTGAAAAGTTACCTAAAAATCAACCAGGAAAATGGTCAACACCAGATCAATCTATCTAATTGTGTCTCTTTTAATTCCATCAAAAGCTCGGACACACACATTTTTAGGGCGGATCCTCTCCGTCCCGATTTTCATTCTTTGCAATGTTGATAATGGGCATATGTCCACCCCGGAGCCTCCATATACCATTATGCTTTTGACGTAATAGCCTTCGCATTTGACGGTGAGATGCAGGGCTTTGTTGTGGGCGGCTCCCTCTGGAGGCAAATCATTATTGCTGAATGTAATCTGATTAATAGCGACGAATCTCTCCGCCATTCTCTCCAATTTTTCCATGGAGGTTTGAACATGCACGTAAGCCTCGTTCAAAGTTTTGGCTAACACCTTCTTGTTCTCCGGAGAATTCATCAACAATGATAATAAAGAGACTTGCTCAGGAGACTTCCGGAGCTGATCCACCACTTCATAGTCCGGCATTTTTAGTTTTCGAAAGAAGACCTCCGCCTCTTCAGCATTTACTAGTTTTTTAGGTGGGAATAGCCTTTTGGAAGTACTGTTTACCTCCTCCATGTCAGATATTTCTATACAAGATGGCTTTCTTTAGTTCCCCTAGTGATTTCTTTTCCTTTGTATGTTACCACTGTTTCTTGATAGTTCCACGGGACTGCAGAAGGGTCCGTCATTGGCCTCTAAGGCACGTGACCAACTACCACGGGCTCATTCAGTCTTGGTGGTTTAGTTGATCCCCGCACCACATAGGCTCCTTTAGGTACCTACATAGTCTTGTTTAACTTAAATCTTCTTGGGGGACTCAGAGTTGGCTATTTTTCTTGACGACCCCGTGAGATGTAACGGACAGTTTCTTTGACTGGTGCCGACTCGGTTTTAACTTCAACCTTCTTTTCCGCTTATGAGTGCTTGGCTTTACTCATTTTCTTTATTTCAACTTTCTTGGAGGTAACCTTTGGCTTTCTATCTGCATCAGCAATGGCTATTATGGCTTTCAAAGTGGGGTCAAATTCTTTGTCTTCGCAGATCATCTCGATGACTGGACCATTGTTGTGAGCCGGTAACGGGCTATTTGTCACATTCGGGACATCTTCATCCGTAAAAACTATTTTTCTTTGTTCTATTAGATCCTCCATAGCTTTCTTTAGAGTCCAATAATTTTCGATGTCGTGCCCTTCGGCTTCTGAATGATAAGCACAGCGTACACCTCTTTGGTAAGAAGGTGACTTAGGGTTTTGTCTGTTCGGGGGCATAGGCTGCAAGAGACCCACTGGACCAGTTTCTGGAATAAGCTGGAATAAGACTCCCCTATTGGTGTAAATATTTTCCTTCTGGGCGGCTCCCTAGGACGGAAGTTGTTTTGGGGAGGGCGGGGATTATAGTGGTTTTTGGGACGCTGATTTTTTGAGGCCTGATTCCTGTTGACCTGTTGTTGTGGTCGAGCAAATGGATGGGCATTCAAAACTGCGTAAGGTTGGGGAGCATTATGCATCTCTTGATGGGGATAATAGTGTTGAGAGGCCTTTCCGAGAACATGGGATTGTGAACATGATGCCTTCTCATACCGGAGGCTGCCATTGAAGCTTCTTCTTTCTTTTTGTTCCTTGGGACTCCTCCTGCCTCGCATTGGATGGCCTGGGAGGTTGCCCATATGGCTGACTGACACAGAAGTCTTCCTATTTTCAAACCATTTTCTACCATCTCACCGACCTTATTTGCTTTCGCAAAAGGTTTGCCCATTGCTGACAACATATTTTGAAAATAATCCGCTTCTTGGGCCTGGAGAAAGATAGTGACCATCTCTATCTCATCCATGGGTGGCCTTACCCTCGACGCATGTTCGTGCCACTTAATAACATATTCTCTGAAACTCTCTGAAGGCTTCTTTTTCAAATTGGCCAAAGAATTCATGTCTGGCGTAATGTCAATGTTGTACTGAAATTGGCTTACGAAATCTCTGGCAATATCGTCCCAGAAATGCCATCGTGCGAAGTCTTGGTCCATGTACCATTCTGAAGCAATGCCTACCAGACTATCTCGGAAGGATGCCATTAACAGTTCTTCTTTTCCGCCTGCCCCACGCAATTGGTTACAATACTTTTTCAGATGAGCAATGTGGTCGCCATGACCATCATACTTTTCAAACTTTTGCATTTTAAATTCTAGGGAAAGGTGTACATGCGGGAACATGCACAAATCTGTGCAGGAAACACTATTTTGCCCACTCAAGCCCTGCATGTTCTTCAACCTCTGCTCAAGAGTCTTCATCCTTCTTGCTATCTCATCTTGTTCTGGCATTTTAGGAGTTTTATCCAGCACTAGTGTAAGTTCATAGGGTGGTTGAGGATAAGTGTATGTAGGGTATGAGGGAGGCTCGATTTGGTAATTGGGGGTTTGAAATGTGAAAGCCACTGGATCAAAAATGGGTCTCGGCACTGCGAGCTATGTTGTGGCTACACATGGGGGCACCGTAAAAATATTAGGGACTATGCTAGGGGTGAACACCTGAGGGCGGGCTTCAGAAGGTGCTCCGACAAAGTTGATTGGTATGGTAGGCTGTCCCAAGAGGATGTTTGGGTGGCTAATGGGAAGTGGAAGTGCCCCCCGACCTTGGGAAGAGCTCAGTAAATCCAAGAGTGGCACTCGGAGGTTCTTTTCCATTTGTCCATGCATCCCACATCTCCATTAACCTAAGTCGTAGGATCTTATTTTCTTCAGCTGTCGCAGATTATGAGGCCAGGATACCTATAATCAGGCTATCCTCTGAGATGGGAACTGCCGGTAAAGTCATTTCAGATGACATTTCTGCGCTTCCTTTTGATCTGGTGATATATCGATGTGATGCCAGCATACCACAAACCAACCACTGTTTCTAAACCTGAGACTAGAATTTGTGACATCAAACAAACAGTTAGTTTAAGAAAGATAACAGTCAGGGAATCGCACATTGGGTATGATGCACCTATATAGTTAATGGATGTTCATATGCTTGCGATGGTCGCATGTGTCGTTCCGGCATTTATTCCAATTTACCCTTTTGATTGCCACTCTTTATTTTCTTACTTTTCCTTTTGTGTTTTTCTACCTCTCTGGTTTTCCTTTTGTTTTGGTTTTCTCTTTTTCTTTGTTTATATTTTATTTATTCCTCTCCATTTTCTTGTTGTGGCTTTTGTTTTTATTTTTGAGAATACGATCGAATCCTATGAAGATTGCCAACGTATTATGCCTCGCATGAATCAGACCGAGTGTAGTTCATTAAAGTAAAACGAAAGCAACAAGATATTTTTTGGAATTTTCAATTTTCATAATGACAAACTTTGGCTACAAAGACTGACAGATTTAAATAGACAGCAAACATACTCGGACATAAGAAGAACTACATACTCGAAGAACGATAATGTGTAAAAGAAGATACAGACTCTAAGACAAACTGACAGACTCTTTTAAAGAAAAATACAATTTTTCAAAAATCATGAATACATTAAGACTTCAACTGCTCCTGGAGCCCGCGAGGCGTCATTGGGCCTTGCGACAGGTCGACTAGCTAAATCCCCTTGGAGGCGGTGCAGATCTTCCATTACTCGGCGAACGAAAAGCATCACGGTGGAAAAGAACATAGATCTAGCATGTCCCCACAGCTATTGCATTTCATTACGATATAATGAGCGATTCCTTTGATTCTTTCTCGTATGATACCTTTCTCCTGCAATAACCACCCAATTTGTTCAGTTCTAGCTCCCAAAATTTGTTCAGTTGCTTGATTATGCTTTTGAAGTTGTTGCAAATCTGATTCTAACTGTGCCAATGCTGTGTAACAATACTCCATTTCAATTCTGAACTCTTTCTCGTGTTTGAGCATTTTGTTTTCCATGGTGACGACCCTTTTCTTCAACCCTGACACCTCACCATCGAACTCTTCTTTTAGTTGTCTGACAAAACGTGCTTGTTTTGCCGCATTTTCAACCAATTGTTTCTGAGCCCTTGCTAGTTCCTTTTCTATTTTGTTTAGATCAAAACTGTAGTCATCCACCTTCTGTCTCAAACCATCTATAAGTTTGGCATCTTTGGCACTCCGGACGGGGTTTCCGCTGCCACCTTCATCTTTTCAATTTGGGCTCTAAGGGTTTCATTTTCCTTGGCCAATTCTTCCTTTCACACTCATCTGCGGCGGCCTGCAAATCCTTTTCAAATTGCAAATTCATGACCTGGTTCTCCAGTTTGCTTATTGTAGCCCTATACTCACGTTCTTTAGCCAACCAATCCCACTGTCCTTGTGATGCTTCAACGAATTCCTGGATATGGGGCCTTTTGGCTGGCCTTTCGAACTCAACTTCTCTCCGATACCAAGCAAGGTATCCTGGAAACACTTCGCCTTTGGACCGATCCCATACACAAGTGTTTGCTGTCAGGTATTGGCATTCATTCCAAATTTTGCGAATTGTTGCTTCAGGGAACTGACCATCAGATCCAATCTCGGCTACTCGGGTGCTGAGATCTTTGTCTTTTGGCACTACCTGACACCTTCTAAGTTGTCTCAAAACCTGGTGCGGGGCATAAGGTTGGATGCTCTGAAGACGCATCAGAAGGAAATGAGGTTTTGTTGCTGGTATGTATATAATCTCATCAACAGGTAGCCACCCCAGCGTCCATTTGATTTGGTTGACACTGAGGGACTGAAGGTAGGATGTCCATTTTGCTTCTCCTTCGGGCAAACTGTGCCCTTCAATTCTCATGTAAAGCTCTTCTACGCAAGTTTTCTCTGCGGACCCATAACTCATAAACTGGGGACTCTGGCATAGATGCTAGGTCATCCACATCTGCAATAGTTTATTGCACCCCTCAAAGAAATCTTTCCCAGCCTTGCAAGTTGTAAGAGCGCAAAAGATCTCAACTACTATCATAGGTACGAGTGTACACATGGCTTGGGTGCCCAAAGTGTTGACAACCCCTGCTATCTTTAAATCGATGTTCTCGTCTTTCCTTGGAAACACCAGAAGCCTTAGAAAAGCACCATGAAGGCGAAACGTATGTGTTCTTCCCATTTGACACGAATTCCTTTGCTGCAAATTTAGGTTTCTGGCTTGTTGAACCCCCCCTATGTGACCATATCTGGTATACAGGAATGAAAAGGTGCAAAACCCTTCTGCCAAATTCGAGTCATGTACTACTCTGCTTATTTTAGAGTATCTAAGAATTTGAGCACTGCTACAACTCTTCGAGCAACCAAATACTTGTGTTTTAAGGGAAGCTCAGCATTTCTAATGTACCCAGCTATTTCTTCTAACATTGGGGTAAGCTCAAAATCTAAGAAGTGGAACACATTGTGCGCCGGGTCCCAACACGTGACCAACGCTCATATGATGATCCTCGGGGTACAATCTCCAATTGCCCGGGAAGACCCCCCCAAATACATTTTAATCTCATCTTTTCCTTCTCTACCTAGGTTGTTCCACCACAATCGCAGCTCCAAAGGGATTCAGCTTACAAATGAAAAAGGTTCGGTTTGAATTGTGCTCATCCTGCACATTTACTAAGGCGAATTAGGGACTTATGATTTATTCATGTTTGGCTTCAAAAATCAAAAGGTTTTCTTTTATGAAATTTATTTTCTAAAACCAGAATTCCAGCTTTGCGAATACGGCCTTTTAGCACTTCCGGAGAAAAGCTTTTAAGGTTGTTCCCGCTAGCCGGCCAAAAATACATTAAATACCCAAAGGTGGCCGTTTGTGCAGAATCAGCCTTCCGGCGTCACATTCGAGAACATTTGGCTATTCTTGAAAATAAAAACGTCACCAAATTTATATAGGACAACAAACAAAATTTGAAAATTGTTTTTCTTTGTTTGGGCTAATTTTGCAAAAGGTAGGTTTGACCCGATGGGGGTTGGCTAAGTATCCTACGCTTGGTGAGAATCAAACCGGCATTGTTCGAGCAAACCATTTTGTCAAAACCAAAACTTTTGTTGAAACTGCCCCTTCTTCTTTTGGTTTCCCCTTTTTTTCTTTTTCTCTTTCTTTCTGTTTCAAAAATCCGGCAGCATTTCGGCGCTATTTGAGCATTGGTTCTAGAAACGGTTAATCTCAGTAGCCCTAGTACCATTTATTCTCTCTAATTTTCTCCTTATTCACAAGTCAACATGTGAATCCAAAGAAAATAAATGCGCAAGTAGCACGTAATATGCATCAGGATGGTCTTTTTATTTCGGGTCACCTATACTAGACGGACTCAACCGCTCTGTTGAGTCCCCTAAGTCAAATGCACGTGATGCAAACAAACGTTCCTACTAGGGATCCGGCATGAGGTTTTGTTATACTAAGTTCAGAACCTGTGTATTTGTTCTAGACTGTGTAGCCGAGCGGACAACTTGAGTCGAGAAGGGGGATACATACCCGGGATCCGCAAGATCGTCCGGCTTAGTAACTTGTCCGAGCCTCTTTCTTATTTTAGGGTATGACACTAACATAATAGGGAGTCTCGACCAGCGAGCATATCCCCGACGATAAAGAGAGAAGGGTTTGGTAACAGTTTATATACAATTCAGTCAATATCAAAGCGGTAAAGCATTTAGCACTTAGCATGGAACATGTAGGAAAATTAGAAAAAGCCAGAGCTGTCACACCTCCTTTTTTACACGACTGCCCCGAAGGATAAAAACATATAAGGGAGTTTTTCCAATTAAAGTGACATTATTAAAAATGAAATTATTTATTTAATTAAGAGTCGCCACATAGGATAGGTTTGGCTCTTTGTGTCCCAAGTCACCGGTTTATTTAGAATGCCAAATCGAGGAAAATTTCGACTTCCCAATTGGAGTCTGCGAACTAGAAATTCTAGTAAGGAATTATGTTGACCCGAGGGAAGGTGTTAGGAACCCTCGTATCCCGTGGTTTTAGCACGATCGCATAAACTATTATAAATGGCTACAATTCTAATTTTTACACATGTTCATCCTAAAATATAATTTAAAATTATTTATACCGCTTTTAATGTTTTTTGAGGGAATTTGCGATGTCGGTAAACATATCATGAACCACATCACATAAATGCGCAAGTAGTTTAAAAAATATTTCAACTTTATCGAGATTTGGATTTGGGTCACATAAATGCACACCGGTAATTAAGGAGATAAAATTATTAAGGACGCACCTTAAATCCACTAACGCGTTATTATCTTTGCAGGAACATCGTGAAATTCGCTAAACAATGTGTCCTGAATTATTAAGTATTTTAATATAAACATTTCACGAGGGCCACACAATTTTGGATTTTGTCTGGCATGGCACACCTCGTTTGGTTATTTTAAAAGGCCATTCCTAAATGAATTGCAACTTTTCTACACTTATTATTCCAGACAATTAAGGAGAACCAAGTGTATTGGGCCTTTGGCGCATAAATTGCCAAGCCCAAACCTCGACAGGGGATTGCCCAATTTTGGCTATGGTGAATCTTCAGCAAATTATTTGTACCAATATATGGACCCCCTGAAACTGCACGACTAAAAAACAACTTAATTGGAACTATAAGACATACTTAGTTCAATATCAATACAAATGAGTTGTTCATTTTTAATCCAAACTTGGACCCAGTAACCTATTCTAGATCCAGCATCCACGTGAATACCATGGCTACTAAATTAGAATAGATATTCCTGCTAGATTCTACGGCTATTAAAATTCAATTATGAATCACAAGTAAATGTAAATCAATATCAAATCCACTGATAATACCTAGTTGAACAAAATCCAATGGACACTTTAATGATCAAACTATACAACACTAAAACCAACTATAGGCTCGATCAAAACATTTAACAGTTCAGTCCAATTTACATGCCTAATTAATATCCACAGTACATTGAAGACACTCAAAACAAGTCAATGTATGAAAAATATAGTAATTCATATGGATACATGAGTTTGGGACAGCTGAATGCTTAAATTACAGGCAGATTTCAATGCACGGGCTTCAAACACTAAGTTCCCTGGCCTTTGGCCATTAGAGATGGAGAAAATACATGGAATGAAACCAAAGATGAAGAAAACAAGGGACACGGCTGAGCAACAAAGCAATCAGCAGTCAGGAATGAGCAGTTGCATATCAAGGAGATCAATCTAATAACAAATAGTAATTTCAGTATACTAAAAGGGTAATATAGGGTTTTAACTTAGTGTTGGTAGTTTTAGGATTAAAATAATAGTAGTATAGGTATCCTATAAATAAGAAACAATGCTAGAATCTTCTAGACCCTTCTAGAAGAGGATTTTAGTTTAAAAATCAGTAGTTCAGTGCAGTAACTTGGGAAACAAGTAAAAAAATAAAGGACCACGTAGGTAAAATCTTAAAATCAAAAGAGGGACTAGTAGTTAAAATGAAATAAAAGGGTTTCCCTAGCCTTTGGCTACAAAAGGGACCCCAATTAATTCAAAAAAAAGAGGTTATACAATCTAAAAAATTACTGAAATTTTCCAGCCATAGTCAAAAATTAGTTTTCCAATTATTGCAATTATAACAAAAAAAACAATAAAAAGATGTTAGTTTAGTTGGAACATTTGAGAGTCTTTCCATCAAAATATGTGCATTAGAGCTTTTCAAACCCACTAAAAATCAGCGGAACAAAAAAATAATGTTTCATTAGAAGTCCAGTTGGTTTTAAGGTCTATTTCTGGTTTGTTTCTAGAACTTGCATTCATTAATTGGGGTTTTGAGTTATCCTGGAGTTGCAACTACCTATTACTAACTAACAGCTATAACCAATCCCTAATTATGTTTGAACCATTAATTAGAAAATAAATTGAAAATTTGAGACTTATTGACCAATCAACTAATTACTGCTATAAGCTAACAGGGATTCAAACTAAAATTAAGATATTAAAAAGAACTATACAAAGCTATATTATCCTGCAATCCAGCTACTAATTAAATTACTAATGTCAAACCAAATCATATTTTTTTTTTTAAAAGAAATAAAAACCTGAAAGAATCCAGGCCAAAACTGAGGCAAATTATACATGTATTTTCAGAACTTCTAACTAATAAAAGGAAATTAAATAACAGTATAATAATCAGGATCATTTTGCAAAAGAAATAAACTACCCTAATGAGGAATACATCATCGTACAAAAAGTTAGAAATCAAGTAGGATGACATTTTTTATTTAAACTAAAAATAGAAATAAGGTCAAACCTAATTGCTAAACCAGAAAAGAAAACAAAAAAAGAATAAAAATGAAAAACAAATTAAAATTAAAGTGAACTTACTGGTTGAGTCATTCAATTAGTCTGTGATCTTTAGTTTTGAATCTCCATTATAAAATTCAGGCGGCCTTGAAAAACTTGTTTCCAGATTTAGGTCAAACTCAGATTTGAAATTCAACGAGTTTGGTATGTATTAGAATGGAGTTGGACTTGTTTTTAGGTAGAGGAGGGCAAGGAGAGTGTGGGGTGTTAATTTGGACTCCATTGGAATCGGCACCGTCGTGGACGGCGGAGCCGCCGCTCCTTTATGGGGATATTCGACGAGTTTCAAAGGGTTCTGAGTGGTGGTTTTAGGGGGTTGGAAAAAGGAGAAGACGGGGAACCTGAGGTGCAATTTTGGTTGGATTTGGGATTGCGCCACCGGCGACAGCAATTTTAGGCCGGCGGCGGGTGGTGGTGATACGGCAGGGGCCGGGCGGTGTTACACCAGTGTAATTAGGGAATTTTTGAACAAGGTACGAGGTTCTAATGGTATGGGGGCTGTCCGACATTTGAATAGGGTAATCAACCCTTGCATCTTGACCGTTTGATCAAGATTGATCAACGACTCATTTGGCTTGATACATAATGACGTCGTTTCATTCTGGGGCTTTTTTGACTGGGTAGGTGTTGGGTTTGGGTCCATTTGATGGGTCAGGGGTTTTTTGAGCCAGATATGGTCTCTCAAAGACTCATATTAGTATACAATAAATAATTCTCTTTGTATATATATTTGTTTTCTTATTATATATATATATATATATATATATATATATATATATATATATATATATATATATATATTCAGTTTTTATAATAACAAAAATAAAAATAGCCAAAATATATTTTATTATGAAATAAGCTAAATAAACTCCTAAATACTAAATTTCAAAGAAAATTAACCAATTTTGTCATTTTTTCCTCATTTTCAATATTTACTAATTAATAACCTAAAGAAATGTAAAATTCAAATCCTATGCAAACATGCCATTTTTTTATATTTTTATGAATTATATTAATTAAAACGTGCAATATGCAAATAAACACAAAACTATGCAATTAATTCCTCAAATTTAAATAATAAAAGAAAAATATAAATAAACACAAAATCACTAAAATAATTCCTAAAATCAAGTAATAAAAGGGAAAATGCAAATAAACACAAAATCACGAAATAAATCCTAAAAATTCAAATAATAAAAGAAATATGCAAGTAAACACGAAGTCACATAATTAATTCCTAAAAATTCATATAGTAAAAGAAAAATGTAAATAAACACAAAATCACACAATTAATTCCTAAAAATTCAAATAATAAAAGAAAATTCCTAATTTAATGAATTTTATACGAACATGTCAAGCGAGGCAAAAATCACGTGCTCGGAATCATTACTCACATGGCACAGTGTATCACTGCATAAAATATCTGACAACGAAATAACACCCTAACTCCTCCTCCATAAGGAGCGCATCACTGAAATGAACTTGTTTGACCTGACATAGAGCCCATATTCACATTTGAATCCATCCATCGACCTCAAGCCGATTCTGATCGCACTGAACTAGGTTAATTACCTTTCAAAGGTCCCTAACAACTCATCCTCCGCTCGTATCACATAAGAACGTCCATCATAGTCAGAAAAATCATCCTTAGTCCACAACTCAATAGACTGAGTGCCCTCTGCTCATATTTACTCAATTCAATGATATTATCACAACCTTCATACTTGGTTCAAGTCTTCAATAAATCAAGTGACTAACTGCTAAACTTACACAATCTTCCTGTGGGACACCCTCCCACAACCTACCATTACAAATAATTGGGTCATGCCTCCAAACCACCAACCGCACTAACGTTGAAAAGCGATCAAGAATCATTAACCAAGGAGCAAAACCTTTTCATAAAACATCGTTCCCAGGTGACGCTAAAGACAATACCAATTTATCTTAAATATTGAGAATTCTTCCCTGCTCATCCGACCTCCTGACATCCTTGTCCATACCGAGTTGTTACCTCTATCTTCACTTCAAATTCAATACCACTCATTGCACCCAACATTCCAAAATAAGATAGAACACGCTCTCCATCACAGCTTCAGAACCATTATTAGATTAACACTTCATCATATAAAACTTCCCACTTTACTCACTTCGGGAGAGCCATAGCAACACACAGGTGAATTCTCATAACAGTAGATTATGAAAATCTCTAGGTAGTGGTCCAACCCACCATGACCTTTTCGGGATCCGCCTACACGTAACATGCTCATACAATGGAATACTCTTGAGTAACATCAATTACGACGAACGACAGGCCTCACCCGTATCACCACAAATCACACGCATAACTTGATCATGCTGAAGGAATTGATCTCTACCACCAATATGCCAACAGAAATATGGCTAACCAATCCATCTTCTTTCGATTTACCCTGATTGCCCTAGGAATAAAAGTAACTGCATTCAACATATAACACCATCCAACCGCACTCATCCCCAGTGACTTTGAATCACGAGACCATGCTGTCTCACATCCCACAATCCATTTAGTACCTTCCAACGGCTACCTCGCAAGTCGAACCATCATAGAACATTTTACGAATTTTGAACCATTACCTGCACCTTCTTGATAGTGCTACGTAGAAGCCCTTAATTGATATAGAAAAATTACATATCTTGACCTCTCCTAATGGAGACTCAGTTCTAATCACATACACAAATTCAAGATACCCAATTGTCACATCTAGAATCTTGAACACATTAGTACTATTATCGAGAGTCATTTGCTCTATTTAACTGCATTTAGCATGATCTAATGAACAGAACCACCCGTGCCTCATCACAATACAAGCAAGCATCTTTCTACTCTATGCACCAAACACTCATTACTAACAACAGCTTAAGACATCCTGTGATTCACACCTATCTATGAAGCACCATATAACCTTTGTCAAAATTTTCCTTCATTCGAGCCATCCTCGGCTCAATTTCCGCAACCAAAACTGATTTGCTAGCATGTCTTCAATCGGAACCAACATAGCACATAACCGTGCAATCAACTAATCAGTAACAACCTCCCCAACTTGGCTCAAAGCCATAGATCAAAATGCAAAATAACGCATAACGTATATACTCTTTTGTTGTCTTAATACCATGGTGAGATAAAACTCAATCCTTCATAAGCTTGTGGAAATAAAAATCATTTAGAATTTTTTTTTACTCTTCTGCAAATCTCGCATTCACTCACACAACAGTTAAGCTCACTCTCTAGGCGATCTACTCTAGATTTCAACACATTTTAGTCACTTGTAAATGAGATCTCCTAACATACACATAAGGATCACACCACTTTAGAACACTCCGCAGGAGATAACCCATATGTTTCGCCTCAATATAACATTTCCTGTATACCTCCCACCACCATACATATTACACAGTTGCTCAGTCTTCCTGACTAAGCTCATACCGCAACATGAAATTTACTTCACTCCCATCTAGGAGATAGGAAACGATTCTTCATGCGCCCATTACTCTACTACACATCGAATCACAATGGAATCATACACTTTATTGTTCTTTTATCATCCAGCACACCTTCCTCGTCACTACCAAGTCATATAGATACATCTCGCAGTGCTATCATGCTCATCACGTAGCATCCAACCATCATTATCACTAATAGGGACAATATCGAACATATAAGTTTGACACACTTACTCATATAATCACCACCTCAGTGCTCAAGCCATATTGATTAAGTAAACCGTTTGAAGGTGAGTTAATAATATAAATTAGCGAAAATACATCCCAACACATCCCTAATAGGGGTGTCACAAGTCACGAGCATCTATCAGAATGTAAATCCACTACAAGGTATAAAATATACAAAACCAGAATAATGAACAAACAAAAAGATACATGGTATTGTGAACGTTGGAAGCCACCTGTTACTCATATAACTCTACATCCAATCGGCAAAACCCGCTACCGGGTGAATATATACATGCATCTGCACACGAGGTGGAAGGAGTAAAGTGAGTACTCCAACTCAGTAAGTAATAAAGGTAAATAACAACTGAGCAGTAAGAAAACATGTATGGCAAATCATCATGCTATATAGAAGTAGTGTAAACCCTTTTTTTAAATGACCTTTTTTAGCAGTTACGCAAAGGAATGTAAAACAAATAGTGCAGATAAGCATAGAATTTCCGCCCCGCGGGCATAGCACACATTCATCAAGGAATGCCAGAGTATTTGGTCTACATTGCAAGAAGTAGCACAAAGTAACAGATAATAGCAGACAAATAAGATAATGCAAACACGTCAAATAGTACTGATATCGCTACGTGTGCAGCCCGCTCCATTTATCATCAACGTCCCTCACTAGGGGTGTGCAGACTTTGGGAGGGGCCCCTTACGGCCCAAGAGCAATAAAAAGTAATCTCGTGGCACAACTAGGCCCGCGGCCTCATATCAATATCAGTATGACACTGCTACGGCGTGCAGCCCGGTCCAATTGTACCTCACAATACAGGCCCTCGGCCTTACTCAGTCAACAAAATCACATAAATCACTCGGGCAACAATAAACATGATGCTCAACCCAAAATATTATTTAGAATATCATTTCAAGTGTTAAAGCAGAGTAAACTTGGCTGAGATTTTGAAAACAATAAAGAATACATGAGTGAGTTCAAGAATAGAATTATAATAGTAAGTAAATATCAACAACCACCCTCGAAGGGTCCAAATAGTTAGCAATCAGCCCAAATTATGATGATAATTAGCAAAATTTAGTCAAATACATAGTACATTGATCTACTAGGACAGACCAAGTCACAATCCCAACAATGCTCTAGCCCACGCTCGCCGTCTAGCGTGCAAGTCACCTCAATATAGTACCAGGATGTGTAAATACGGGGTTTCAAACCCTCAAAATATCATTTACAATCATTACTCACCTCGAACCGGAGAAATTTCTAGCTCGTGATGCCTCTGCCCCTCAACTCTACCTCCTCGCACATCGAAATTGGTCCAACCCACAACAATACATCACAATATGCCAATGAAACAATACTCAATCGAAAACAGTTGAAAAATAGCAAAAATCTCGAAATTAGTAAAACCTGAGACCTGGGCCCACTTCTCAAATTCCAAAAAAATTTACATCAACCAATTCCTTATCTCGCCAAAAGTCTAACCATACAAAAATTATCCAATTCCGACACCAATTGGTCCTTCAAATCATCATTTTACATTTTTGAAAGATTCCAAAATTTTCTTCCCAAATCACGAATTAAATGATGAATTCAATGATAGATTCATGTACTCTAGCCAAATCTAAGTTAGAATCACATACCCTGATGAATTCCTTGAATAACATTCAAAAAGCCGCCAAAATCTGAGTTCTCTAGGTCAAAATATCAAATAAAATCCAAAACCTCGTATTTATATAGTAACCCCTCAGATTTCCATCTCCGCGGCCGCACAAAATAGACTGTGTCCGCGTAAAAACCAGCACAGTCCATGCCAAAATGACCGCGTCCGTACAAGAGTTCCTCTGAAATGACAAACTTTCGTATTTTGGCCATAAATTTTGCTACAGATATCCAAATGCCAATTATTATATATTTCTGGAAACTGTATTCAACGAGCTATAACTTTCATTTTTGAATCATCTCAAATTCCATGTGTATCAAAAGATATGAGCTTCTGAATTTGGATTAATGACCCAACTCCTCCAACGCGGGCCGCACAAAAACGACCGCGCCTGTGGAGCCTCCCAGTGTGGCCAGCGCAAATACGACCGCGGCCCGCGGTAGTGGGTTCAGAAATTTGAACCTCCAGACCTCCAATAACTATATTTTAGCCTAAAGACACCCCAGGACCTATACGGAACTCACCCGAGTCTCTCGGGACCTCAACCAAACATACCAACATAATCCATAGCATTGTTCAAACTTGTTCTAATCATTAAAACACCTCAAACAACATAATTACTCAAAAATAATCTGGGTGTCAAAAGTCACGAGCATCTATCAGAATGTAATCCACTACAAGGTGTAATATATACAAAACCGGAATAATGAACAAACAAAAAGATACATGGTGCTGTGAACACTGGCAGCCACCTCTTTACTCATATAACTCTGCCTCTGATCGGCAAAACCCGCTACCGGGTGAATAGATACATGCATCTGAACACGAGGTGTAGGGAGTAAAGTGAGTACTCCAACTCAGTAAGCAATAAAGGTAAATAACAACTAAGCGGTAAGAAAACATGTATGGAATGTACGGACCTTTACAATTAGAAGAAAATTTTCCTTTCGCTTCCTGGTGATGAGTAAGAATGCGCCTTAGCACAAGTTGCCCAACTTCGAAATTTCTGGGTCGTACTTTCTTGTTATAAGAACGGGTCACTCTTTGTTGGTACAACTGCCCGTGGCAGACTGCAGCCATTAATTTTTCATTGATTAAGGTTAGCTGTTCCAAACGAGTCTTGGTCCATTCAGTTCATCAATCATGGCTTCAACGATGATCCGGAGAGAAAGGACTTCCACCTCCGCGGGTATCACAACCTTAGTTCCACATAATAAGAGATATGGGGTTGCTCTTACTGACGTGCGCACCGTGGTGTGATTCCCAGTAATGCGAAAGGCAACTTGCCATTGCCTGGAGCTGTAAATCTCAAAATCTACTTGATGTTTTTTTTTGTTGCTTTGACGGCACCATTAGCCTTGGGTCGATAAGGAGTAGAGTTCCTATGCGTTATTTTGAATTGTTCGCATATCACCTCCATCAAACGACTATTCAGGTTTGCTGCATTTCTGTGATGATGGTTGAAGGAACACCAAATCTCCAGATAAGATTGGAGTGCACAAAATCTATTATAACTCTCTTGGTGACAGATTTGAGAGTGATGGCTTCAACCCACTTTGCAAAGTAATCAATGGCAACTAGTATGAACATGTGCCTGTTTGAAGCTTTTGGCTCGATTTTCCCAATGATGTCCATGCCCCAAGTAGGGAATGGCCAAGGTGCTGACAGGGGATGTAGTTTCTTAGGCGGTTCATGAATCAAATCATCGTGCACCTGACACTGATGGCATTTTCGGAAAAAGCTGAAATAGTCCTTTTCCGTGGTTATCCAGTAATAGCCTGCTTGAAGGATTCTCTTTGCCAAAACATACCCGTTCATGTGCGGTCCGCACACTCCTACGTGTATTTTATACATGATCCTTCCGGCTTCTTCAGCATCAACATATCTTAAAAAATTGAGATCTGGAGTCCTTTTGTACAAGACATCACCACTCAATAAGAAACCATTCGCGTGCCATCTAATGGTTCTCTTTTGATCTTCAGTGTCTTGCTTAGGATATTCTTGTGTTTTCAAAAATCTTTTGATTAGTACCCTAGTTGAATACTTGGTTCTGCCTCAATTGAATTACAGTAACCACGCCTTTCCCTGATTTGGATTTCCAAGGGATCAATATGTGCATTGCATGGGTAGGGCAACATCGAGGCAAGAGTGGCGAGTGCATCAGCTAGTTCATTGTGACAACGAGGAATGTACCTGAACTCTATTGATTTGAACTACTTGCTAAGATCTTCCACTTGTTGCTGATAGGGAATAAGTTTAACATCTCGGGTTTCCCATTCTCCTTGGGCTTGCTGGATAATCAAATTTGAGTCTCCCATGATCAATAACTTATCGACATCTTGGTCGATTGCCATGTTCATACCTATAATGCAGGCTTCATATTCGGCATTGTTGTTTGTGCAAAAGAACCAAAGTCGGGCTATGGCCGGGCAGTGCTAACCACTGGATGAGATCAAGATTACCCTAATTCCCACACCTTTTGCATTTACTGTTCCATCAAAGAACATTTTCCAAGCAGTCGTATCCTCAGATATTTCCAACCCAGTTTACCTCTTCATCTAGGAAGTAAGTGTTCAGAGGTCGGTATTCATCATCCACCGGGTTTTCAGCCAAATGATTGTATAATGCATGGGCTTTCATTGTTGTGCGAGTGACATAGGCTATGTCAAATTCAGTGAGCAGAATCTGCCATTTCTATAATCTTCTCGTGGGCATCAATTTCTGGAATATGTATTTCAATGGGTCCAACCTGGCTATGAGGTAGGTGGTGTAGGCTTGCAGATAATGTCTCAATTTTGGAGCGACCCAAGTTAAAGCACAGCATGTTCGTTCCAGCAGAATATACTTGGCTTCGTACCTGGTGAAATTTTTGCTCAAGTAGTATATTGCCTGCTCTTTCTTTCCGGTAATATCATGTTGCCCGAGGACACAACCAAATGAATTTTCCAAGACCATCATGTACAAGACAGGGGCCTCCCTCTTTCAGGTGGGACCAAGACTGGTGGGTTGGATATATACTCTTTGATTTTATCGAACGCTTCCTGACATTCATCCATCCATTTGGCTGTTATATCTTTTTTTAGTAATTTTAATTTGGGTTCACATATGGAGTTATCTAATAATGGACCAGCTGATATAGTTCAATCTTCCCAACAAGCTGATCACATCTTTCTTGGATTTTGGAGGAGGTAATTCCCGAATAGATTTTATCTTTGTCGGATCTAACTCGATACCTCTCCGATTGACTATGAATCTCAAAAGTTTTCCCGACGGGACCCTGAACGTGCATTTGGCTGGGTTTAGTTTCAAATAATATCTACGCAACCATTCAAAGAACTTTCTCAAATCTCGCACATGGTCATCATGAGTTTTGGACTTGTGACCACGTCGTCCACATATACCTCTATTTCTTGATGCATCATATCATGGAAGATGGTGTCATTGCTCTTATGTAGGTTGCCGCGGCATTCTTCATACCAAAGGGCATGACCCTGTAGTAATAGGTTCCCCAGGGTGTGGTAAAAGCTGTCTTTTTTGCGTCTTCTTCATCCATCAACACTTGGTGATATCCTGTCCATGAAGGACTGCATTTCATGCTTGGCGCAGTTATCAATAAGGATGTGGATGTTCGGAAAGGGTAAGTTATCTTTGGGGCTTGCCCTATCAGATCTCTATAATCCACACACACACGGGTTTTCCCATCTTTCATTGGCAGTAGAACTACATTGGCTAGCCATGTGGTATACCGGACCACTCGGATCACCCCTGCTTCCAACTGCTTCGTGATCTCTTCTTTGATTTTATCACTAACATCAGTTTTAAATTTCCTCTACTTTTGCTAGATTAGGGGGCAATCGGGATAAGTTGGCAATTTATGCACCACCAAATCAACACTCAGTCCTTCCATTTCATCATATGACCACACAAACACATCTTTGAACTCAAACAAGAGTTGGATTAATGAGTTCCGAGTTTTCTCATTTGTGTGGATGCTTATTTTTGTTTCCCTGATTTCTTCGGAACTACCCAAGTTAACGGGCTTAGTGTAATTTAGGTTTTTCTAAGGTTTATTCTCAAAATGTTCTAGTTCTCGATTTATTTCTCTAAAAGCCTCTTCTTCATCATATTCCGGTTCTTGGTTCATTATTTCACAATTAGATGGCATGTTTGGATCTGGGCACGAAGTCCATGATCATGTCATGTTATTTAAAGCCGCATTATTAAAACTAAAATAAGAAATAAAAAAGAAAAACAGTAAATCTCAGAAAGAATAAAGGAAAATGAATGATGAAATATTGATTTTATTTCTTAGAATTTAAAGATAACAGGGTTTACATTTGGAAATTAAAATACGAGAAACTAAGAAAACATCCGGGTTACACCTTGGAATAACTCGCGATGTAGAAAAAATGGCAGGATAGGTCTACCGTGACTCCGGCCTGATTTGGAATGGCGTAACCTTCCAATTCTGCAGCTTGGTGTTTGGTCCCATATACAGCACCTCAGCGATGCTTGAGCCCTCTCATTGTTGAACCATATGGGTTTCACATAGTATCTTTCTCATTACCCCACATATTTACTCAATATCTTCGGTCGTGAAGGCCTCATCCTTTTCTTCTTCATTGTATTTTGGCCTGACAAATATCTCGTACAGATGTGGCAGTGATTGAGATAGGACTCATCCATCATGTTTTCTGTCATTTCCCATTTTATATCATCTGGAGTAGGTCAGAAGCCTACCTCGAAGAACTTCTCAATGGCTGGCAGAGTAACTGGTTTAGCTATTCTTACAAAGACCTCTCGAGTGCCTTCCCTGCTTTGAAACCATGTCGTATAATTTCTTTAGCCACCATAATTGATGCACTGGAAAGGAAGGTCTAGGGGCAGGGGTTTCCCTCTTCGTATTGGTATGCCACCACAACTACAAAGGCCTGATAAATTTTGTGCTCTCTACCTTCTCTCGCTTCAAGGCATGGGACTGTGGGATCTCGATAAATCGATTGCTTGTCCTCCCTATGGACCACAATTTCTTGATCCTTATTCTCAAACTTTACCATCTGATAAAGAGTGGAAGGTACAACCCCTGCTGCGTGGATCCATGGTCACCCCAAAAGAAGGTTATAGGACGTGTCCATGTCTAGAACTTGAAATGTTACCTCAAAATCAACTGAACCGATGGTCAGAATTAGATCGATCTCTCCAATAGTTTCCCTTTTGATACCATCGAAGGCTCATAAGCAAACATTGTTGGGATGAATCCTTTCAGTCCCTATTTCCATACGCTTGTAGTGTTGAAAGTGGGTAGATATCCACCCCAGAACCTCCGTCTACCATAAACCTTTTCACGTAATACTTTTCATACTTGGCAGTTAGGTGCAGGGCTTTGTTATGCGCAGCCCCTTCCTGAGGTAAGTCATTTTTGCTGAATGAAATCTGGTTGATAGCGAAAAATCTTTCTACCATTCTTCTAATTGTTCCATAAAAGTCTCAGCTGGCACGTATGCCTCATTGAGGGTCTTGATTAGTACATTCTAGTGTTCGAGGAATTTCATCAACGAAGATAGCAAGGAGACTTGTTTAGGAAACTTTCGAAGCTGATCAACCACTTCATAATCTGCCATTTTCATTTTTTGAAAGAAAGCTTCCGCCTCTTCGGCACTCACTGGTTTTTTAGCTGGGAAGCGCTTCCTGGTGGCGTTGTTCACTTATTCAAAATTGGAATACTTTTCCACAGGGTGCCCCGCTGGTAGGAAGGTGATTTTGGGTTTTGCCTGTTTGAAGGTACAGGCTGCAGCATGCCCATTTGGACAAGCTTCAAAAACAAACTAGAGTAGGATTCCTCGATTGGTGTAAAATTTGTCCTTCTGGGTGGTTCACGAGGGCGGAAGTTATTTTGCGGAGGACGGGGGTTGTAGTGGTTTTAGTGAGAAGTCTGGTTTCTTTAGAATGGGGCTTGTTTCCTATTCGCTTGTTACTGAGGCTGGAAAAAAGGTTGAGCATTGCTGGCCGCATACGGCTGAGGAGCATAGGCCATGTCCTGGTGAGGGTAATAATGTTGAGGGGTGCTTTTTAGGAACATGGATTTGGGAGCACGGTTTCTTCTCACACCTGATGTTGCCATGGATGTTTCTTCTTTCTTCTTGCCCCTTGCTACTCCTCCAAACTCGCCCTAAATGGATTGGGAGGTTGCTCTGATAGCATATTGGCTTAGAATTCTGCCTGTTTTTAATCCATTATCTACTATTTCCCTTATTTTGATAGCTTCCGTGAATGGTTTGCCCATAGCTGACATCATATTCTGGAAGTAATCGACTTTCTGAGACTGGAGAAAAACAATGACCATTTCGACATCGTCCATCGAAGGCTTCACTCTAGATTCTTGTTCACGCCATTTGATTGCGTATTTCCGAAAACTTCACAGACTTCTTTTTCAAGTGTTTCTGTCTAGAGCAATGTCTATATTGTACTGGAATTGACTGAAAAGTCTCTAGCAAGGTCGTCCTAAATGTGCCAATGAGATATGTCGTGATCCATGTACCACTCGGAGGCAATACCAACCAGACTTTCTCCAAAATAGGCCATGAGTAATTCTTCCCTTCATCTGGCCCCTAGCAACTGATTGTAGTACTACTTAAGATGAGTGATAGGATGACCGTGCCCATCGTATTTTACAACCGTTAGACTTTTGAATCCCAATGGTAAGTGAACATGGGGGAACATGTATGGATCAGCATACAACACACATTTATGTCCGCTCAAACCTTGGATGTTCTCGAGGCTTTGCTCTATACTCCTCATCTTTCTTGCGATCTCTTCTTGCTCAAGAGTTTTGCGAGTCGTTTCTTGTCCCGGAGTAAACTCAAATTCAGGTGGTTGAGGGTAGGTATAAGTGGGGAATTGAGGAGGCTCCATTTGGAGGGTAGGTGTTTGGAATGTAAAGGCCGAAGGATCAAAAGTGGGCCTAGGAATTACAGGCTGTGTTGTGGCCGAGCATGGGGGACCAGTGAAAATGTTCGGGGCCGCACTTCATATGAACATCCAGGGATGAGTCTCGTAAGGCTTTCCCATGAAATGAGCACATATGATTGGTTGTCCATGTGGGATGTTTGGGTGGCTGATTGGGACATTAGAGGTACCACTCGTTCTAAGGAAAAGTTCGAGGAATCCTAGGATTGTGCTTGGTGGCTCTCTTTCGTTTGCCAAAGCGTCTCACATATCCACAACCCTAAGACATAGAATTCTGTTCTCTTCGGCAGCTGCCGATTCAGAGGTTGGGATGCCCGAGATTGGGCTATCATCTACAATGGGAACCGCTGATCGAGTGATTTCTGAAGATATTCTGATGCTCCCCTTTGATCTAGTAAAGTACGAGTGTGAAGCCAGGTTACCACTAAAACCAACCACCGTTCTATAAATCCCTGGACTGGAAGGGACCGCAACAAATGGTTAGTTTGTGACAAATATACGATAGGTAATCGCACGTTGGGGTGTGATGCACCTATGCAGTTAAATGGGTTTCTACATGTTTTGCAACGGTTGCATGTTTCATCTCGACTCTGCATCCTTTTGATTTCACTCTCTCTTTTCTTTCTTTTCTTATCTTTTGAAAGTCATGAAAGTGTTGATCTTGCATTTGCTGTGTTTTTTCCTCCATTTTAGCCATTAGATTATAATAGTGCTCCCTATCAGCCTTGAAATCTTTAGCTCGTTTGGTTGTCTCACCTCAAGAGTAGTTACCTTTCTTCTTATGCTGGTAATGGTCCCTTCATAGTTTCTCTTCATTTGCTGCACAAATCGCGCCCGTTCTTCTGCTTTCTTTGTCCATCGTGCCCAGATTTTTACTAGACTATCTTCAGACTTTTCCAGGTCTTCTTGACATTTGAGGACTTTTTTTAGTCCACTTATAAGTCTCTCATCATACCCCGACTTCTTTCCGGGTTATTGGCAGCTGTTTTCATCTTTCTAATCTGAGCTTTAAGGGCCTCATTTTCCTAGGCCAGTTTCTTCTTTTCTCTCTCATCTGCAGCGTCTTGAACACCATTTTCAAATTGAAGCTCCATGACATTCCTTTGCAATTTTCATATTTTGGCCTTGTATTCACTCTCTTTGGTCAACCAGTTCCATTGCGATTGTGCCTAAACTGTGAATTATTGGACATTGGTCTCTTTGCAGTCCTTTTAGGAATTTGGAATTTCTTGCCGAACCAGTCAATGTACTTAGGGTCCACTTCACCTCTAGCTTGGTCTCGCACTATGGTCTTGGGTTTAAGAAACTTATACTCATTCCACACTTGGCGAATTTTCCCTTCTAGAAATGTTGCTTTTGGGCCCTGCTCAATGGCATGTTTACTCAAATCTCTATCATTGTGGACGGTTTAAAATCTTCTTAACTGGCGCAACACTCTATAAGGAGCATATGGTTTGATGCTCCAAATGCCTATCAAGAGGATATAAGATACTTCAGCCAACATGCACACTGCTTCAGTGACTGGAATCCATCCAAATGCCCACTCAATTTTATCGGCAGTCAATGATCTCAAATGTACAAGCCAAGCTTCAGTACTCGAAGAGATTCAATACCTGCTACCCGACATTCAAACTCATCAATGCAATTCAGACCGGTCAAACCATAATTCAGATACCCAACCCGGTGACAGGGATGTTCATGCATCTTAATTGAAGTAACAAATTGCAACCCTGGAAGAACATTCCCCCTTCCCGACAGATACTCAAGGCTCGGTAGATTTCAGAAACGATAAGAGAAACCACATTATTGTTGAGTTTCTTGATTGCAACATCGATCATTCCCACAAGACCTATTTATATATTTTCATCTTTCCGGGGACAGACCATAACACCCAAGAAAGATACCATAAAAGCTAAATCCCGCCTTGCCTCCCAATTGTCTTTATTTCCGCGTGGGTTAGACCAAATTTGGCTCTTCAAACCTCTGGGTTTACCATATCGATGATATAAAAACTATGAGTGTGAAATACCCTTCAGATAAATTTATGTCTTGAACATCCCTACTAATACTTAGCAAATCTAGAAACCTGTGGGGGGACACTAGTCTTGGTGACAATGGATATCGGATTCTAAGGTTTCCATTGAGGCCCGCATAGCCTGCAACATCCTCCAATGTCGGTGTGAGCTCAAAGTCAAAGAAACAAAACAGGTTGCAAGTTGGGTCCCAAAAAGTTATTAAAGCTTCAATTATGTCTGACTTGGCTTGATGCTTAATAGTCCGATAAGACCTCCCAGAACTTTTACCACTGTTTTTCTATTGTCCTTTCCTAGATCATTCCACCATATATGGGGTTTCAGGGGGATCGTATTAAGGAGTATGAAGGGTTCAACTTCATTCGTGCTCATCCTGTACATTTATTAATGCGATTTAATGACTTAATTTACCTAAAAGGAGAAATAACAATATCTTCTTTTTTTCAAAATTTCATTTTAATAACAAACCCTGGTTTTGTAGATACGTCCTTTTAGCACTTTGTGGAAAAAGATTTGAAGGTTGTGCATGCTAACCGTTGAAAAAATGTTGCAAGGTGGATATTCTTGCAAAACAGCCTTCTGGTGCCCTTTTGGGGACATTCAGCTTATTTTAAACAAGAATGGCATCACCTGACTTACTTGTGACAAAAAGTAAAATTTTTGTGGTTTTTGGCTATTTTTGCAAAAGGGAAGTTGGACTTGATGGGGGTTGCCTACGTATCTCACATCTGGTGAGAACCACACACGCATAGTTCGGGTAGATTTGACAAAACCAACTATTTTGAAAACAAAAACCTTTCTTTTTCTTCTTTTCATTAAAATTTTTGGCAGAGTTTCGGTATGATTTAGATATTGGTTTTTCTCGAAAAAGGTGATCACCCTCATTTTGTTATTCTCATTTCAACTCTCTGCCATTATTTGCAAGCCGGTCAACATGTAGATCCAAAGCAAATAAATGCAGAATTAGCAAGTAAGATGTATCAGAATGGTCTTTTCAACTTAGGTACACATGTTCTGACGGACCCAACCCCTGTGCTGAGTCCCCTAAGTCAAATGCACGTGATGCAAACAAACATTCCTACTAGGGATCCGATATGAGGCTTTGTTATACTAGGTTTAAAACCTGGGTTTATTGTTCTAGACCTGGCTTACCCGAGCGGACAACTCGAGTGGGGGGGGAAGCGTACCGGGAATACAGAAACTTCGCCGGCTTAGCAACTTATCCGAACCTTCTTCAAAAATGGGATAGACTCTAAACAGAAGAGAAGTCACACGAAGTGCACCTTTCTCCATGATGCAGAAGACTCAGAGAGAGGAAGGGTTTCATAGTAGTTTATGTATACAATTCACCGAATATCAAAGCGGTAAAACATTTAGCAAATTTAGCATGAAACATGTAGGAAAATCAGATAAAGCCAAATATAACAGCTACTCTAAGCTCGAATTCTTAAACTTTCAACTTAAGTTCTGGGTTATGTGTCTCCCCAGCGGAGTCGTCAGTGTTATCACACCTTCTTTTTACACACCCGAGGGTAGGGAAATGGAGTTTTTCCAATTTAAGTGACATTATTCGAAATGCGATTATTTATTTGCTTTTGTTCAGAATCGTCACTTGGTATACTTAATTTGGTGTCCCAAGTCACCTATTTATTTTAAAATCCCAAATCGAGGAAGATTTCGAATTTCTTTTGAAGTCTGCGAGCCAGAAATTCTGAATAAGTAATTCTGTTAACCCGAGGAAAGGTGTTAGGAAAGATTCTGTGATTCTTGCATGGTCGCTTAAACTATTACTGATTTTAATACATGGTTCAACCTATGATGCAATTGTAAATTATTTACCACTTTTAATTAATTTTACGAAGATTGAATATTGTTTAAAAAATGTTCTTGGATCACATCACATGAAATGAACCCCCGATCTAAAACACAATTTATTCAACGTTTTAGGATTTGTATTTGGGTCACATGAAATGCACATATGCGTTTAAGGATGTAAAATTATTAATAAACGCGCCTAGAAGCCACTAACGTGTTGATAACTTTGCGGGAGGCCATGAAAATTCACTAACTGCACGTCCCTAGTTCTAAAGATTTTAGAGAAAATGATTAAATAGAGCCAAGTAATTTGTGATTTTATTTAGCGTGACGCACCTCAATTTTATTTTTAAGGATGCCCTAATTAAATTTTGGAGGGTCATAGGCTACTTATTCTCTAATTATGGCTCACCTTAAATTAGTTGAAATAGTATAAATTAACCAAAGAAGAAGCCCAAAAGTGCACGAAAGACATATTAGATTAAAACTAAAACTTAAAACGAAATAGATAAACGATGGTCCATTTCTGTTGAAGCAAACCCCCCCCCCCCACCCCCACAACATGATGTTGCAATTATAGAACTCACGAATTTAAATGATTTGGTCCAAACTTGAAGACAGGCTCAATCTTGTATACAATAGAGCGGCAAAAATAGAGATTCATGGTCTAAATGCCTTATCCCTGTTTCAGACCGGCTCTTTGCGTTCGGGCCCAATTGACCTTAATCGAGCCATACGACACTCAGTATAAGGGGTCCTTGGATGCCATGTCGAACCCACGTAGCTGCAGAACTTGAGGTATTGATTCATATAGAAAAGTGAATTTAAAACATATAAAAATATAATTTTATGGTGACATATTTCATGGTCAGTAATGGCACATGAAAATTAGTTTATAAAGATAAATGCATTTGGCAATAATTTATGAAAGATATATTTTGGCAATGTTCATGCAAGCAGGACCACTCAGGTCGAAATAAATTGAACGTCCTTTTGAGGAAGGATTAGCTTCAATATCTTATTGGAGGGCGGATTGACCCGATGTATCCTATTTGAAGGTGGATTGACCTGATATATCCTATTTGAGGGTGGATAGACTCGATATATCCTATTTAAGGACGGATGGACCCGATATCATATTTGAGGGTGGATGAACCCGATATATCCTATTTGAGGGCGGATGGACCCAATATATCCTATTTGAGGGGGGGATGAACCCGATATATCTTATTTGAGGGTAGATGGACCTGATATATCCTATTTCAAGGCAGATGGACCCGATATATCCTATTTGAGGGCAGATGGATCCGATATATCCTATTTGAGGGCGAATGGACCCGATATATCCTATTTAAGGGCAGATGGACGTATATCCTATTCGAGGGCGAATGGCCCGATATATTCTATTTGAGGACGGATGGACCCGATATATCCTATTTGAGGGTGGATGGACACGATATATCCTATTTGAGGGCGGATGGATCCTATTTGAGGGCGTTTGACCCGATATATTCTATTTGAGGGCGGATTGACCCGATATATCCTATTTAAGGGCGGATAGACCCATTATATCCTATTTGAGGAGGGATGAACCCGATATATCCTATTTGAGATCATATAGACCCGATATATCCTATTTGAGGCGGATGGACACGATATATCCTATTTGAGGGCCAATGGACCCGATATATCCTATTTGAGGGTGAATGGCACCGATATATCCTATTTTAGGGTGGATAGACCCGATATATCCTATTTGAGGGCAGATAGACCCGATATATCCTATTTGAGAGTTAATGGACCCGATATCCTATTTGAGGGTGGATGGACTCGATATATGGTGCTTGATTTGTAACTACAAAATTGATGTAGTGTAAAGAGATTGATATGGTGCACAGAACTTGATATGGTGCCCATTTTGTAGTGGTAATTAATGGTGCGATGCAAAAATATCGGTAAAGTAACTTTAGTAGCGAATATCCATGCTGCGGAGAGCTTGATGCTGTGCCTTTATAGAAACAAATATCTAGGGAGTAGTGCCAATAATTTAGAATCTGCATGTTGAAGTTTATTATTGGTAAATTCCTGCACTCAAAGAAAACTATGAGTTTCAACATATAATTTGCGATAACTTGGCTAGATCATTTTCATTCTCTTCCAACTTCTAACTTGATGTTGAGCTTCTAAATAGTGTATATCATTCAATAATAGCTAAAGGTTTCCCCTGCATTACAAAAAGAAAGTTGTTAGTGTAAAAAAGATCATTTCCTTGCATCGAACATCAAAGTTTCTGCATTGAATCTGCAATTGTATTGCGATGGCATTTCAAACATGCTGATGCAATGATGACCAAAATTTAGCTTGAAATTTTGACTTCTGCCTTGCCGAATATTGAAAATCCTTCTGCGAAATCTACCCAAATTTTGACTTTTGGGGAAAATAAAATATTGATTACATTGAGACTGAACCCATAAGGCTGCCTACGTAACCCCTCTTAAACGGGAATCAGGTCAAAACGTAGTTCATTAAAAAAGTCTCGGAAGAATTGCAAAAGAGTAGTATTAAGGATGGAGAATGGTGCGATATGACATCATTATCAGTCTTCTTGATCTGCTATGCGTTTTCTTTTCAAACATCTTGGTGCCAATTTTGATGGATCACCTTTAACAATGATTGTGTCTGCAGTTGAAACTTCACAATTATTGATTGGTAACTCAGGTTGTATCTTTATCTTGCCTTGCTCAATCATGCTTTGTATCTTGAATTTGGGTGCTAGACAATCTTCGGTGCCATGTCCCTAAATATTGAATGAAAGGCACAATTTTTGGATGGATCAAAGTTTTGATCTAGATGCTCAGAGATAAATCCTTTCCTCGGCTGTATAAGACATTTGGCTTTCAATTTTCCAAGTTTGTCAATCAATGGCTCATCCAAAGGAGCAAAATAGCAGTGCATCATTTTATTTTGTTGTCGAAGGTTGGGTTGTGCTCGGGGAGACAGCTTCTGAAAGTTTTGCTGAAAATTTTGCTCGCAATTGGACTGAAGGCGACTATTGTGTAAGTTGGAAGTGCCGTAACACTGCAAAAATTGGTGTTTCTCATGGCATTGTGGCTGGTGAATAGCAGTCAAGGCAAGTGAGCTATCTTCTTTATTTTTGCTTTGTAGGTCTTCAGATATCTCGTGATAGAAGGTTTGGTTAATGGTTTGAGTTGTTGAATTGTCCATAATTCTTCCTTCCTGAATGCCACATTATAGTTCATTTCCAATTCGAATCAAATCAAAGAAATTGCGTGCACAAGTTGCGAGCAAGTTATCAAAGTATATGCCTTCTTAAATTTGAATGAAGGTTGAGATCAATCTCCCTCGGGTAATGGCGAATGTATTTTTGAAGCTTCTAATATCCATCATATGGCATACTCTTGAAAAGGTTCATGCGGCATTTTTCTTTACTTTAAGCAAATCAACCATGTGCGTATCACGTCCAATGTTGAACTCTTATTGTTTCACAAAATCGCGGGCCATATCTTCACATGTACCCCATTTGCTAAAGTCTTGTCAGGTGTACCAAGTTAGGGCTAATATGGACAAACTTTGAATGAATAATCTGATTCGAATGGCCCTATTATGCTAAATACCAATCAATCAACTACAGCAACCCTTTAAATGAGCAACGAGATCTCCAATCCCATTAGAAGTCTTGAACTTTGGCAGCTTGTACCCTGGTGGAAGCTCAACATGTGGATGCAAACACAAATCTTCATATCTCAAACTTTGATAACTTCTTGATTGAAACTCTTTTTCTTCATTATCCAAATTATTATTACTACTTGAGTGAATTTCTCTTCCATTCTTGCATATGGGCATAATACAAATTGCTCTTGCTTGGTTTTCCCAGAAGGAATTGGAGCCGTGGAAGGTTGGATATTGGGTATCCTCATGGCTTGATTGGGAGTATAGTTTAATTGTATTTGTGGAGAGATTGTATAAGTAAGAGTTTGGCAAGGAGATATTGTTAAGCAAATGTTCTGCTTTGAGCGGGAAATAGAAGTAGTATTTCGAAGCAGGTCAAAAGTATTTCTGAGATTAACCAACACATTTCTCCATACCACATTCGCCTTGGTATCATCTGTCTGTGCTTGCCATAGTCCCTTACTAGTACTGAATTCTTCAAATCGGTCTGTCATAATAGCCTCATCCTTTATGCATATTCGCAGCCAACAAAGTGTTCAATGCTAGGCAACCATTAAAGGAAAAATAAAACTATACAAACAAAAATAAAGTGTTAGTGCATTCATCATAATGAAATAAATACATAAAAATAATAGAGTATATGATTATATAGATTAATCCATGTTATGGTTAAGTAGGAGCCTTAAGCTAGAAACGATAGCTAATGTTGCAAAATGGATAGACGAGAATGAATTTTTATCTAGAGGGCTCTAACGCTTGAGACTTGTTGTCATGGAAGCAAATTGATTTGAGATTTTGTGAAAGGTTGACTCATGTCAAACATCAAAGCTTTAGCTCTAACACACGTTTTTGTCATTTCATGACTCTGGCGTACTTCAAAATATTGCCCTTGTATTTAGGAAGTCTCTAATGACTACTCAATGGCATGATTTCATGTTTAGCATACTCAACCAGCGTGCCAAAATCTGCCCCAATTTCTTTCATGAACTGAAATGGAAATTTTGCTATAATGAGACAGAGTCTTGTAGATACTTCCTACGTATCCCACCACAAGAATCAAGTCAAACGTAGTTCCAAAATACATAAAGGATAATATTACTAAAATGTGACCGAACCTGATGTGGATTACATACGTATCCCACCAAGGGAATCAGGTTTGACGTACTTCAGTTACATATCAATAAGGATCGAATATTTTGAAATAAAGATGCCGAACTTGATATTTGACGAGAATCAAGCTGGTCATGGATACAAAAGATGATCAATGAAGCGTACAAAATAACATAATTTCTAATGATATTGCTACTTCAAAAAACTAAATCTTAGTTAATGACTCCCAACTATTCTTCTTCTGAGAGGCTCTATCACATGATCAATTCTTCTGTATTGCTTGGTTGTGGGGAAGAGCTGAATTAGCAAATTGCGGATAAGCTACTTGGGTGAGATTCTATATAGGGATGACTTTTGGAAGTTGGTACCACATAGATTGAGGGGGAGGCACCGGTCTCTGAATGACCCTACCATTATCCAACAGCTTCTGGATTTCTCCTTTCAAACAATGACATTCATCTGTTGTGCGGCGTAGCATGCCCGAGTGAAATGCACAATACTTGGTTGGATTGAAATAAGGTGGAGGGATTTTGGCAGGTTTTGGTTGCATGATACCAAAAGATTTCAATCTCTCAAAAATGATAGAAGGTCGTTCACTCAAAGGGGTAAAATTTCATGATTTTATTATCTTAGGTGCTGATGGTGGAGCATTTAACTCTTCGGCAATCACTCCTTTCCTTTTATCCTTGAGATGTGTCTCAACCGTCTTTCCAAGATTCTAACTTGATTCCACTGCCTTTCCTTGAGGTTCATTTTTTTCCAAGCTCTAATGAGACTCCATGGATTTTCTCTTCCAAAAGCTTAATCTACTAGTAATATTGGAGGAGGACCCATATTGATTAACAAAGTCCTTTACCAAGTCATTCCAACTAAACCATTTCCAAGTGTCTTGCTTTGTACCACATTAATGATGACCCTGTAAGTATCCTAACAAAGAGTCTCAGCTTAAATTCATTTCCTTGCCCTATGCATGCTAGCCAATCATGATATGCCTTCAAATGGGTTTGAGGACAACTTATCCCATTGTATATTGGAATGTCAACGAGATTAGCAATATCCTCATTTTTATTTTCTGCCATAACTAAATCTGACTTGGGTTGCAAGACTTGACCATTTCCCAAAGGAACATGGTTACTCTCTACATTGAGATATTTCCCACCACTTTCTCTATCCTTACTTGTCTTAGCCAAGCTACTGAATGCCTTTTCTAGCAAGAAAGAGTGCATATATGGAAAATACTGGGCATTACATTCATAAATGGGAGGTGGAGTTGTATGAATTGGAGAGTAGCCATTTTCATTGGACGAGTTCTTAAGATTGGCTATCATTTCCTTAATGCCATCAATTTCTTGCTCCATTTGTGCAACCTTTACTTCAAGCTTAACAAACTTATCTTGGGATGATTTTATTTTCTGGTCAGCAGCTTCATCTTCAACTAAGTCAATCACTACGATCGAGTCAGCCATATCATCTTTGAAGTTTTCTTTGCTTTGATGTTCAACTTAAGTCAACCTTTGGAAGAAAGATAGAATATAGATGGTAAATCCTCCACAATCAGCACCTATGATAAGGTGAAGGTAGAACTTTTAAGAATGCATTCCTAAGAAATCGATGGATCGAGTCTTATAATAAGGCTACGTATAAGAGGAGCCAAAAATTGGTAATTTTTATCTTGAAAATAATTTGTTGGTATTTGTATATAGACAAGCTCGAAATTTGGATAATTAATAAAGATGGTAGTCACTTGGACATGAAATGGTTAAAAAATATTTTATTAGCATTGGCAACTCATAAAGTTATCGAGGCCTGGGAATACGGTGTCAACCGTTTTGAGAGTTATGGGATAGTACTTCGACTCATACACAAAAATTTAGAATTAATGGGTGCGTGAAGATTAATCTCAACGACTCGAAATAAGACAATATAGACACTTGATAATTATTTAGAATAATTTGATGATGCAAATTGACCAAATAGTGGTCTTGTATTGTTCAATAAATTGTGTAAGCTTGGACATCTACCAACTTGAGAAACGTGAATTGACACAAAGGTGAAAATTCTAAGACATAGGTAAAATGCTAAATATATTTTATGAAACCTATTTATATTATATACTATTGGAGATATAGGTTTAGGCGTGTGTAAGAATTGAAGGTATATAATTATGTGAGGCACGAGTGGCAATATTTGAAAAATATGTAACCATATTTTTAAGAAAAGAATGCGAATAACCGTAACTCGCGAAATTAGATGGGAGAATTATATTACCTAATTATGAAAGATTACGCCAATTTTATTGAAATCTTACTATACACCTTGTTGGTAAAAGAAATCCTTGAGGCTCGTTGAATGCACGAATATCGAGGGATACCATTTCGAGCTGGTTAGAGAGTTTGCGGGCAAAAGGTCATACTTCAAAAATGAAAGGATATCTTAATAAGACTCTAAAAATTGAAATGGACTTAAGAAATGTGGACCTAAGAAAAATACCTAGATGGTTCTCTAGAGTCGTTAAAGAGCGCTAAGTGCGGAACGATTAGTGATTATTAGCATTAATTCGAAAAGATGATACAAATAAGTAAAATATATGAACAAATAAAGTATATATAATAGTATTAGCAAGTTGGATAATCTATTCTTTTTTCTTTCAAGTAAGCAACATAGCAAGTAAGTAAATAAGCAAGCATGTTACAAATTTTAAAGTATAACAAATAATTGTGCGTCCTAATATGTAAGGGGCCTCTTTGTGCCAGACGTAGGCCTAATTGTATTCGAAAAATAAATATGACATTATGTATCATTCCATTGCTATAAATTAATTAAATAATTTTATATTTTTTTAAAAGAAAATATAGTACATAAATCACTCAAACCTCTCTTTTTGGTCAAAAGAAAGAATATATTTTCATCAAAAGAATGTATATTAAAATATGTTTTGACATATCTAAACTTCTCGTTAATTATGTAATTTGAAAATTTTCATACATATAAAAAGTTAGTCATGCTCCTTTAATTAGGATTTAATTAATTCAAATTAAATGGTCCACATAATTGGCATGTTCACCATTCAAATAATGTACATATACGTGATAAGGTTTCACTTGGGGTTGAAAATCCACTTGGACACTTAGGCAATATGTTTGCGTTAAAAACTTTAAGAAATCAAAATACAGTAAAAGAGATAGACTAAATTCAAAAGGAAGGTTTAGATCTGAGCCCTCTAAATAATAACTTCGCCATCTCTGTTCTAGAAAGTAATGACCTCTAAGCAACCCAATCTAATTAAGTATCATAAGAAAAGTTACGTTAAATCCCCACACACGATAAACAAATAATTATAAATAACAGGTTAATACTCAAAACACATAAGGTATAAGGCAAGGCTGCTACAACAACAACTAATATCAGTATAGTCCCACAAAGTGAGGTCTGGGGAGAGCCTGTTTCCAATCGGCCCTCGGCTCAGTGAAGAAAAATAAAAACAAAAACCAAAATAAAAGAGTATTAGTAACTCCAGAGCAGAAATATCTTAAATAAGCAAGGCTATCAACAAGAAATGAAGGGGAACATCTGTTATTCCCTCCCGGCATTCCTTGACTTTTTAGTTCGGCTGTGTTTCAGGAAAGCAAGAGAAATGGATGAAGAGAAATCTGATATCGGGCCTAGCAGCAGCATGGAGTCTCAAAAAGTGAAACTCTTGTTGGGCAGTTAACCAGGGCTGAGGTCTAGATCCAACAAAAACTTCGAACGCGGCCTCTGGGTTAAAGGAGGGGGTTTAAGCTTAAACTTGGAGGGGATAGAGGGGTGGTTTAGAGCTTTAGGATTTTTAGGGGTAAAGGTGCAGGTGAAGCTTAAACTTAGAGGGGTGACTCAGAGCTTTAGGATTTTTAGGGGGTAAAGATGCGGCTCAAAACCATGAGCCAGAATAGATGCCAACAACATGTACTTATAGGGATGATGTTTAGGGCTAGGGGACCATTGAGCGGAATCAAACTATCCATTTGAATTTGATTTTGAATTTGTAATCGGACAAAAGAAAGGTTCAGGTTTACAGTAAGGTTACAGCAAAAATTGCGCCAAAGTCTGGTGCAAAGAGACATTGGCTCAAGGTAAGGACGAACTTTGTGCGAGAATGATGTGTACTTCTTCTGTCCAAAGTTGAAAGGTACTGAATTTTTAACATGGAAGAGGAAAAAGGAAGAAGAAGGGGAGGAGCATTTGTTTTGAAAAGAGAAAAGATAACCCTAGGCTAATTTTGGGATTGGGGTTTTTAAGAAAATAATCCTTTTGCGCTGATTGGATTAATTGGACGGAATGAGCCTGTTCTTGTGGGTCTGAAACTAAGGCTTAAGGGAATTTGGTGCTAGGAATTGCATTGAAGTTTGGGATTTTTACATATACATTCCATATAGCAAATCTTATAACCATCCATGTTTAAGGTTTGTGTTTATTATATTTAAGTATACCACCTTTCAATTTATGTACCAAAATTATATTTAAGGTTAATGATCAACTCATTAATTATTTGCTTGATTTGTGGAACAAAAATCCCTTGAAATAAGCCTCCTAAACTCCAGCTTCCTATTTCAAAATCAATCTTCCTCTTCACTATTGGGGGTTTCTCGCATCTAATGGACAACCATATTTGGCAAAGTGTGATGGTGTACGCTTGAGAAAAAGGTGGTAGTTGTATTACCATGATTCTGCCAATAATCCACTTACTATTGCTTTGTCTTTTTTATTTTCTATTTTATGAATTACACCATTATTTTGACCTTTGAGATTTTATTTCTTTGTGGTAGCCTTTTAAATATCTATTAATCCTTTCATTCATTTGTATAGAAATGTATTTTTGGTATCACGCCAAGCATATACTGATGACGAGACAAATCTCAAAGGCTGGAAGTGAGAGGGAGGAGAACTGGCTCTAATTTGTGTAAAAACATTAGAACTTTTTAATTTTTTATACTTTTGAATTAAAAGAAATGATTTTCTGTTGTTTTTTTGTGTGTTAAATTAATGAATTTAAACGAAGCAATATGGACATTGAAAATTCATATAATTATTCCAAATTGTTAGGATTTGAGGTTTAATTGTTATTATTATTAATATTTATAGTGTGTAGGCAGAACTTATCCCTCAACTATAAAGATACATTTCAATTGAATATTATTTTCATAAATTAAGTGGATTAATAGTTGAGGAGCTTTAACGGTAAATGTTTTGGATATTTACTACCAATCTTCTGTATAGAATTTAACTCTATTGATAATGATAACATTTTTAAAGGTAACTACAATTACCTACAATACAAAGTTCATATAACTACAGATATTGTAATTAATTGCTTAGATTTCATGGAAATTAACTACAATATTTTTCTTTATCTACAACATTTTTTCTTTACCTATTATTCGATAACACATTTCGAAATCACTTACAGTACATTATAACTACAATAAGCAAACAGTTTACATTACTCAAGTATATTAGTAAACTTCTTTATTATCGTCAAAACGTATTACAGCTACACATCAAATTCCGATAATCTAGAATAACTAAAATATGTTGTGGAACATCCCATTTCGCTTCATCGGGAAGAGGATTAACTGGCAATTCATATGTAAGTAGTAGGCTCTTAGTTGTGTAATACGGTGAGCAATAGTTGTCCGGCCTTTCATTCCTATGCCTTAATGATGCCAAAGCATGTGCACATGTAAGTTCATCAAGTTGGAATTGTCCACAGCTACATTTCTTATTTTCTAAACATACAATGTACCGCTTCACGCCACCTAACACAGTGTGTATATGATCTGTTGAAGCTCTCACCTACAATTCAAGATCAAAAAGAAAATAATAAGGTGTCAATAAGTTAACTATGTCAGCAACAATCAGTTAACTACAAATCAGCTACAAACAAACGGCATATAAACGTTAACTACATTTAACTACATTTTTAAACCTCTCTGGAAATACTTCATATAACATTAACTACTATTAACTACAATTATCTACATTTTTAAAACTCTCTGGAAATACTTCATAACTACATTTAACTACATTTAACTACAATTATCTACATTTTAAAACTCTCTGGAAATACTTCATAACTACATTTAACTACATTTAACTACAATTATCTACATTTTTAAAACTCTCAGGAAATACTTCATAACTATATTTAACTACATTTAACTACATTTAACTACAATTATCTACATTTTTAAAACTCTCTGGAAATACTTCATAAAACATTAACTACATTTAACTACAATTGTCTACATTTTTAAAACTCTCTGGAAACAACTTCAACATCTACTACTTTTTTTGTTTTTTTTTCCTGCACCAAACAAGAATATATTACCTTTAGTTTCTGGGATAATGTATTGTTATCTTCCAATTCTTTGTTGAATTAGTGCCCAATTGTAGACTGGAGAATTCCGTAGCTTGCAGTCTCATCAACCAAAATGGCGTCAACTTCAAAATCTCTGAAACTGCCATAGTTATCCCAATAACCATTACATTTAAGCATTATCGGAATTTTTGACATTGTAGAATCTCCTTAATGGCAATCACGGAGGAACTACAAAATAGATGAATGTAAACATCCTCAGCGACAATACAATACAAGATGATGGCTGAAATTCAAGTGTAGATTGTCTCAATTAGTAATCCGTAAAGAATTGCAGAATGATTGATTATGCTTGGAAGATATGTGCGCTAGAGCCTTTTCTGATTCGTCTCTAATAATGAGTCATCATGGAAATGAAAAGCCATTTAAAGAAGAAGGGATTAGGGGAATATGAGTTACCGCATATTGAAATCCAGTGAGATATATAGCGAGGGAGCATTCATCTTTTCCAATAGAGCAAAAGTAGACAAACCCGGCCAAAGTGTTAAAAGCAGTACTAGAAGTGTTCTTTTACTTTGTCTTGTCTGAATATTGTTTTAGCTTTTGAATGATCTTTTTCTTGTCTGCATGCCAAGTTAGCTTCGCTCAATTGGGGAAAGCGAGTAAAAAAAGGAAAAAGAATTAACTGATTTCACCTTTAATTGGTAGAAAATCAGTGATTAATTAGAAGCCATTAAGATAGGCGTTATTTTAGGCTACACTTTATTAAGAATCTATTTTCTACCTTAATTATCTGCATTATTTTTGGATGGGAAATCAGCAAATATTCCGTTTGGAATATATTATGTAACAAAAACATGGGATATGAGGGTAATAACCAAACAAGGTACAATAATGGTAATAAGGTTTGCTATATTGGATGTTTAGGTAAAAATCCCTTGAAGTTTTAGGTGATCAAATATTGGATAGCTCATCCCCTTCTTCAAAATTTTTTAGGGCTTCTAATTCTCATTAAATCTCTTAGTTAATCACATTAGCATATATAAATATTAAACAATAAATTAAGTTATTTGATGTGTCTTGTCAAAACATAAAAATTGAAGTGATACACTTTTTGCAAAAGCCGATGATGATGATGATGATGATGATAATAATAATAATAATAATAATAATAATAATAATAATAATAATAATAATAATAATAATAATAATAATAATAATAATAATAATAATAATAATAATAACAATAACAAATAGCCATAGTTTGTATTACAATATAGCAGAATAACTACATCATATTATTAGTGATATTAGAAGCTTAAAGAAATAATTTAGAAGAAAGGAGGGACAAAATTGGATGTCAACATCCGGAACGCCTGAAGAGTCCTATTTTCGGCGACAGAGAAAAGAGGAGCAAATGAGAGGACCCTGCTCACTGTATCCTCCAACAAATTGCAATCCAAAGGAATTACGAACGAGCAATAGGATCCATCCGCCCTCACCTCCATATGTGTAAGCCCTTCGTCGAATATCCTCGCCTCTTCGGGTACATCAGAGCCAGACTCGTAATTATCTAAGATCACTCTCCTCGCCCACTCCTTAGCCGAAGAGGGAATGTTGTCTTCCCTGATATTAACGGACCACTCCGAGGAGTAATCACAGACGCTTCTTGTCACCCTCATTCCTCTACGAAGGTGATCTCCACATCCGAAAGACGCGTGGTCTCTACATCCAAGGCCATACTGCCCCCCCTCCCCCCCCCCCCCACCGACTTGGTCATGGTCAACTCAGGTCTTCCCCATCGGCTCCTCTCCAACCACTCTCCTGGCAGCCTCTACCCTTCACCTTTTTAGCGGAACCTCTTCGTCTTCGCCCTGGTATGACTCATCGACCAAGTGAAACATTGTAGAAGCCGGAAGTAACTTGGTGACTAAGACCACGTAAGTCCAGGGTACGAGGAGTAGCAGCGGCCTGAGCAGGTTCACTTGCAGCTACAACGAGTACTAGCTTGGTCGCAATACCCACTAGCAAAAAGCAAGCATAGGAGCCCTCTCCCTCGCCCTATTTGAAGCCCTCCGACCTATAAACAAAGAAAGATAAATAAAAGAATATAGAAACAACGGTATAAAGGTTAACAATAAAAGTCAAAGGTAACTCACCAACCGCATGTCTACGCCCAAACCTCTCATTGAAGTGCTGTCACTCACGAAACCCTACAGTATACGGAAAAACCTGACTCACCCAGTCGTGAAGGTCAACGAATGGCGAAGGAGGATCCCGCTCGGCTGCAAAAATAGAAGGAGAGCGATCAGATTACCCAAAATAAACAATGAAGTCATTTGGAAGAACAACACTTACGAGTAAAGTTTCACTTGTCGGGAAACCCCCTAGGGTTTGATACCACGTGCTCTATCTTAGTATAGAAGAAATTTTCCTAAAAATGACAATTAGTTTTATCGTCCATCTTCACCATCAACCCTTGGTCCTACGGTGGTGCATATGAATCATCGTGCCCCTATGAAAACTTGGGGCGAAGAGGTAAAGCAGATGGCGAAGAGAAATACCACGGTTGGATAGCTTCGCGTACTTGATAAGCATAAAAAAAAGCTTGTATACATAAGGAGAGAGATGAGCTGGGAACACGTTGTAAAAATGACAAAAATCCTCCATCAAGAAAGAAAGAGAAAGTGTGTAGCCAACAACAAACGGGTACGCGTAAAATGTGCAATACCCTGGGCGATGTATTTGCACTACATCACTACCAGCGGGAATGATTTCAACATGGTCCGGGATTCGCCCCTTGGCCCTAAATACAGTAATCGTCGCCGCATCCATCGCTGAAACGATGGTTCAGGTTCTTCCTCGGGTGGGTTCTTGAAGTCCGACCTAGCCATCCCCGAATGTGGAATAATCTCATCCACGATTGGGAAGTTTTCATCTTCTACCATGGTTGCTCATTCCTCATAAGGAGGTGCGTCCACAGCCAACGTCACAAGATCAGAGGAAGCACTAGCTATTTTTCTGATTGTATGAGAAAAGGAAATGCAAAGATGAAGGAGATGATAATAGCAAAAGATACTAAAGGGAGAAAGAAAATACAGAAGTTGGAAATTCGAAAAAGAAAAGAACTCATGTTTCAAATGCTCTAGAAATGCAACAATGCAAACGAGGAGTGCCTATCCCTATTTATAAGAATATGGGCACCCCAATCGAGAAAGTCCAAACACCGCCTTATTAATTTTGAAACAGAAAAGGCGCGGGGAACGATGTAACGTACGGGGAATATACGTCATAATGACGTATGATGAAATGATGTCATTTCAAACTGATGTAACGGTCATGTGTGACTCTCGAAGCGCTACGCCACCACCTCGCCGTAAAAAGGGTCACTCGGCCAATGTGCTCAGATTTCTCAAGATTGCAACTAGCAAAGTTCGCTCACCGAATTTGGCCAAAAGCAACCCCGACGGACGGGGAGACTAACTGTATGGGTCAAAATCTTAATTAAGAGCCTGAAATAGGGAAATAAAGAATCAATTATACCGAGGTCATGCTTAAGAAGCAACATTGGCGAGTCGAGCAGTGAATGCCAAGGTCGAGCACTCAAATAGGAAAAAAGGGCTAGTTTAACAGTATGATATTTTTACAGAATATTCTAAAAAATATTCCATGTATTTGTACTTTCAATAGTTAAGGGGAATGTCCCATATAAGTAGGGAAAGAGAGAGAGAAGGAAATCTTTATCTATCTTGATAAGCTATCTCTAGAAAAGTTGATTCCCACATAACTACAAACATTATCTTTATCAAAATTCGATTTGTTGTGTTGTTCTAAGCTTTCCCATAATAGATCCTATAAAGCATTTGATGTTCACACGTTTGGCTATCTTACATCATTATCACAAAAGAGAATCATCCGTCTTGTTACATGTTTGGGTAAATTATTCTCTTTATTTACAGCTATTGCCATTTATCATATTTATCGCTTGTCTTCATTCCTTCATTTATTCACAAAAATATCATTAAACTTCTTTTTGACCTTAAATAGCTTTAAATGTGATTTCTAGGTTGTTACTTCCCACCAATCTTGAATCTAGAACTTTTTGTACTTAACTAGAATTTACCTATTACCATTCACTTAATTAGTTTAACAAAAAAGTTTAAGATTTCTTGGTCAAACACCATAGTCACATGAATTTAACTTAATACACATTGACAATCAGAAAGATTTTTTATTATATAGATATATTTTTATATGTTTATATAATCTGTTCCATTTTCAAAGTTAATAATTTCTCTTTCATAAACAGTTACCAATAGTTACTAGATCATTTTTTTTAGTTGCTATGAGATAGTGCAAAATTTCTTTTATACTGTCAGCTTAGAGATAAAATCTAGTTTCAAAATCAACTTTTTATGTTCTCTATAATGGTTAATGTCTTAGCGATAGAACGTAATCACAAGCCTCAGCAGATACCAATAGGGACGACACCCTATTACCTCCGGAAGTTTTATTTTGAGGCTTTTTTTTTATCTTATAAATTTGTGAACAATAATCTTATACTTCTGGGTCCATAAAAATTTGGATCCACAAATTTATGAGATAAAAAAACCTCATACAATTAGTGTCATATGAGACACAAAATAAAATTTTCCCAATTGGCACACAATCTTTAGAAAAGTTTTATTTTATGTCTCGTACAACTGATACTAGTTATACAAAACTCATTTTTATCTCACAAATTTGTGGACCAAATATTACAGAAATTTGAGCATACGAGACTGAAATAAAAAATGTGTCCCATACAATTAATATGAATTGTATAAGTCACACCCAATCTTTGGCATGGCCATCTGTATTACGTACTCTTTAGCTGTTGGGACCAATAACTTTTTTTAGCCCCATTGCTTTGAAATTTCTTGTCTCGAAAGTACCTCTGTTTCTAAAAAAAATGACAGAATTCAGAGAGTACTGTTTGACGGTCAGAATACAGTGTCAACAAATACTAGAGAAATTGGTTAACTCTCCAGATAATACTAGTATTACTCCTACTAGTATAAATTTTTTGCAACGAAAATACCTTCTTTTGTTCCCAAAATTTTCAGTATAAATTTAAAAAAAAAGGTGTTAAAAAAATATTCCATATATGGAGTGTAAGAAGCAGAATATTGGAAAGAAAATTGAATGAGAGAGTTACGTGTTTGTCTCTCTCAAAGATCCCATAAAGATATGTGCAGAAGATACAAGAAAAGAGGAAAGAACTGGTGGGTAGTCCATATTTCCTTGATTATCCAAGCTGGAGAGATTGATCGATCATATTGCTTCTGGTGTTTGGACCCACATAAATCAAATACTGAGTGCACTTCAGTCTGCTTACATTATAACACCAGCTTTAAAACCATATCATTATCATTAAGAATTTATCAATAATAAGTTGCTCCTCCCCTTGTTCGGTTATATTCTAGTGACTTGCCCTATTGAATGATGAGTTTAGGTTCTATACACTAATCACTAATAGTGCAACAATGTTTATAGAATAAGATTATTTATAAAGTAATTATATGTATGTTTCTCTAAAAAATCATTAAATGGTAATATGATAAAAATGAAAAGTAACATGTGAACATATATTAAGCTATATATTAATAGTGTAAACAATCTTTTCCCTGTGAGTTACAAGTCCTTGAGCAATTAGTGTATACCCTACGACAAGAATATTATAAATGGGTTAACTCATATCTAGCAATACAAAATTTTCTAGTTAAACTCCATATTAAAACATCTTGCTAACTTTAGATTTTCCTAAATTTCTACTTAAAATCGCACAAGGGGAAAATGATAGACACAGCTACTTTTGGAGAGCCAAAGTCCACAAAAGAGCGAACTAGTAACAACTAACATGCAAAGATGGGATAACTTTGACTTACTCAAATTCAGCCTCGACCATCACTGTGTCCTGACAGACCTTGCGATGGCTTGTTTTGTTACTTTTCACACAACACAATTCATAGTTCGAAAACAAAAGTAAGTGTGAATCTTTGCCAATCCAATTTGATGCACATGACATGATCTTACGGTCAAAGTTGAAAAGGCATGCTACCCCTTTTGAAAATTTTGGAGGTGTACAAGTTGATCATGAGTTCGATGGTCATGATTACACTTCCCTGCATGATGAATCTGAGAAACATAATGAATGTTTGACTATTCCTCCAAAAAAAGGTTACTATTTCATCTCTATAAAGATAGTATACGAGCTGGTTTGCGTGCACAAATTATTTCAATCGGATTCCTGCTATCACCCACCGGCACAATCACTTGCCACCTTCAATTAATTGGCAGACTAAATTTACAGTTCCTCATAGTTAAATGCAGTAGTATTCTCTAATACAAGCTACTGTTTTTAGCTACAAGGTCTGCATGCAAGTTTTACTTATGTAAGTCATTATGCCAGGTAATGTGCCTTCAAGAATTAAAGAAGATAGAGATAGTGATTCACCAAAAGAAAGCGACAGCCAACGTTACAAGGAAAGCCAACTAATTAGTATGAAGTGTAATCTTAATCATTTTTACTTCCATCAACTTTCTTCTTGCACCAATTAAAGCATGAAATGCATGTCAACTAATATCTACCACATTGACTATTGGTCATTGAATCCATGAACACCTTTTGCCGCACACAAGCATTCATAAGATCCGTCATTTTCTATTTCCTTCCTTGAAAAAGACCCACCATGAGTGCTCTACAGACCAACAGCTTCCAGCTTTAGAATTTATGTGAAAGAGGCTGGCTAACACAAATATCAACTACCACGTTTGAAGTGTTCTTTTATGAGTTTTTCGGCATAAGAAGGGTACTTATCTCGAATGTACTGTCTTAAACACTTCTGGTAGGAAAAGTCTATCCATCCACCATCAGTTCTTACGACAAAGAGACACCTAGAACGTCTGAACTGGGGATGCCGATCGACCTACAACATAGGGAGGCTATTAGTCAACTCAAAAAAGCAGATATTTTCATAACCAGCATCAAAATTTCTGCCACTTATATTAAAGACCTGACTGCTACATTAGCAAAACCAACTGTATAGAAGAATTACTCAATGATCAAATGTAGTTTGAGAATACAAATCTATGCACAGGAATGAACGAGAAGAATAATGCAGTTTGCACACAATGACTAAATGCTAATGCACCAAACTAAACTAAAAGTCAGTTCAATCTCTACTAACAGATCAAGCAACCACAGTATCATCTAACTATGCAACCAACCATAATTGAGTCGAGGCCACATCCAATTTTATCCTCACAATGGGGATGGTAAGCAAGAAGCTTGTCTACCACTATTTTCTCATCTTCTGCTGTCAGACGTTCTCCATCCATATACCTGGAAACAAGGAAAAGCCCAAACATTAGGGCAAAATTCAACAGACAAGCAAGAGAGATGGTTAGTAAGTAGAAGAATAAGCATCAAGATACAAAAGACAGTAAATAGACAAGAGGGGTTGCTCTGATGGTAAGCAACCCCCACTTCCAACCGAGAGGTTGTGAGTTCAACTCTCCCCAAGAGCAAGGTGGGAAGTCCTTGGAGGGAAGAATGACGGGGGTCTATTTGGAAACAGCCTCTCTGCCCAAGGGTAGGGGTAAGGTCTGCGTACATACTACCCTCCTCAGACCCCACTAAAATGGGATTATACTGGGTTGTTGTTGTTGTTGTTATACAAAAGACAGTAAATACATGTATAGAAGGACAAAATAAAAAGAATCTGCCATGCATAGCTATATAGTAAATTCATAACCTGTTAAACATAGCAACTTTTTTTTCTCTCGATAAGGATGTTAAACATAGCAACTTCAACTGAAAATTAACAGGCAATACCACCCCATTCATAACATTACTGTTTTTTACTTGAAGAGAAGATCATTTCTTTGTTGAGAAAGAACAGAAGATCATTTTCTATTTTCAACTTCACACTAGCCAAATTAGATGAAAAACAACATGACAGAAATACATTAAGCCAAATAGTATAACAAATTACAGCAACGGCTATGCTTCACCCTCAACTAGTTGATCTAGAGGACAATAGATTTAAAAAAGGTATTAATATATACAGATCCCATTTATTTTTTTTAAAAAGCAAGTCAAATCTTGCGCCTTCAACTGAAAGCTAATTGAAGTTTATAATAGTGGCAATGCATTTTCCAAGTCAATGAGAAGGAAGATGGATTTTCATTTATAGCAAGCTAGACCCTGAAACACTGTGCAACGCCAAATATGGTCTCCTTGTGCACTTTCTGAAGTAAGAACTAAAGGAGAATAAAAACTAGTAATTACCTAAGATCTCTTTCTAGAAATTAATTTCTTGAAATTCTTTTCTTCGCCTATAGACCCATTTGAAAACCTTACCTTCTGACTTTCGATTGCGACCAATATAACCAGAATAGAGCAGAAACTGTCAACTATTGCAGAGAGGGTGATGCAGCACATAATGAAACATACAGAGAAGCCTAAAGAAAGTTCTTTTGCTCATACCTTTTGCAAGTGTAGGACTTCCACCTCACTTCAGTTGTATTATATCTTTTGCAATAATTTCAGGTTCATTAGGTACTTATGGTAATCTCCAGGCTCATTGTGGCAGGCACAAAATCCTGGAATGTTGCTAAACTTTTATATTTGGTTGAGTAACGTTATCATTCAGATTACCGAAATGTGTTGAGTAACGTTATCATTCAGATTACCGAAATGTTCTCTAGCACCTAAGGGCAGCCCTGTGCACTAAGCTCCCGCTATGCACGGGGTCCGAGGAAGGGCCGGACCATAAGGTTCTAGCACCTAAGGAATCTTATTCTTTATGCGCTGTTATTTTTACAAAGGATGCAGTACAAAGTATAAGAGTTTGCAAACTCATAAAAACATGTTGACTCCTTCTGCTCAGTGCATACTTCAAACTACACCATTAACACTCAAGGCAACATAGTTATTACCTCAGCCACAGTGTTATGCTGATAGTAACATTAATTATCAATGACTTCTTACAATAATTTCAGAATTCGTAAGAGTTCTAATTGTTTGGTGATCTTCTCCGAGACACAATTCCTCCAGCATGGTTGTAAAAAATTATTATTTACCGAATATAGTCAGGAAAGAAAGGTTCCTTCACACGGTTCATGAATCTTGAAGTTAAGAAGAAAGCACAGATCTTATAAACTTTTCTCTCAAAAAAATAAAACGAGCTCATCATTAGAAATCCTATGGCCAAATCGAAATCGATTTCTTTGCTCTTCCGCTAGTTTGATCTCCCAGAACTGATCCATGATGATCTAGGAACTATAGCAATCAAATGTCTTTGCATGCCACAGGGAAAATCTAAATAAATCTGCATTCATTTCCTTGTAAATAATAGGTTTTCCCAGTGGAAAAGATGAAAGAGTAATTTAACTTGATCAGAATTCTCATGTAAGGTAATAATGGCTCATCAACACAGAAAGGCAGAACATTGATGTATCACAAAAGGGGTCCGACACCTAAATCGGAGAGAACAACTACTTGAAATTGGATAGTAACTCGCAGATGCATAGAAGATGTAACCATAAGGGAAGCTCACGGAAGAAAAGCATATCAATCTGATGATAAGGAAAGTCATAGAAGGCGTTAAACATAATTGTAGAAAGGCCTTTCCCAAACAAACTGACTCTTGGCAGTTTACGTTAAAGTTAATACTTCAGTGTCTGTATCTTCAGAAAAGGAAAAAAGATATTGCATTTTGAAAAAGAAACTCTTTTAAAAAGGATTTTCCCTCTTCTCCACTAATGATCTATACCTAGGATGTACAGCTAGAACTGTACTCTAGAAAGCTATTCAGGCAGTAAACGTGCTTTGACTATGAACTTCGCTTTCAAAGAAAAAATCACTGAGAAATAGTTATTATCCTCATCTATTAGAAAAGGGAACATCATTGATCACTTGAAGAGACTTAGGCATAAACGGCATCCTTCGTGTAGACTGGTGGAATACACAATCAGCTGAATTCATGTTATTAGAAGAAGAGGGTCCAAACAAACTACCAGATTAACACTAGTCAACACCCAAGGAACTCTCCCATGATCACTACCCAGCAAGCATGCTACGCTGACTTCACAGCATTATGAGTCGCACTGACTCATTTGGCTGTTTTGGGGAGGGGGGTGTTGTTATTTGCAAGGCCTCATGGTTAGCAGCAACAAACCACTATCATTGTCCACCATAATCAACCATTCATAATGATCGATTAGAAACACCGGCATTTATGTTGCTTCCGAGTATATAAACAACCCCAACACATTCAATAGAAAAAGAACCCAATAACAACACTTCATCAACAGAAAAAAAAACCCCCAACACCGTTAACAAAGAAAGGTGGGAGAATATCAGAAACACAAATGATGTTTCGACTTTTGAGAAAACTAGTCCTCATTATTATCTGTTCTTTTCCAGTTTTCGCTTGTGTTTAATTCTATGAGAACACTACTGATTTGAGCGTTACAATTTGACTCCCATGATTCCCCAAAGGCTTTGGTCTAGTGGTGAGAATGCAAACACATGATGTATGTTGAAAACCCAACCACAGACAAAAGCCAGGCTTTTAAGTGGAGAAATACACCGAGTGTCCGAGTTTCAAACCTTGCTGCACTAGTCCTTAGGGTTTTCTTGTTATCGGAAAGATAAATAAGAGAAGAGTTGACTCCCAGGATCCCTGGGATTCTCAGGTCAAATATCTCTTTTTTCTTTTCTCTTTTATCTCTACTCTGTTAGAAGTCTAACTGTATTAGAAGTCTAGTCTAAACTGTATTAGGAGTAGGCTAGGTTATGTGTATTATATATAGGCTGTGTATTATATATAGGGCTCATTGTATCATGTTTACATATCAATTATATATTCTTCTCCCGTGCCTTCTCACATGGTATCAGAGCTTTGGTGAGAATAGTATAGCTGTGCGTCATTCCAGCTATTTCCGGGAAGAAGACCTCGTCGCCGTGCAATTTTCCGGCGACTTAACAGGCTGTCCGTAATCTAAACTACCTTTTCTGTTGGTGTTGTGCAAAATCCGAGACCACCACGAGGTTTGGGAGAGAATTCCGACCAACCCCAGAAAAAATCACCGGAAACCGACGCTTCACGCGCCCCCACGCGCGGCAGGACCCTCGGCGCGTGAAGCCCACGCGCCGGCGCGTGAGAGCCTTTCCGGCCACTTTTTCCGATCGCTCCAGAAGGACAGTTTAGTCGGAATATAATTCCGACCCTACCCATCCACTTATTGTTCGATTCCGACAACTTTGATTTTTTCCGGCGACCTACAGTGATTTTTCCGGCAGCTACAGTACTTTCCGGCCAATATTTCTTCAGGACAGTTTGCTCCTACTTGAATTCCGAGCCTATCCATATTTTTACTTTTCAATTCCGACAACTTTGAATTTTTCCGGCAGCTACAGTGCTTTTCCGGCAGCTACAGTGTTCCTGTTTTCCGGTAGCACCAGTTTTCAGTCCTCTGTTCAGTTTCAGCGAGTTTTCAGTTGATAATCCAACGATGTCTTTGGGACTAGATGCTTTCGGGCCTAAAAACCAGGGTTCTGGCAGTTCCGGTATTATGATTACCTCAGAACCTTTAATGGGAGGTTCAAACTACCTAGCTTGGGCTTCGTCTGTCGAGTTGTGGTGTAAAGGCCAAGGTGTTCAGGATCATCTAACCAAAGAGTCTGGTGACGGAGATGCAAAAGCCAAAGCACATTGGGAGAAGATTGATGCTCAGTTATGCAGTATTTTGTGGCGATCTATTGATTCCAAGTTGATGCCCTTGTTTCGTCCATTCCAAAAATGTTATTTGGTTTGGGAAAAGGCTCGTACTTTATACACTAATGACATATCTCGTTTCTATGACGTGATATCGCGGATGACAAATTTGAAGAAACAGGAATTGGATATGTCTACTTACTTGGGTCAAGTGCAGGCAGTTATGGAGGAATTTGAGACGTTGATGCCAGTTTCTGCTAGCGTTGCAAAGCAGCAAGAGCAACGACAAAAGCTGTTTCTAGTTCTTACTCTTGCTGGGCTTCCTAATGATCTTGACTCAGTACGCGATCAGATTTTGGCTAGTCCGACTGTCCCCACAGTTGATGAATTATTTTCTCGCTTACTTCGCCTTGCTGCAGCACCAAGTCACCTAGTGAGCTCATCACAGACACTTGATTCATCTATCCTCGTCTCCCAATCCGTGGACAATCGGGCTTCTCATACTATGGAGTATAGACGAGGAGGAGGTCGTTTTGGAAGATCTAGACCCAAGTGTTCTTATTGTTATAAACTTGGTCACACTCGTGATGTGTGCCATTCTTTACATGGTCGACCAACAAAAAATGCTTATGTTGCTCAGACCGAGCCTACAGGTAACCAGGGATTTTCTGTATCTGAAAGGGAGTATAATGAGTTCCTTAAATATCGAGCAAGTAAGCAGACGTCTCCACAAGTAGCCACTGTTGCTCAGCCTGATACTTCTGTTGCTGGTAATTCTTTTGCTTGTGTTTCCCAGTCTAGTCCTCTTGAACAATGGGTGGTGGACTCAGCTGCTTCTGATCATATCTCTGGTAATAAATCCCTTTTGTCAGATATTACGTATTCACAGTTTCTTCCCAACGTTACCTTAGCTAATGGGTCTCAAACTAAAGCAAAAGGAGTTGGACAAGCAACTCCTCTACCCTCTGTCACTCTAGATTCCGTCCTTTATGTCCCTGGCTGTCCTTTTAATCTTGCATCTGTGAGTCGTTTGACTCGTGCCCTCCATTGTGGAATATACTTTATTGATGACTCTTTTATTATGCAGGACCGCAGTACGGGACAGACGATTGGAACAGGACTTGAATCAGACGGACTCTACTACCTTAACTCCCTAACATCCTCTAAGGCCTATCTAGCTGCAGATCCTCCAGACCTACTTCACAGTCGTTTAGGACATCCTAGCTTGTCCAAACTTCAGAAGATGGTGCCTCGTTTGTCCAGTTTATCCACATTAGAGTGTGAGTCATGTCAGCTCGGGAAACATACCCGCGCCTCCTTTCCTCGTAGTATTGAGAGTCGTGCAGAGTCTGTTTTTTCTTTAGTTCATTCGGATATATGGGGTCCTAGTAGAGTATGTTCAACCTTAGGATTTCGTTATTTTGTTAGTTTCATTGATGATCATTCAAGATGTACTTGGATTTTCTTAATGAAAGATCGTTCTGAGTTGTTTTCTATATTCCAAAATTTTTGTGCTGAAATTAAAAATCAATTTGGTGTTTCTATTCGCACCCTTCGCAGTGATAATGCCTTAGAATATTTGTCCTCTCAATTTCAGCAATTTATGTCCTCTCATGGAATTATTCATCAGACCTCTTGTCCTTATACCCCTCAGCAAAATGGGGTTGCAGAAAGAAAGAATAGGCACATTATTGAGACTGCTCGCACACTTCTCATTGCATCTCATGTTCCGCTGCGTTTTTTGGGGCGATGCAGTTCTCACATCTTGTTATTTGGTTAATCGGATGCCTTCATCTCCCATCCAAAATCAGATTCCGCATGAGGTATTGTTTCCTCAGTCACCCTTATACTCTGTCCCCCCTCGTGTGTTTGGGAGCACTTGTTTCGTTCATAACTTAGCTCCTGGGAAAGATAAGTTAGCTCCTCGTGCTCTCAAGTGTGTCTTCCTTGGTTATTCTCGTGTTCAGAAGGGCTATCGTTGTTATTCACCTGATATTCGTAGGTACCTTATGTCAGCTGATGTCACATTTTTTGAGTCTAAGCCTTTCTTTACCTCTTCTGACCATTCTGACCATCTGGCTATATCTGAAGTTTTACCTATACCGGCCTTTAGGGAGTCTATATCTCCTCCTTCACCTTCCGCTACAGAAGTCTTACCCATTCCGAACGTTGGACCACCTACTGTGGCTCCTCCTAGACTCCATGCACAAGACACTCCACTCTTGACATATCATCGTCGTCCTCGCCCAGCATCCGGCCCGGCTGATTCACTTCCTGCACCTGACCCTGCTCCTACTGCGGACTTGTCTCTTCCGATTGCACTTCGGAAAGGTATACGGACCACCCTTAATCCTAATCCCCATTATATTGGTTTAAGTTATCATCGTTTGTCATCACCCTATTATGCTTTTCTATCTTCTTTGTCCTCTGTTGCCCTCCCTAAGTCTACAGGTGAAGCATTGTCTCATCCAGGGTGGCGACAGGCTATGACTGACGAGATGTCTGCTTTACATGCGAGTGGTACTTGGGAGCTCGTCCCTCTTCCTTCGGATAAATCTACTGTTGGTTGTCGTTGGGTGTATGCAGTCAAGGTTGGTCCAGATGGTAAGGTTGATCGTCTTAAGGCTCGTCTTGTGGCCAAGGGGTATACTCAGATATTTGGGCTTGATTACAGTGATACCTTCTCTCCAGTGGCTAAGATAGCATCAGTCCGCCTTTTTCTCTCTATGGCTGCTGTTCGCCATTGGCCCCTGTATCAGCTGGACATTAAAAATGCATTTTTACACGGTGACCTTGAGGATGAAGTTTATATGGAGCAACCACCTGGGTTTGTTGCTCAGGGGGAATCTCGTGGCCTTGTATGTCGCTTGCGTCGGTCACTTTATGGTCTAAAGCAGTCTCCTCGAGCCTGGTTTGGTAAGTTTAGCACTGTTATCCAGGACTTTGGCATGACTCGGAGTGAAGCTGATCACTCTGTATTCTATCGGCATTCTGATTCACGTCTCTGTATTTATCTAGTGGTCTATGTTGACGACATCGTTATTACCGGCAATGACTAGGATGGTATTACTAAATTGAAGCAACATCTCTTTCAACACTTTCAGACTAAGGATCTGGGCACACTAAAGTATTTTCTGGGTATTGAGGTCGCACAGTCTAGCTCTGGTATTGTGATCTCACAACGGAAGTATGCCTTAGATATTCTTGAGGAGACAGGAATGACAGGTTGTAAACCTGTTGACACTCCAATGGATCCGAATTCTAAACTTCTTCCAAGACAGGGGGAGCCTCTTAACGATCCTGAAAGATATAGGCGGTTAGTTGGTAAACTAAATTATCTTACAGTGACAAGACCTGACATTTTCTTTCTTGTGAGTGTTGTGAGCCAGTTTATGGGTTCGCCATGTGATAGTCATTGGGATGCAGTTGTTCGCATTCTTCGGTATATAAAATCAACTCCAGGTAAAGGTTTATTGTTTGAGGATCGAGGCCATGAGCAGATTATTGGATACTCCGATGCTGATTGGGCAGGATCGCCTTCTGACAGACGTTCTACTTCTGGATATTGTGTCTTAGTAGGAGGAAATTTGGTATCTTGGAAAAGCAAGAAACAGAATGTGGTTGCTCGGTCTAGTGCAGAAGCAGAATATCGAGCAATGGCTATGGCGACATGTGAGCTTGTTTGGGTCAAACAGTTGCTCAAAGAGCTGAAATTTGGTGATGTTAGTCAGATGGGACTTGTGTGTGATAATCAAGCAGCTCTTCATATTGCGTCAAATCCAGTGTTCCATGAGAGAACTAAGCACATTGAGATTGACTGTCACTTTATCAGAGAAAAGATACTCTCGGGAGATATTGCTACAAAGTTTGTAAAGTCAAATGATCAGCTTGCAGACATTTTCACCAAGTCCTTCACTGGTCCTCGTATTAACTACATATGTAACAAGCTCGGTACATATGATTTATATGCACCAGCTTGAGGGGGAGTGTTAGAAGTCTAACTGTATTAGAAGTCTAGTCTAAACTGTATTAGGAGTAGGCTAGGTTATGTGTATTATATATAGGCTGTGTATTATATATAGGGCTCATTGTATCATGTTTACATATCAATTATATATTCTTCTCCCGTGCCTTCTCACATACTCCATGAGAAGCATTTTTTTATGAAGTTGGCTTCTTCCAAGTTGAGATATTCACACTGAAGCCAGCACCAAAGACCAACACAAGAAAGATCGACGTTCAGACAACTTCACAAAGATATCTCAAGTCGGGGATTCAAATATAATTCAATGATCATCTGATTTTAAATTATTAAAATTTTGACTTAATATTATTGCATTCAGACAACTTCATCAAAATCTCTCAGGTTGATTAAGAGCCAATCCAGTCATCAACAATCTTATTGTTCAATCTAACTCAGTATTACATTAATTGAAAATGTCATAGAAATACGATAACCGGATAGAGAAAAGATAGTTTATCATAGAGAAAGAGAGATAAAGAGAAAAGAAACAGATGTTGTAGACAAAGATAAAACTTTTAAGGCTGGCTAGCATTGTTCTTGTTATGTGAATACATTACATAGTGACATAAAGGAGAGGAAAGGGAAAGAAAAAGGATAATCTAATCCCGCCTAGACCCAAAACAACCCAATTGTAGGGTTGCATAATGAATTGACGTTTGGGTTACTTATAAGTTCTCACAGCACTCTTCTAATGTATAACTACATCAGTTTTGATTATTCTTAACAGCATGAAAATTTACTTTATAAATGACGAGAATTGCACCAAAACAGGCATTAGCTGAATTGGAGAGTTCGCTTCAAAAAGGTAAAAGGTCTTTAGGTTAATTGTGTTGTTGCTTTGTGGCCATAATTCTTATTTACCACTTCTTAAACACAGTTTTAAGATAAAACTGTTGGCCTAACTAACGGCTCACATTTAGTTATCAACCACAGAGACCTTGGATATCCTCATAGTAATGATTGATCAATATTGTATACAAATCATGTTTAAGCTAGTATCAAGTAAAAAAACTACATTAATTTACTTATTTGAAATAAAAGGAAGGTCTAATAAATATTTTACCCATCCAATTTACGACCAAATCTATGTTACACACCTGTTGACCACGGGTTTCATTTTACACACCAAACCTTTCAAAAGTGTGTCAATTACACACTACTTTTGACCAGCATCAGGGACGTGTGAAACACGACCAATGGGCGCGTGAATAATCATTTTCTGCCTGAACTGACAAATTAAAACGGATATTTACTGAAAATGGGCCCATTTTCTTAACCCTAACACCCAATTCTTCATCTCCCTCTTATTAAAAGCCACCATTTTCATCTTCCTCATCTTTAAAGGTGGAAAACAATTTCTAAAAAATTCAATCCCATCTTCACCTTCCAACATCTAATATTTAGAAGCTGGTTATATTTGGTCAATTAAAGTGCAATACATTATCATTCTTCCCAAATAAACCCTAACTATTTTGACCGACCCATCTAAATCAGAAGGGTTGAACAACCTTAAATGCGAATATTAAACTGAAGAAGAAACAACAATTAGCAGATTTGTGCCCGTCAGATTAGCTTCATAGGTTAGGGATGAAGAACAGGATTTTGAAATTGGGTTTCTGCTTCTTACTCTGGTCACATAGGTGTTTTTAAGTAACCAGGTCAGGTCTTTCATGGGTCCGATTTAAGAAAAGGGTCGGGTTAGCTATTTTAATTAAAGAATCGTTGGTTTTTTAATTTAAAAAAGCGTGTGTAACCAACGCATTGAATATTAAAGAGGCTAGTCAAAAGTAGTGTGTAATTGACACACTTTTGAAAGGTTTGGTGTGTAAAATGAAACTCTTGATCAATAGGTGTGTAACAGGGATTTGTTCGTAAGTTGGATGAGTTAAATATGCATGTCGCCTAAAAGGAACTATACTGTAAGGAGTTACTTTCAACAACAATAATAGTTGACACAGGACACATGCGCCAAAAAATAGTCTCTCTACCCTAGGGTAGGGGTAAGGTCTGCGTACACACTACCCTCCCCAGACCCCATTAAGTGGGATTATACTGGGTTGTTGTTGTTGTTGTATTCATGTCTAATTCTCAATTGTGTTAAGTATTGATTTTTAAGAGTTCTAGAAATTGTTGATGTCTTGATAGTGGTCAAACAAAATTTATTCAAATAAACTAGTTAATGAACTTCTCCCAAAAAAAACTACACAATGCATCTTACATTAGTCTCATTACTATATTTCTATCATTTCAACTCTCTTCCTCAAATTATTTAGAAAAGCTAAACGCTACCTAAATCCCGAGATACTTGTCCTGCTTTCTAATTCATTATAAAAGTCATTTCTGTTTCTCGAGATGTAAACTTGTTTTTCTTATACTACCATATAGTCCCTTAAAATATAGCATTGACAGAGTGGCATTATACCTATCTAATGCAGTTAAAGGTTTTAAACTATCATAGAGTTTGACTTTTCCCTTCATTTACACATCATTCTCCTACAAAAAAAAATCAGATCATTCATAATCTCTAGCTGCAGAAAGTGGTATTAAGAGGTAAATTATCATTGACTTACTACAGTTTGGAGGATACAGAAGCAGACCTACACGATCAGCTTTCCAATTCAATAGGCAAAGAATTATAGGTCATTTTCTAAGATTTTCTGGATCTTTGGTGCTAAAGGATCTTAGTGGTTAGCCTAAGCTCAGGCTCCTCAAGGTGGAATTCACAGTCTTTACTTTGCTTCTTATCATTCTCCGACTATTGAAGTCCACACGCCACTCTTCCTAGGGGCGTACGCACGATTTCTCGTAATCGATGTCAATATTTAAAGAGATAGATGAAAAATCCAATATGATGATATCATATACTAAAAAAATACAGTTCAAATCATATTAATAAAGTACATTACTATAACTCTCCTCAGTGAGTGTTTATTTACTCTTTTGGAATGGACTTATAATATTCCAATTGAAAATAGTACTTCTTTTTGTAGGTAAGAACCAAACATAATCACTAAAAGACTATCCATTTGTTTTTTATATCAATTTCGCCAGCAAAAAAGGAAAAAAAAAGAATAGCAAGATAACTTACAATAGAAATAGTTGCAAGCAACACACAAAATCCCCAAAATTGCAAATTGGAGTGATTTTATTTGTTGGGGTCTTAGGTTTGATGAAATAATTACATTCCAAAAGACATTGATTTCAATAAGTCCTTGCTTTTGTTTGACACTTAGCCTAGACCCAACATCCAACAATGCTCAAACCTTCAAAAACAAAACAGACGTAACCACTTGGTTCGAACCCGCATCACTAGTATTTATTTCAGGCAATTGACCGTCTGAGCTGAGCCTTCGTATGTGAAGAGCAGTGTCATTTCGATTTATTTATTAGTTATGTCGTTTTTGCTAATAATCAAATACTCTATATTTAGCAAAATTTTCCGGCGATGACACCGATTAAGCTAAGGTGGCTCGGCCCCTGACTCTTCCTATTCGTGAAGCAGCTGTAATTTTGCTTTCATTGCTGAAACAAGTTCTTTTAAGCACAATGACTAATACTTTCCTAATTTCTAGAGCCATAGGATATATTATTCGAACAATAGCCTTCATAAAAAGCTGTTATTGTGTTATCCTCTTGTAGGAGAGTGATCCTTAGTGTTTTGCTAATGTTGAATTTCTCTTGGTCCAAAAGTACTAAAGGTAAATGAATTAGCATCCATGTCAAATTAAAGTATGCATTTGCACTAATAAAAAGCAAGCATTAAGCCACAATCAACACACCATAAGCTCAAACGAGTAGCTGTGAAATAAATGCATCGGTAACCAGCATGAATATATTAATCGACTTATAGTGAAGAACTAATGTTAAAACAATGATCGAGAAGTAAAATAAAAGAATTAAAATATGGAATAGTTTACTGAATTTGAATTCTTCAACGGGGAGCTTGTTGTATAAAATTAAATTGAGACCACGAGAGTAAATTAAAGAAGAAGATAGCATACCTATCGGAGTGGATAATTTCTTTGGCGAGGAAAATAACGGGCTCAATGTCTTTGAGTATCTGAGTTTCTCGTTGTTTCCATTTTCTATAGTCCGGGTCGGGCCACCTCGGGTACTTGGGCGGGTCCTTGGTCCTTAGTGCGGTGGTAGTATTGTCCTCATTGGACGCAGAGTCATCGTAGGGCTGACCCGACTCTGAAGCAGCTGAAAAAAGCCTTGGAGCAAGTAATACGAAGCTAGGACTCCGGAGATGTTGATTACAGAAGCGGAGCCGGAGAAGAGGGAACCCTCTGAGGAGCAGCGGAGCAGCCATTGTTAGCGTTTCTGCGAGTGATCAGTAATTTTGACTATGACCCAAAAGTAGAAGAGAAAACCAACATAGCCACTTAAGTATGGGTATTGAAGAATTTTGGTCCTTTACAAATATACTACTGAACATAGACATTCTTTATATTTGCAAAAGTGGGACAGTTTAGGCCAAAGATTTAAAAAGACTTCCTTTAGTTAAGGGGAAAGTAGCAACTTCTATAATTGAGAGACCAAGCATTAAATTATTATGTTCTTTCTTTTTGTTTATTCTTTGTGCATCCACACTATTTCTCAACACTGATTAAGCATATGTAGCATGTTAGTGACCATATCATATGCGAAATAAGACTTATTCTAGAAAAATATGTTTGTAACTAATAGTAGTTTATATACATAGTATGTTATGATTGAGTATGATAAATGAGGATTAAGGCGTAGCAAAGTGTCACGAGGTATTTTTGGTCAGTTAAAACTCACACTTGCGCGGCAATTAATTCACGCACACTTGACTCAGCCTTCGAATACTTAGCCAATTTTCAGCAAGTTTGGCTTAAACGAATTTTTAGGCAGCACTTCAATAAGAACACAACTATATACGGGGAAAATCCCAATCTTTGCATTAATTTCGAAAATATACAAAGGACCCTCACTTTGCTATGAACACAGTCCGCTTACAGCCCACTTTTGACGAAGAACACAAGTCATTCTGGGCTAACACTAAGATTTGCCAAGCCAAACATTATCCCCTTTTGAAACATTTTAAAACATTCATGTTTTACTCTTGTTTCCCACTTAGAATATCACACGAAATTCACCACACATCTGACTAAGTACCAAAGGCCATATTTATAGAATATATGCAACATTTAGACTTGACAGCACATGACACTTGTCGTCTACAGCTTTTGCCACTTGTCGAGCTAACACTAAATCAGTTCCTAACATGTAGCTGGCATCCCCAACTACTTAGGGCGTAACATACACGAAATAGATAATGGATACAAACATAATCATATTATGGGACAAAGAGGTTATGACAAGGTAACAGCAAAAACTGTCTATCATATGCATTGCATGTGCCAACTTCACTTTCCCATCTAAATCACACCCATTACGCTCAGCCTTGGCTCATTTTGATATTGCTCCGCGCCAATGCCTTGCCGGCAACTCGCTGCCATGACTTTACCGCACACACCAGCGCCGCTTGCTGCCCGCACACCGCTTTGGCCTATTTTCTACCTTGTCTATGCCAACCTTCATTTCCCTTGTGCCATTGCTTGTATTTTCCCTCACATAGCTTTGCTTTAGCTATTGAAAGCCATTGCCATCATCCCGTTTTCCCGTCTTGCCTTAGCTTAGCCCACACTTAGCTGCTATGGCCCAAAAGTGCCATGCTCACTAATTTTGGCGTGCATGCCATGCCATGTCGCCCTTACACTGTCCACACTGCTTTGTCAAGCCTTTGCCAAGCGTGATTTTCCTGTCCCAAGGCATTATCCAATACTTTCCCATAACAGCCCTCAATGACAATGTCTTATCTGTCGCCCCGCATGATCGTGTTACCCCGCACATAGGCCAATAACAAAGCCAACACGCCCAAATCCTTGCCACAGCCGTGCCCACGTCCGATGATAAAGAGTTAGGGTTTAACACAAAGGGGTTAGGGATGAGCATGAAATTTTGGCTTGAATACGTCTTCTAATTCTTTGAGTATTACTTAAATCATTCTGATTCTTATTATTCTATATAAGTAATCTGTCGGTCCTTGGTTTGATCTTGATGGTGCACTATAATACCTCAATTCTAGGGGCAGGAAGGAACTGAGCGCACTGACGGATAAAGACAACCTAAAACAAAATGAAAGTCTAAGCCTTTATAGCTGAAACTGACATAAAAAATCCTTCACTTGTATTCTCCGCCGGAGTTCATACCTTGATATTTATCCATAATGCTATATTTTTTAATATGTTACTCGCATTATATGTTATTAGTTTAATGGTTAATTGTATTAGATTTAAGCTAAATTATGTTATTTTATATGTAGGAGCATCGAAGTCAAAGACGAGTAGAAGGCCGCACGAAAAGAGAAAAAAGTACCCAAAAAGAGCACAAAAACACGAAGTACCCAAACCTGGCACTAGGCCAAGCGTCGCCAACTCAATAGCACATTGCCCCTCACTATAGATCTTGCCCTACCTGGCTTAAGGCGAGCTCAACCTGGCATTACACCAGGCATCTCTTGGCTTATGACACACTACAGACCAAGTTTCGCCTGGCTTATAGCCTAGTCCCCCTTCTGTGTAAATTATTTATTACTGAAATTTTGTACTTGGAGACTTCTATCCTAGCCTATAAATACTTCCTAAAAATGTCTAAGTGAGTGGTTGGATATTTTTTATAGGGCATATTCGACCTAAGGGGACAAGGACACGCTAGGAGCAAGGCCAAGAACTCTTCTAAGAGTTTTTCCTCTCTTCTTCCAATTTTTTATTATTGGTTATGAATTTGAGTATTGTAGTTTTACATATTATTATGAATAGTTAATTTGTTATCTAGTGTTTTGACAGAACTTTTTATCAGATAAATTCTTGTTTTGTTTTTATATAACTGAGCAGTTAGATTTCTCTATTCGTTCAGCTACATCTGTATTATTGCTGATTGAATGATCATCAATAGGCTGTGCCTATTTAGTGTATATTGCTTGAAAAATAATGCACATTTAGATATTTTTTGAACAACATCATTTCTAATGTATGTGAGAAACCAATACGGAGGATTTAAAGGTCGAACTTAGTGGGCGGTGAACTAGTGCCAAGTAGAGTAGTTCGAACGAATACATCTAGTAAATTGTGGTAGTTGCTTTAAAGAAAATTGCGACATACATAGTACTTAAAACCGGTAGAAAATACTTAGCCAATATTATATGAGACATAGCGGGAAGTGTTATGTCAATTGAGAAAACCATAACTCTATGCCTCTTTAATCTTGTCTCTAATTTCATCCTCGTTAATTAATAGTTTTACTGCTATATAATTTACTTGTTAATTAGTTTAGAATTAAAAAATCACATTCTTTGTAACTTAGAAATTGTTCTAGTTTTTTTTCTTAGTGATATTGCGCAGTTGTAGCTAAGCATTAGTTTTCGATGAGATTAGACTACAGACTTTTTGATCATATTGTATTTATAGCGATCATTTATTCTATTGAGGACTAGAGTTGAGTGTGACCATATCTCAACCTCTTGATATGGAGAATATATATATATATATATATATATATATATATATATATATATATATAAAGTGTTCACTTTATTGACTTTTGGGAATTGTGCACAAATCTTGCACAAATCTTAGCTTTAATTATCAGAAATGATTTCTCTTGCATTGTTTGATGATATTAAGTCTTTTTGGTTAGATTTGAGCCATACGGAGGAAAAATTTAAAGGAAAAATTATTTTTGAATGTTGATTTGGTCTAATTAAGGTAAGTATCTTGACTAACTTTTGTGTGAGAGAAACTACCTGTTGGATTTGGTCTAATTGTATTATTTGAATTGTGTAAAGACGTGTACATGATGTGACGACTGTGCAACGGATTATTTGTGGTAGTTCACCGGTTTAGACTCTTAGGTTATTTATATGCATTGAATTGAAGTTGTTGTTACATTGAGTATCTTTCAATGTTGAGTTATTCTTCTGTTTTATTTATTACTGAAATTCTTGTACACATTCTTATTGAAATGTGTGGTATGTATTGTAGTGATATTGGTGTTGTTGCTTTGGCAACATTGTGGCATATGAGCATGTGTGGTGCAAATGATTATTGTGTTGTGATGAGATGCACATACGTTGACATAAGAATAGTGGTATTGATATGCATGGGGCGAGATAAGGAGGATTTATGTACGTGTTGCTAATAAGAGAAATTACTATATTTGAAGCATACACGGCGAGATAATAGGACTAAAGAGCGTGAAGCTATTTTGGAAAATATTTTGAAAATAAATGTACGGCTCACGTAACATTATAAGGAAGATTATTGATTTGTGGCTTGTAATTTGTGATTATAAAGTGTAGTTCCCGGTGGTAATTCCTATTGTAAACGTTGTGTTAGAATATTGATTATTTGGACTATCATTTTGCTTTTCTTAATTAATTTCACTTGTATTTTGACTGTGTTCTAGTCAATTTGCTACTTTGTCACCTATTTACTCCTTGTTGCCATTTGTTACTTTTACTTTTTAGCTTTATATTAATATTCTTTTCATTGTTAGCTTTATACTAATATTCTTTTCATTTTTAGTTGTATATTAATATTCTTTCCACTGTTTGGTTTATATTAATATTACGCACATATTTTGTATCTAGTGAGTGTCCCGGCTTGTATCTCGTTGCTACTCCATCTAGGTTAGTCTTGATACGTACCGAGTACCATTATGGATACTTTTACTATGCTTCTGTACATTTTTGTGTAGATCCATGTACCTTAAAGCGCGCCAGACATTGGATAGTTGTTTGAGTGGCTGAGGAGACTTCAAGGTATACATGTCATTCCTTTCGAAGGCCTCGCAGTCACCTTCTATTATCCTTCATTAATACCGTCATTTGAATTTCATAAAAATCTTGTACTTAGAGATTTGTAGTGTATTTTAGTAGTGCGAATGACTCCGTATTACCAATTTTGGGGATGTAAAACTATTGATTAGTTCAACTTATTATTCCATTTATATGTTTAATTTAATAGCTCGTTGTTTATTCATTTAAATCTCATATTGTGTTAGACTTACCTAGTCATAGAGAGTAGGTGCCATCACGATCCTAAAGGTGGGATTTTGGGATCGTAACTCCCTTGTTGGGAATTCCTTTCGGTTTAGCATTGTTTCATGTTTAGTTGAGAAATAGAGAGTTCACATGTGTCATATACTATATTAATTTACACCTACGGGGCTAGACAGATGCGCAACACGCATTCTTTGCTAGACAGATGTCTTCGGGGCTATACATTTGCGTATGGGGTTGTACAGTTGCCTACGGGGCTGTACATATACATACCGAGCCTTGTATATTCGGCGCTACATGTATTATATGTCAGAGACCAATGAGATTGTTTCCATACTATCATTGTCTCCTCCGATTACATATAATATATCATGTATATCAATTCACTTTTAGTTATTCGGTTTCCTTACATGCTCGATATATTATTTCGTACTAACGTCCCTTTTGGTGGGGGATCTTTATTTGCAAGTTTTGGCAGTCACAAAGGTAGGCCTCAGCAGTAGGCGTGCTAGTATACAATCTAATTTGTAAGCTGTACATCATTCGGAGTTACCATGTCTAAAGTTTTTGTTGTATATTCACACAGTAAGTGTGGGAGGGGGCACTGTCCTGACCATAGTACAATTGTATTCTGTAGAGACTTGTGACTTGTCTTGTGTGTACAAATGTTAGTCCGGTGGCTTGTAGGTCCTTATATATATTCTCTTTTGATTGTGTAAGTTGACATTGGCTTTATAGGCCAGTATACATACACACACACACACACACATATATATATGTGTGTGTGTGTGTGTGTATGTGTGTGTATGTATGTATGTATATATAGGGTTGCTTCCCGTTTAGTTGAGATTAGTGTCTAGTACGAACTCTTTTATATATTTCTTGCTGGAAATACCCCTGATCCCATTGGTAATGAGTGGGCCCAAATAATTCAATCAGGGTAGTTGCCGAACCGTGCAACATAGTCCGGTGGCTTGTAGGTCCTTATATGTATTCTCTTTTGATTGTGTAAGTTGACATTGACCTTGTTGGCCAATATATATATATATATATATGACTTTTTTTGTGTGTACAAATGTCAGTTCGGTGGCTTGTAGGTCCTTATATGTATTCTCTTTTGATTGTGTAAGTTGACATTGACCTTGTTGGCCTCTATATATATATATATATATATATATATATATAACTTTTTGTGTGTGTACAAATGTCAGTTCGGTGGCTTGTAGGTCCTTATATGTATTCTCTTTTGATTGTGTAAGTTGGCATTAGCCTTGTTGGCCTATATATGTGTGTCTATATATATATATATATATATATATACATATATGGGCCAACAAGGCTAATACATATATCTATATATATATAAAACTTAAAAGTAGCTTAGGACCTCTCTAAGTAAACTACTTTGCACCTATGAATAGAACCTCTCTAATAGGACATCTTAATTACATTCAAGTAGTTATATGTGATATATCCTTAAATCTGATCCTATGGAAAATTTGGATTGACTGGCCTAAGTTGGTTGTTAACCTATATACAACAACAACAATAATCCAGTATAATCTCACTTAGTAGGGTTTGGGAAGGGTACTGTGTCCGCAGACCTTACCCCTATCTTGAAGTAGAGAGGTTGTTTCCTAATAGACCCCCGGCATCCTTCCCTCCAAGAACTTCCCACCTTACTCTTGGGGAGACTCGAACTCACCCTCTCGGTTGGAAATGGAGTTGCTTGCCATCATTGCTTGAAGGAAATTTAACATTATTTAATGATGATCCAGCAGTGGCCTCTTCTTCCGAGTCTTTCACACCAAGAAGCAGTGGACTACCACGTTTGGAAGCAATCAATTCATTTGGGTAATGTCGGCTTTGGAATATCCGAGCATACGCTCCTTCCAGACGCCTTATTACTTCAAGCACAACTTAACCTATATACAAATACTCTTAAATTTGGCGATTATTCATCTGCATCATCCATCTTTGACAAAATTATTTTATTTTTCTGATACTACATATGGAGGGAGGATATGCATCATTCTATTGTTTCGTTTACAATAAATTTTATTTTCTGCTCCTAACCATTTCCTGCATTATCTTAATTTGCTTTACGATTAGAAGGATAAATCAAGAGAGGATTATGCTTTTTCAAAAATAACTTAATTATGTAAACACATTTTTGGAGTTTGATAACAAGAATTCCAACTTTCTGGCTTAAGTGATAGTAAACTAGCTAGCACTGTTATACTATCAATCATAGTAACCCAAATTAATTCAAAATTCAGTAAGAACTTGCTACAATTGGGACATATCTTATGTCCTCAAGTATATTATTTTGTTTATTTTAGTATTCGAAAATAGTTTTGTGTGAGCACGTGATTTTTGCCCTATGTATGAATAATTCCCAAAAATTCAAACAAAATGATTTTTCTTTATTTTTACAATTTTTGTGAATTTTTCGGAATATTTATGTTAATTGTTTGTATTTTATTTGTGCATTTTTATTCATACAAAAATAACAAAATATGCATTTGCATTTACGATTTATTCTCATATTTTAGGACTAATAGGAGTTAAGTTATTTTAGAACAAAATATAAAGAAAATAATAAAAATTGGTCCTATTTGCGTTTATAGTTTTAATTTGCATTTAAATTAGGAATTAGGGTAGTTGGTAATTAGGTAATATAATTTTAAGTATTGATTTGGTTTTTTTTAATTTTGCATTTTAATAAAATCAGAGAAATAATTAAAACAAAAATATAAAAATAGAAGTAATAAAAGAAGAGAATAAGAAAACAATTGAAAAGGAAAAGGAAAAGAGAAAAGAAAAGGGGGGGGGGGGGGGTTGCCCAATTTGTGCTGTTTTTAAAAAAGAGCCCAATTAATTAAGTACCGCAACCTAGAAACGACCAACCCAAGCCACATTCTACCCGGTCCAAATCTTGCCAGCCAAAACGGCACCGTTTAAGTGATGCTTAATCCGAGCCGTCGAGGTTAGATGACCCAACAGCTGAGAAGTGACCCTCACTTAATATATATTTGTCCGAACTACCCCCTCATACCCCATCTCATCGTCTCCTTCACAACATCCCTTCCTTGAACCCTAAAGAACGCTGCCTCAATTTCCCAAGCCACCGGTGGCGGCGCCACCGCCAAACTCACCCAAACTCACACCACATCTTCTCCTCCCTCTCGTTATTTCATATCCACCTTTGGTTTTCTTCAAATTTTAGCCCAAATGTTCGAATCTTAGATTGAATTTCTGACCCAAACACGAACCTTATCCAAGAGAGCCCAAACTGATACCAGTTAGTATACAGACCTTCCCCATCTCAAGCCTGGGGTTGTTTCCCTTCGAATCTCAGAGGGACGCCTTCAATTTCGAATCTAGGGTTCGTGCATGTTCAAATAGTTATGATTTTTCAAGTACGAGCAACTCCGGGTTAATATCATAGGTCCATTACTTGTGAAATGGGCCTATAATATTAACTCGAAGTTGCTTTCGGAGTCTCGTTTGAAGATTGAATCTGCAGTAAGCTTTCTTTTCTTTTGTCTCTTTAGTTTGATTCATTGTTTTTGCTTGGTTTCAAAATAAGCATAATTGTAATTTTTAATTAGCCTAAGTTTATTTCTATATCTGTTATAATCGTCTAGGTTAATTTGTTTTAGGATAGTTTTCATTTCTGTTTAGACTCTGATCCGGTCTTGGTTTCTTTTAGTCTGAATGCTCAATTGTTATTTAGTCGATTAGTTTAATTAGGTTTGTCCTGTTTTTTGTTCATGAGGTATTCATTTGGAATTTGGCCCTGACTTCTATTTTGTTCTTCTGGAATTGGTTTGAAGTTGATTATAGTCCATATGTTTGTTTATTAGCTATTAATTCAATAATAAAGTCATTTGGTATTGATATTGATTTAGGTTTAGTGATTAGTTTAAGATGAATTGAATTTAGTAAGGTTTAACTAAGAAGTAAAAGGGTTGGGGTTAATTGAGGAAGAACGGTAAATTTCAGACTGGTAGAAGGGTGTTTTTGGGATGGAAAATGGTAGTTTCTTGAAAAATTAATAAATTCAAGAGAAGGAGGGGTAGTCTAGGAATTGTACAGCTCAAAGAACCTCATAGAAATTCCTAATAGGGCTATAGTGTAGATTCCAACAAGAACTTAGGGAATACTTGAGAACAAGTCAGAAAATTAGGGGTTAAAGTGAAAAATAAGTAGGGACTAACAGTGCAAACTGAAATTTGGGGGGCTACCCTATTTTGCTTCTATAAAAAGGAACCTAATGCCTGGGAGGCTTCTTTTCTTCAGAAAATTCCTATTGTGAGCTACTTTAAACCATATTTCTGCAGCCATTTTGGAAAAATACTCCTCTCATTCTATTTTTTCTTTTCATTTGTGCTAGCTTTTCAATTCAAAAACCAAAAAAATAAATAAATAGAAAAACCAAAGGAAAATCCAAAATACTGTTCTATTAGAATTTTTAGGTTAGTTTCAGCCTTTGGGTTGTTGATTTGCTGATTTTTCAGTTCACTTTCGCTCTCAAGGGTTCACTGTTTGGGTTTTTGACTGATTTTGCTCTCAATGGGTTTATTCTGGGACCAATTTCTATGTTTTGGTGTTTCCATGAAATAATCTAGTGCATTTACAAACACATTTGGGTTCATTCGAGTGGTTGTTCGGACAATTATGATTGTTGAAGTTTGCTGGTTGTTCCTGGGTTTAATTTCGAACCATTTTAATTGTATGCAAGCTGTTTGGGTGGTGTTTTGGTTTGAAATTGATCTTGGTCTATTTAACATCGTCTCTGGGTTCATAGCTAAGTCTAAATTGATTTCCTTGTTGTGTTGACCTGCTGTTAATTCTGCTATTCACTTAATTTGCTACTGACTTTTCCTTCCTTTGGTACATTTCCATTTCTAGGTACACATTCAAATTCACTCGAATATATCTCAAAAATTGGAATGAAATGAAGTTCTCTGCTTATCTGAATGTCTGCTATTGTAGGCTGCTCAATGTTTGGATTTGATTGTAGTTTAATTGACTTATAACGTATTAGAAATCGCCGAATAAAGACAAATGGATATTGACTTAAATGATTTAGATTTGTAATGGATTGTGATGGACTGTTTGGTTTTAATTGGTAGACTATAGCTGCCTGATAATGTTTGAGTTGAAATCTAGTTTATTATGAAGCATCCTGTATATAAGTAATGGTCGTTTCATACAGTCTATTTGATGTTTCACATACGTAGTAGATATTTGAGTAGGAGGAAGCTTAAAATGAAACAGGTTTTTTTTAACTGTTGTTTGAATTCGAATTCCTAAATAATGATTTAGTGTAGTGTGAATTGAATTCTTGTTTTTCCATTTTTAATAATAATCTTATTAGCTCTTTAACAAGTTTTGATTCCATGAGATCTTGTTCACCTTTCTAGTGACTGATAAATAATTTGTTTGAGTTTCAACTTAAGTTCAATAGTTACTGTTTCGTTGTCACTTGATCATTTGGTCATTAGTCGAATCAGTTAATTGGTAAAAATCGGAAAAGTAGAAGGATTTAATCGTGTGGTTATTTAAGTAGTTGTAGATTTGTGACCCCAAGGACTCGAGCCTAGGATTCCTTGACTTGGCTCGTTTGTCCGGTTTGGACCAGCTCTTGGCCCAGCTTTTATAGCCTTTGGATGTTGGAATTGTAAGTGTATTAAGTGACTCGGGCCTTTTGGAGCCCAAGACGGAATTGGCCATGGTTTTAACTAGGATTTATCATTTACTACTAAGACAAAACCAAAGATAGAAAATGTAGTTGCTTTTAGAATGGCCTTTTAATAAATATTGAGATGAGTCTCACCAAACAAAAACCAAGTGGGGCCCTCAATAATTTGTTGTTTAAAAATGGTTAGAAGTTGGAAGGGCCGTTTAGCGAATTTCAACGGCCTTTCCCAAACAATATTACGCTAGAACCTATAAGCGCGATTTAATTAAATTACTTTCTTAAACTCGGGTATGCATTGATGCGACCCAATTCCAAATCTCAACGAAGTCGAAATATGTCGACGATCACGTGTACACTGGTGGTGACGTGATTAGAAATATGTTTTCACAACGTCGCAAGTCTTTTAAAATAATATTGGTAAAAGCGGTTTATAAATAAAAGGCACACAAGCTAGCATGAATTAAAATCAGATAAAATCAAATGCATTAGTTAAGCGACCGTACTAGAACCACGAAACCCGGGAATTCCTAACACCTTCTCCCGGGTTAACAGAATTCCTTATCTGGATTTCTGGTTCGCGGATTGTTAACATAGTCATATTCTTCCTCGGTTCGGGATTCAAATCGGTGACTTGGGACACTATTAATTTTTCAAGTGGCGACTCTGAATTATCAATAAACTAAATCCCGTTCTAATTGTCCTTTAAGTGAAAAAACTCCTTTACGACCTTTGCGGGGGTGTATAGCGAAAAAGGATTTGTGACAGCTTTTGCGACTCTGCTGTGGAGTATGGGAACCCAGAATCTCTGGTTCAGGGTTCAGAATTCGAGCCTAGATAAATTGTTATATTTTGTTATATCTGATTTTCGTACATGATACATTCTTAACGTGCTAATTGTTACCGCTTTGATATTATTTGAATTGTATATAAACTGTGCCGACACCCTTCTCTCTTTACCTCCGGGGATGTACTTACTGGTTGAGACTCCCTATTCTGTTAGTGTCATAACCTGAAATAAGAAAGAGGCCGGATAAGTTACTAAGCCGCCTGACCACGCGGGTCACCGGTAAGCTGCCCCCTCCTCGATTCGAGTTGTCCACTCGGGTACACTGTCTAGAACACCAACACAGGTTTTGAACATAGAATAACTTGACTTCATGCCGGATCCCTAGTAGGAACGCTTATTTTCATCATGATGCATTCGATTTAGGGGACTCAACAGAGTGGTTGGGTCTGTGTAAGGCTAGTAACCTGAAATAAAAGACCATCCCGGTGCATCCTACTTGTTCTGTGCATTTATTTGTTCCAACCTGCATGTTGACCGGTTTTTGGAATGTCGGAATTTGAGAAAAGTCAAAAAGACAAAACGAGAGAAATAGTAGTTAGGGAGCTAATATTTGGATAAAATCTGATGCCCAAGTACTCTCGAAACCCTGCCGAAATTTTGAAAAAGGAAAGAAAAAAAAAGAAAGTGTTTTTTTAGTTTGTTTTATTAAAAGCTAAAGAAAAATAAAAAAAGAGAGTCTTTTATTTTGAGGAAAAATTGTTTGAAAAATAGAGGAAAATGGTCATTTTGATTTGATTAAAAAAAAAAAAGAAAATGGAGAAAAGCTTGGGAAAAATTTTGTTTTAAAATTTTAGTTAGTTTATTTGCCCGAAATACGTATGGTTTGATTCTCACAGGGTGTGGGATACGTAGGAAACCCTCATCGGGTCCAACCTTTCTTTTGCAAAAATAGCCAAAATGCGTCCAATTTTCATTTTTGTGTCATAAAGATGTTAGGTGATGCCGTTTTGCAAAATAGGCGAATGTTCCCAAACGGAACGCCGGAAGGCTTACTTTGCATAAATAGCCACTTTCGGTCATGTTTTGATTTTCGACCCCCACAACCTTAACTCTTTCGTCCTCAAGGCGATGAAAGGCCATGTTTTGAATGCCAAGTCAGTTATTTTGGGAAAAAAGTCACAAAATTGGGTGATGTCATTTTTGCAAGAATAGCCAAATGTCCCCAAACGGGACACTGGAAGGCTGACTTTGCATAAATAGCCACCTTTAGTCGTATTTTGATTTTTGGACCCTCACAGCCTTAAAATCAACGTCCCCGAGGCGATGAAAGGCTGTGTTTACAATACCGAGTCGTTTATTGTTAAATTTGAAAATGAAAAAGTCATACCAGTCGGAGGCCATGTTTTGAAAACCAAATTTTTCTTTTAATTTTGGAAAAATAGTATAGATGGTTTGGTTTGTTTTCTTTGAGTCAAATATAAGTTTTTCTTATTTTAATCGCCTTAATAATTGTGCAGGACAAGCACAATGGAAAATGAACTTTTTTCAATATTAACAAAAGTCCCTTTCGAGTTGAAATTATGGTGGAATGATTTGGATGAAGAGGGGCTGGATGAGGGGAAGAAACATATGAAAGGTCTCACGGGTTTATTAGACATCTGTCCTCGAGATGACATCATCAGAGCATTCGTTACTTTCTGGGACCCGGCACATAATGTCTTTCACTTCTCGGATTTTGAGTTAACTCCAACGTTGGAAGAAATAGCTGGGTATATCGGACATGATGAGATTCCACTAAAAGAAAAATATCCGGTTGCTCCAAGAGCTATCACAGTGTAACGGGTTTTAGACATGTTGAAAATACCCAGGACAGTCCACAATCCAGATTTTGCCTAGGGTTTCTGCACTCCCTGATTCCTATGCGATAGATACTACCATGTGGGAGGGTTTAACTAACCAGATATCCAACTATGTATTAAGAATAACAAGAGGAAGTGGGATGAGCACAGGAGAGTGGCCTTCATGATAACCTTTTTGGGCGTCTTAGTGTTCCCAAGGAAATATGGGAATATTGATAGAAAGGTGGCCGGGATTGTTAGTGCTTTGCTTAGCAAAGGTGGGAGTACTCTTGCACCTATGATTTTGTCTGACATATTCAGAGCTCTTATTACTTGTAAAGCCAGTGGCACGTCTTTTGAAGGGTGTAATATGTTGCTACAAATGTGGATGATCGAGCATATGTGCCACCAGTCCCAGTTTTTGAGTTATGGTTCGCCCAGTAAAACTTGTATTGGGGAGTTTTACTCCAGAGTCAATGGGGTCAGTTTGCATGAAGGTGTAAAAGCATGGGTATCGTACTTCCGGACACTCAAGGCCAATCAGATACAGTGGACTTTGGGATGGTTGCCCGTAGGAGAGATCATATACATGTCAGCTTCTGGATCGCATTTCCTTCTGATGGGGTTGCATAGCATCCAGCCTTATGCTCCTTATCGGGTTCTAAGACAACTCGGGAGATACCAAATAATCCCACTCGAGGAGGATTTGAGCACCCAAGTGATTGAGATTAGCCAGGATAGACAATTCCCTGAAGCAAAAGTTTGCCAAGTGTGGAACGAAGGTCAATGCTTACAAGCAAATACTTGCGTGCCGGACCGGGTCAGGGGTGAAGTGGCACCAAATTACCCCATGTGGTACAAGAAAGAGCTTGAACATCAGAGACCAGCCAAAAGACCTCACGCCTAAGATTTTGTTGAAATATTGCAAGAGCAGTGGTTAGCAAAAGAAGAGAGTTACCGCGCGGAGATGGGGAGGTTAAAGCAGCAAGTAGAAAGTTTGAAATTCGAAAACAGCGTGCAAGTCGCTGCAGACCAAGGGGAAAAAAATAAGTTTGTTCAAGAAAATGAGATGCTCAAAGCCCAAATCCAACAAATGAAGGTAGCCGCCAAGAATCAACAGAGGAGTGTATCAGGTGAAAAACGCATAAAAGGTTTGAAAAATGAGACCAGTGAGTGTCGAGGCGAGTTTGAACGGTCGGAGAACATCAGGGCGAAGCTCAAGGCACAATGGGATAAAAAATCCGAAGAGCGACGTCAATACCTCCAGCAACCGAAAAAGGATCATGCAAAAGTTGTAGCTAACTTACAGGAAGAAATAGTGGCCCTTGAAAATAATGTTGTAAAATAGGCTAGAAGCTTTGAGATTGAGAGCGGGCATTGTTATGACTTGCTAGCCCAAATGGAAGTAAAGGTGCAACAGTTACAAGATCAAGCGGGCATTGTTATGACTTGCTAGCCCTAATGGAAGTAGAGGTGCAACAGTTACAAGATCAACACCTCCAAGACTCCCAGGCAGTGAAAACATGCAGTGACCAGATAAAGCGCTTGATTATGAAGAAAAGGCAAACGAGGAACAGGATAAGGGCCATTGGTCACGCCATTTTTAGGAGATGCCAGGCGTGTGAAGATATGACCCTGTCTACTTTCGTCCATGCAGTGATGATATATGTGAAAAGAACTATGAATGATTTGGAACAACTAGAAAGGGACTTGGAACCTAGGTCCGCGGTGAGGCCGAACGACGCCCCGCGGACACCTAGGTTGGAAGCACTAGAATATGCTTAGTTAGTATATGTATTTTCCTATTTTTGAGTCTGTTTGTCCATCGTTTATTTTATTAAGTTTGAATTTTGGAGTTTGTAGTTGGTCTTAGTAGGCATCTTTCCTTTTGCAAAGTGTTATTTTATTAATGACATATTTAAAATTTTAAAAATTTATTTTCATTCTACTTTCTCATGTATTGTCATGAACTACGCTTGGTCTGATTCGTACAGGGTCACAATACGTAGGCAATCTCCATAGGATTCGACCGTAAAGAAAAAAGAGATGGAAGTAAAAGAAAGGAAGAAAAGAGTGGAAAAACAAAGGCAAGAATAAAATAAAAGAAAGAAAAGAAGAAGCGAAAAAAAAAGGGTAGGAATAAGAGTGGAAAAAGAACAAGAGCGGAAAACAAAGGTGAGAATAAGAAAGAGAAAGAAAAGAGCGAGATTGATTGAAAAACGAAACAAAAATGCCGGGATGATACATGTGGTCGAGCAAATGCATAATAGAAATGATTAACTGTATAGGCGCATTCATGCCAACGTGCGGTTATCAAATCTGTTAAAGCTAATCATTAACCAAGTGGTTGCTTAAATGTGTGAGTCCAGGCAGGTGGTTAGTTGATTGGCAGTTCTGGAAACTCACCCGTACAACACCCGGTCAAAAGATAAGATGACAGGACAGGAATCTGACTCCAGTATTGTAGACCCTACAAAAGAGGTCGAGGTGAATGATGTGGTTGCCATGAAAGAAGAGATGAGGAAGTTGAAAGCACGGATGGCTGAAATGTACCAAGCTTGGTTTCAAGGGAACCCGGCACCTTCGTATCCCGCCAACCCGTCCTATATCCCACCTTTAGTTCAAGCTCTGGAGCCTCCTACTCCTAACACATCTCCATCCTTCCCATATCACGCCCAGGGTTATGCTACCACTTCATACGCTCCTCTAGCTCCACCACCTAAATAGAATCCTCGTCCACCTTTAGCTCCAGTCTTCGTGGCACCTCCTCCAGCTACATTACAAAGATCATCTAGTGAGCCATTTTGCCAAGCTCAAGACGCTCAATATTACCCCCCTGAACCCACTTTTAAAACTCCTGAGCCGTACACCTATACCCCTCATTTTGAGATCCCCGAAGTAGTTGAGAAACCAGTTAAGAATGCAGAACAAGAGGAAGTAATTTGTAAAGTCAAAAGCCTGGAGTAATCCTTCAGGAACATGCATGGTTTAGGCAGCCAGGTCAACGTGGCATACAAATACCTATGTCCATTTCCCGATGTTCAGTTGCCTGCGGGGTTCAAAATGCCAAAGTTTGACTTGTTTGAGGTGTAGGGTGACCAGTAGCCCATCTGCGTGGTTTTTGTAGTAAGATGAGAGGTGCCCGAGGAAAAGAGGGATTGTTGATAGCCTACTTCAGGCAGAGCTTGAGCGGGTCTGCACTGGAATGGTACACCAGACAGGACCCTAGCCGATGATACACTTGGGATGACTTGGCACAGGCGTTCATTGGCCACTTTCAATATAACCTCGAGATACTCCCTGATCAGCTGTCATTGATGAAGTTTGAGAAGAAGCTAGGAGAAAGTTTTAGACAGCTTGGTTTTCAATGGAGAGAGCAAGCTGCAAGAGTGGACCCCCCAATGAGAGAAAACGAGATGGTAGATTATTTTCTGCAAACGTTGGAGCCGACATACTTCGGTCACTTAGTGACTTCTGTGGGTAAATCATTCAATGAGGTAGTGAAGATGGGCGCAATGATTGAAGAGGGTTTAAAGTCTAACAAAATTTTGAGTTATTTAGCGCTGAAGCAACCATGAAGGCCATACAAAGTGGTACTGGTGGTGTGATAAGTAAGAAGAAGAAGGAAGAAGTGGCCACAATGGAAGCTAGAACCTAGTCTAGGCCCAGCTATCCTCCACCCTACTATACCCAACCAAGAACTCAGCACCCAAACTACCCATACACCCCATACGGCTCACCACAACACTATTACCCATCACCAGAGCCCCACTTCTCTATCCACCATGCCCAAACATACACGCAGCCCCCGACACATCCACAATGGCGTGCACCGGCTACCCAAACCACACACACACCCCCATAAAACACCCATCCACACCCCAGGGCTAACAGACAAGGACATGGCTTCCGTCCGAACCAAAATTTTCGGAATGAGAGGGCCACAACAAAAGAACTTTTTACCCCATTGGGAGAATCTTACACCGCTTTATTCCATAGACTGAAACCGTTGGGAATGTTAACCCCAATCGAGCCCAAAGTACCAAACCCACCTCCCAGAAACCTGGACAAGTCCGTCACCTGCGAGTGTTGCTCGGGAATGCCTAAACATGAGACTGAAAAATATTGGAAGTTGAAGAATGCAGTATAAGAGCTTATTGACAGCCGTCATATTGAGGTACAGGCCTCGGAGGCACCAAACATCAATCAGAACCCATTGCCATTACATCACGAGACCAACATGATTGAGTTGGTACACAAGGATGGGGAGGTGAAGAAACCCTCACAACCCGTGATGATGATTCGTGCTGTTGAGACCAGTTCAAGAGAAAAGCCGACAGGGGAACAGACAAGTATAAAGTTTAAAGGTACAAGTGACAAGCCAGTGGTAGTGATGGGGAAAGAATTATCTATTGTTGCAAAGAAATCGGGACCAGTTAAGTTGGTGGTACCAGGGGCGTCACCCGCGCCCGTGGTTGTTGTGAATGGTGCTTACATAGAGCCAGTGATCATTAAGCAAGTAGTCCAACTACCCATGGTTGAGAGTAAAGCTGTGCCATGGAAATACGAGAAGGTGATAGTAACGTACAAAGGAAAAGAGATTGGGGAGGAGAGTTGTGAGGCGCAAGGTTTGACTCGATCGGGGCGTTGCTTTGCTCTCGAGGAGTTGAGAAAGGCTAGGGATACTAAAGACAACCAATCATTGGTCAAGAAAGCCGTTACAGAGGAAGAAGTAGTGGAGTTTCTAAAAAAGATGAAGGTACATGACTATTCTATTGTCGAGCAGCTGAAGAAAACACCGGCCCAGATTTTGATGTTGTCATTATTGATACACTCCAATGAACATCGCCGAGCTTTGATGAAAATACTAAATGAAGCCCATACCTGATAAGAGTTCAGTGAACCACTTGGAAATAGTTGCGAATAGGATCTTCGAGGTAAATAGGACAACGTTCTCGGATAATGAGTTGCATTTAGAAGGAACCAAGCACAATAGAGCTCTTTACTTGACAGTTAAATGTGAAGACTCAGTGGTGACCAGGGCATTGGTAGATAATGTCTAGTGCCAAAATTTGCCCGATGTCGACACTGAACAAGTTAAAGATCGATAATGATAGAATTCGTAGAAACAGTGTGTGTGTGTCTGGGGTTTTGATGGGGGCGGAACCGACACGGTGGGGGACATTATCCTCGAGTTAATCATTGGCCCAGTTGAGTTCTCCATGGAGTTTCAGGTGTTGGACGCGGCGGTGTCATACAATCTTTTGTTGGGAAGGCCATTTAACCATGCAGCTAAAGAAGTGCATTCTTCACGGCATCAAATGGTCAAATTTGAATGGGATAGGCAAAAGGTGGTGCTACACGGAGAAGACCCCACGAACACTACAAGTGGTAATATTGTGCCCTTTGTAGAAACTAATGACGATAAAGGGCCATGGGTCTATCAGGTTTTTGACACGATCAATGTGAACAAGGTACCAGAGGGGAAAGTATCCCACGTCCCCAAGTAACAGCCGCAACTATCATGGTGGTTTCAGAAATGATGGGTAATGGGTTTATCCCTGGAAAACGTTTGGGTGCCAAGCTTCAGGGCATTGTTCAACCCGTATCCTTGCACAAGAATTTATATACCTTTGGTTTGGGGTTTAAGCCAACAAGAGCAGATATCAAAAGGGCCCGCAAGTTGAAAAAGAAAGCTTGGGTTCTGCCTAAACCAATTCCGCGTCTGTCCAAGTCCTTTGTCAGGCCGAGGGTCAAAAAACAGTTAGCAATACAGGCGATGGGTTCATTGATGGGACCAAAGGGTAATTTGGATGAAGCGTTTGAAAGGGTATTTGCAGAAGTAAACATGGATAAGGCCGGTAAAGGTTCCAGTAATGCAGACATTCAGTACATTGGGCCACATGCTAGGATCAATAATTGGGAAGCCACTCCTCTGCCGGTTCGGAGGGAGGCGCGGTAGTGGGACTTTATTTTTCTTTTTGTTTTCACTTAAATTATTCCACGGTTTGTAATCCTTGTGACTATGTTCCGTCCAATTGGATGAGCTAAGCCATGTTATCTTTACGTTTTAATGAAATGCAATTTCCTTCTTCTTTCCTAATGTTGTTTCCATTTTTCTTTCTTTTCTGTACAGTTCTTTTTATGCTGATATCAATGACATGACATGCATGCAGACTTCTCAGCCCGACCTTATAAGCCAATCTAACTCAGATATAATAATACAAGAAATTGAATGTGTTGATGAAGAGGAATGTGATGATAATGAAGCATATGAGGAAATTAGTAAGGAATTAAAACACTTTGAGGAAAAACCCAAATCGAACTTAAATGATACAGAAGCAGTTAATCTAGGGGATCAAGATAATGTCCGAGAAACTAAAATAAGTGTTTATCTGGAGCCTCAGCTCAAGGAAGAAATAATCGCGGCGTTGTTGGAATATAAAGATGTTTTTGCTTGGTCCTATGATGATATGGCGAGTTTGAGTACCAATCTGGTGGCCCACAAATTTTCTTACCGATCCATCACTCCCAACTGTTAAGCAGAAATTGAGAAAGATTAAACAGACATAAGTGTGAAGATCAAAGAAGAAATCATTAAACAGTTCGATGCAAAGGTCATTCGGGTCACACGGTATCCCACATGGTTAGCTAATGTTGTGCCTGTACCAAAGACAGATGGCAAAACCAGGGTGTGCCGTTGATTATCGAGACCTCAACAAGGCAAGTCCAAAAGACAACTTCCCATTGCAACATCCACATATTGATTGATAATTGTGCCACACATGAGATTGGTTCTTTTGTGGATTGTTATGCGGGTTACCATCATATCTTGATGGACGAGGAGGATGCTGAAAAGACGACATTCGTCACGTTGTGAGGAACATACTGCTATCGGGTCATGCCATTTTGTTTGAAAAATGCTGGGGTAACTTACACAAGGGCTATGACAACAATCTTCCATAATATGATACATAAAGAGATTGAGGTGTACGTAGATGACGTGAATGTGAAATCAAGGCAGCAGGCCAACTATGTCAGGGATTTGAGGAAATTCTTTCAAAGGCTATGCAGGTACAATCTCAAGCTCAATCCTGTGAAGTGTGCTTTTGGTGTGCCATCGGGAAAATTGATAGGGTTTATAGTCAGTCGTCGGGGTATTGAATTGGATCCATCGAAGATTAACGCCATTCATGAATTGTCGCCTCCAAGAAATAAAACGATGTGATGAGTTTGTTGAACTAATTAGCAGGTTCATTGCTCAGCTCACAACTACTTGTGAACCCATTTTCAAACTATTGAAGAAAGATGCTGCGGTTAAATGGACGGATGAATGTCAGAAATCTTTTGATAAGATAAAGAAATATTTGTCAAATCCGCCCGTGTTGGTCCCACCAGACCTAGAGAGGCCTTTGATTCTGTATCTGACGGTCTTGGATAATTCATTTGGTTGTGTACTGGGGCAACATGATGTCACAGGCAGGGAAGAGCAGGCAATCTACTATCTTAGCAAGAAGTTTACATCTTACGAGGTTAAGTATACTCATCTGGAAAGGACATGTTGCACCCTAACTTGGGTGGCACAAAAGTTGAAGCATTATTTGTCGTCCTACACTACCTACCTCATATCTAGGTTGGATCCACTGAAGTATATTTTCCAGAAGCCTATGCGCACGGGAAGGCTTGCAAAGTGACAGATTCTGCTCACAGAGTTTGATATCATCTACGTGACCCGGACTGCAATAAAAGCACAAGCCTTAGCCTATCATTTAGCTGAGAATCCAGCTGATGACAATTATGAGCCTTTGAAGACTTATTCACCGAATGAAGAGGTGATACATATTGATGAGTTGGAACAAGCAGAGAAACCAGGATGGAAATTGTTCTTTGATGGAGCGGCAAATATGAAAGGCGTGGGAATAGGATTCGTACTTATTTCTGAAACAGGATAGCACTAGCCTGTTACGGCTCAGCTTCGTTTCTATTGTACAAAAAACATGGCGGAATATGAAGCATACATTATGGGGTTGAGATTAGTAGTGGATATAGGTGTCCGAGAAGTCTTGGTCATGGGTGACTCGGACCTACTGGTACACCAAATTCAAGGAGACTGAGAAACACGGTATTTGAAACTGATACCATATAGACAATGCTTTCATGAGCTTTGTCAACGGTTTCAGTCAATAGAGTTCAGACACATCCCAAGGATTCATAAGGAGGTCGCCGACGCTTTGGCTACTTTGGCGTCAATGTTGCATCATCCAGATAAGGCTTACATAGATCCATTGTAGATTCAGGTCTATGATCAAAATGATTATTGTAATGTGATAGAAGAGGAACTTGACGGTGAGCCATGGTTCCATGAAATCATGTAGTATATCGGGATGGGAGTACACCCGGCACAGGCCACCGGTGATCAGAAAAGGGCTATTCGTCAATTGGCAAGCGGATTTTTCCCGAGTGGAGGAGTGATGTACAAAATAACACCAGACCTCGGACTTTTGAGGTACATGGATGCAAGGCAAGCCACCACTATCATGACTGAGGTACATTACGGAATCTGTGGTCCGCACATGAGCGGATATGTTTTGGAAAAAAAGATTTTATGGGCAGGATATTATTGGCTCACAATGGAATGGGATTGTATCAGCTTTGTACTTAAATGTCATCAGTGCCAAGTGCATGGAGATTTGATTCATTCTCCACCGTCAAAATTGCATACGATATCCGCGCCATGGCCTTTTGTTGCTTGGGGCATGGACGTTATTGAGACAATTGATCCGGCGGCATCAAATGGTCACAGGTTTATCCTGGTAGCAATAGATCATTTATCAAGTGGGTGGAAGCGAAGACATTCAAGTCTGTGACTAAGAAAGCTGTGGTGGATTTTGTGCATGCAAACATTATTTGTCGGTTTGGTATACCGAAGGTGATTATCACGGACAATGGGGCTAATCTCAACAGTCATTTGATGAAGGAGACATGTGAGCATTTCAAGATTACTCACTGTCATTCTACCCCATACCGCCCTAAAGAAAATGGAGCGGTTGAAGCGGCTAACAAGAACATAAAGAAAATACTGCTGAAAATGGTTGAAGGGTCTAGACAGTGGCATGAGAAACTGCCTTTTACATTGTTAGGATATCGCACCCCGTGCGTACTTCGGTGGGGGCGACTCCTTATTCATTGGTGTATGGCACTGAGGCAGTAATACCCGCAGAAGTGGAGATCATGTCGCTTCGAATCATTGCGGAGGCAGAGATCGACGATGATGAATGGGTAAAGACCCCTGTGGAACAATTGAGTTTAATCGATGAGAAAATGTTGGCATCAGTGTGCCATGGTCAACTGTGCCGACAAAGGGTGGCAAGAGCGTATAACAAGAAAGTGCGTGCGAGGAAATTCGAGGTCGGACAGTTGGTGTTGAGGCGTATTTTGCCTCATTGGGCTGAAGCAAAAGGAACGTTCGCCCCGAATTGGCAAGGTCCATTTGTAGTAACCAGGGTGTTGTCTAATGGTGCATTATATTTGACAGATGTAGAAAGAAAATGTGTAGAAATGGCCATCAATTCCGATGCTGTCAAGAGATATTATGTATGATTCCTTTATTCTGAATGTACTTGCTTGTATTTGGCATATTTTAAAGATTGAAATGAAGAAGGCATTTTGTTCGGCTATCCAAGCACTTTTATCCTTTGTTACCCCTTTGAGCCTTAATTATTTTCGTTCATACCCCTCTTTCGGAATCAACGACACAATTAGGCAACACAAGTGCCGATCATAAAGTAAAGGAAAAGGAAAATGAAAAAGAATGAATGAAAGAAAAAAGAAAAAAGAAAAGAAAGGAAAAAGAAAAGATGAAAAGAAAATAAAAAAGAAAAGAAAGGAAAATGAAAAGATGAAAAGAAAATATGAAAAGAAAAGATGAAAAGAAAAAGAAAGAATAATGAAGAAGGAAAAGAGAAGAAATTTACAATAGAAGTAATTATGATACAGTGAACTACGTTTTACTTGATCCCGAAAGGGTACGTAGGCAGCCTTACTCTGAGGTTTAGTCATACCAAAATAAAATTCCAAAAGTCCCCAGGCAAGAAACTAGGGCAGAAGTTGTGATTGTTGAAAGAAATGGGATTTCGAATGTTGTAATTTAACCCATTTAGAAATTATTTGTGAGCCTTTTATACCCTTCTTTCTAACCCATCCAAAAGCCTACATTACGGTTCAAAGAAAGACCTTCTCATCAATTTTTGAGAAATGCCATGTCGAGCATGGAAATGTGATTTGCAACAAGGACAACACTCTGGTCCAAGCCGGAAAAGTAAAAAATGAAAATGAGAGAGTCTTATTGGTAAAAATCCTCACAGGCACCGTAAGGCGAGGGGAGGTAAGAGAAAAAACAAATAAGAGAGTCCTAGCGGTGAAAACCCTCACGGGTACCCTAGGGCAGAAGAGATTTTAAGAAATGGCAAGCTGAGAAAGTCTGTTGGTGAAAACTTTGTCGTGGAATCGCAGGTTCAATGAGTGGAAGGTTTGGGTAAAGTAATCAAGTGATGGAAGTTCTGGGAAATGAAGTATAACAATTGCAAGTCCAGTAGCCAGGAGTCCGCCTGGAGAATAGAGACATGCAATCCAAATTTCAGCAATCAGGAGCCCGCCTGGAGAATAGAGGTGATACAATTAAGTTGTTAGTTTTAAATGAATTCCTTCGTTTATTTTGGTAATCAGGTACCAGCCTGGAGAATAGAGGTCCACAATTCAAATTTTAGCAATTAGGAGCCCGCCTGGAGAATGAAGGTGTTAAATTTCAAGTTGCAGCTGAAGTAAGGAGTCCGCCTGGAGAATGGAGACATGAAATTCAAATTTCAGCAATCAGGAGCCCGCTTGAAGAATAGAGGCGATACAATTCAAGATGTTAGTTTTAAATCAATTCCTTCGTTTATTTTGGTAGTCAGGTACCCGCCTGAAGAATAGAGAACCACAATTCACATTTTAGCAATCAGGAGCCTGCCTGGAGAATGGAGGTGTTAAATTTCAAGTTGCAGCTGAAGTCAGGAGTCCGCCTGGAGAATAGAGACAGCAATCCAAATTTTAGCAATCAGAAGCCCGCCTGAAGAATAGAGGTGATACAATTCAAGTTGTTAGTTTTAAATTAATTCCTTTGTTTATTTTGGTAGTCAGGTACCCGCCTGGAGAACAGAGGTCCACAATTCAAATTTTAGCAATTAGGAGCCTGCCTGGAGAATGGAGGTGTTAAATTTCAAGTTGCAGCTGAAGTTAGGAGTCCGCATGGAGAACAGAGACATGCATTTCGAATTTTAGCAGTCAGGAGCCCGCCTGAAGAATAGAGGTGATACAATTCAAATTTTAATTTTCAATTAATTTCTTCATTTATTTTGAAATCAGGAGTCCGCCTGGAGAACAGAGGTCCACAATTCAAATTTTAGCAATTAGGAGCCCGCCTGGATAATGGAGGTGTTAAATTTCAAGTTGCAGCTAAAGTCAGGAGTCCGCATGGAGAACAGAGACATGCATTTCGAATTTTAGCAATCAGGAGCCCACCTGAAGAATAGAGGTGATACAATTCAAATTTTTGTTTTCAATATCATTTATTTTGAAGTGAGGAGTCTGCCTGGAGAACAGAGACGTACATTTTGAATTTCAGCAATCAGGAGTCCGCCTGGAGATGAGACATACAAATCCAAGTTTAGCAATCAGGAGCACGCTTGGAGAACAGAGGAATACATTCCAGTTCAAGTTATTCAAGTTCAGTAATGTGGAGGGAAGGAACAACATCCAGCACACGATTTGAAGTAACAACAAGAGAAAGTACAAGACAACAAGGCACCAAGAGAGAATACAAGATTGCAAAACAATAAGAAAGTACAAGATGCAAGTTTAAAGATTCTAGATATGATTTTGTAATTCGTAGTTTGTAGTTTAGGCTAGCTTCTTTTATTTTCGACATGGTGTAATAAGGAAGGTCAGCGAGCAGTAGCAGCAGCAACAAGCGTGGTGAAATCACAGCTCCTGGTAGTCCCAGCTACCAGCCACACCCGAACTACACTGACCTGATTCCTGTTTAGCCCAGGATATGTAGGCAACCTTTGAAGTAGGGTGGAATCAAACTTTTCGAAAAATTCTTCACACAGAATTTTCAAACGGGCAAAAATTGCTCGTATTTGCTCACTTATCTTTGCCCGAGAACATTTCATGTTTCCAAGCAAATAGGGGCAGCTGTGAGCACGTGATTTTGACCTATATATGAATAATTCCGAAAAATTCAAACAAAATAATTTTTCCTTATTTTTACAATTTTTGTGAATTTTTGGAAATGTTTGTGTTAATTGTTTGTATTTTATTTGTGCATTTTTATTCATACAAAAATTACAAAATATGCATTTGCATTTAGGATATTATTTCATATTTTAGGATTAATTAGGAGTACATTTTGGTTTGTTTTTAATTTTACATTTTAATAAAATCAGTAAAATAATTAAAACAAATAATAAAAAAGGACAATAAGAAAACAGTTGAAAAGGAAAAGGAAAAGAGAAAAGAAAAAGGGGGGGGGGGGAGGTGGTGCCCAACTTGGGCTGTTTTTAAAAAAGAGACCAATTAATTAAGTACCCCAACCTAAAAACGACCAGCCCAAGCCACATTCTACTTGGTCCAAATCTTGCCAGCCAAAACGACGCCGTTTGAGTGATGCTTAATCCGAGCTGTCGAGGTTAGATGATCCAACGGCCGAGAAGTGACTCTCACTTAATATATATATGTCCGAACTACTCCCATACCCCCTCTTATCGTCTCCTGAACAGCACCTCTTCCTTGAACCCTAAAGAATGCCGCCTCAATTTCCCAAGCCACCGGTGGCGGCGCCACCGCCAAACTCACCCAAACTCACACCACATCTTCTGCTTCCTCTCCTAATTTCATATACACCTTTGGTTTTCTTCAAATCTTAGGCCAAATATTCGAATCTTAGATTGAAGTTCTGACCCAAACATGAACCTTATCCAAGAGAGCGCAAACTGATACCAGTTAGTATACAGACCTTCCCCATCTCGAGCCTGGGTCTATTTCCCTTCAAATCTCAAAGGGACGCCTCCAATTTCGAATCTAGGGTTCATGCATGTTCGAGCAATTATGATTTGTCAAGAACGAGCAACTCTGTGTTAATATCATATGTCTCTTTAGTTTGATTCATTGTTTTTGCTTGTTTCAAAATGAGAATAATTGCAATTTTTAATTAACCTAAGTTTATTTCTATATCTGTTGTAATCGTCTAGGTTAATTTGTTTTAGGATAGTTTTCATTTCTGTTTAGACTCTAATCCGATCTTGGTTTCTTTTAGTCTGAATGCTCAATTGTTATTTAGTCGATTAGTTTAATTAGGTTTCTCCTGTTTTTGTTCATGAGGTATTCATTTGGAATTTGGCCCTGTCTTCTATTTTGTTCTTCTGGAATTGGTTTGAAGTTGATTATAGTCCGTAAGTTTGTTTATTAGCTATTAATTCAATAATAGGGTCATTTGGTATTGATTTTGATTTAGGTTCAGTGATTAGTTTAAGATGAATTGAATTTAGTAAGGTTTAACTAAGAAGTTAAAGGGTTGGGGTTAATTGAGGAAGAATGGTAAATTTCAAACTGGTAGAAGGGTGTTTTGGGGATGGAAAATGGTAGTTTCTTGAAAAATAGTAAATTCAAGATAAGGGAGGGGTAGTCTAGGAATTGTACAGCTCAAAGAACCTCATAGAAATTCCTTGAATAGGGCTATAGTGTTGATTTCAACAAGAACTTAGGAAATACTTGGGAAACAAGTAAGGAAATTAGGGGTTAAAGTGAAAAATGAGTAGGGACTAGAAACTGGAGGTGCATAGTAAGGCTCCTGAAGTATAGGCGGAGCTGGAGCACTGCTGGCTGCTGGAAGAGCTGAATGAACGAGGCGACCCACAAAATCCCTACAATGTCGACCTGATGCTGGGTGCGAAACCAGATAGTGGCCAGACTCTCAAAGCTGCTTGTCCTCGCTCTCCACTCACTCCCTGGTGAACATACTCTCGATCCTCCTAGCAATGCTCACTACCTGCTAATAAGGAATTTCCATCTCAAACTCTTGAGCCATGCTAGATCTGATGGGTGGGATAAGACCCTCGATGAACCTGCAAACTCTGTTGCGGACCATAGCAACCAAGGTCGGTGCATGCCTAGCCAATATGGTATAACGGATAGCATACTCCGAAACGATCACAACACCCTGGCAAAAATGCTCAAACTCTGCACGCGATGCGTCCTTGACACTCTAGGGACAAACTCTCTCATAAAAATATCTGAGAACTGGGTCCAAGTCAGTGAAGAAGCCTCGACTGGACTGTCTATCTCATAAGTGCCCCGCCAGTCATAGGTGGCTCCTCGAAGCTTAAAAGCAGTAAATGAAAACCTCGCTGGACTCTACTATGCCAATAGTGCTAAGAATACGGTGACACTCCTTTAGAAATACCAAGGCATCGTCTGATGCTAATCCACCGAACACTGGGGCATCATACTTCTTGAACCTATAAAGTCTCTGATGCTCGACTTCTGAAGTAGCTGACCCATCCTCAGGCTGAACTGGCACTGCAGGCGGTGCCGGGATAATCTTGGGAGCCTGTGCTCCTCCCTCGGAGTGATATGTGGTTGCAGCAAGGGGAAACAACCCTGCCTGAGCCAATGTGGTGTACATACTCATGAGCCGAGCCAAAGTCTCCTGGAGAGATGGTGTAGCAGTGGCAATAATAGGCATGCCTGGCTCCTGGGCTCCGACTGGATCTGGTGGTGGTGCCTCGGCGGCAGCTCGTGTAGGTGCTCTGGCTGCACCACATGTGCGTAGTTGATCTCTACCCCGACCCTGGCCTCTGACGGCTGCAGCAGGGGGCGCAGGTGCCTAATCATCCCGAATAGTGCGTGTCCTCACGATCTGTGAGAGAATAGAAAACATAAATTCAGAATTTTGTGATGTAAATATATCTCACGACAAGGAAATCAAATGAAGTGGAATTTTTCTAACAGTTACATAGCCTCTCATAGATAAGAATAGATGTCTCTGTACTAATCAATGATACTCTAATAAACCACCCTGTGTCTCGTGACTCCTACGAACCTAGAGCTCTAATACCAAATTGTCACGATCCCAGCTCACCCTCTGTGAATATCTCGTGATGGCACCTAGTTCCTATAAATAGGTAAGCCCAACAATGCGGAAAACAACATAACGTGTAGAATAATAAATAAAACAGAACAAATAAAAGATAAACTGTATTTAAATGCCGCTCGGCATATACAACTCAATAATGCGGAAGTCTATAATATCACCCCAAAACCCAGAAACGCACAGGAACACAAGCTAACGAAAAGTAATACATGGCTCTAACTCTAAAATATCTAAAGTAAATGTACGGAAGAAGTCTAAATACTATAGATAGAGTAAAGAAAGAGACTCATTGGTCTGCGAATGCTGCAGAAGTACCTCAAAGTCTTAGTAGCTCTCTTGGCCTCAAGGATAGTGTGCCTGAGATGATGTACCTGGGCCTGAACATGAAGAACATGCGCAGAAGAGGCATGACTACACTAGAGCGGTACTCAGTAAGTGCCAAGCCTAACCTCAGTTGGTTAGTGATGAGGAAGGTCAGAGCCCAACGAGATAAAATATAATAATAAGGGTAACAGTAGTATGAAAAACAAACAGAATCTAATGGAATACAACTGTGAAGTCACTCAGATTATACGAACAACAATTAGCACACAACGGATAAAACAACATAAAGTAAAACAACTCAATATCAGTACCAATTACAAGGATCTTCCAGGATACCATACTGATGTCCTTTTCATCAATCTGTCCGAGAAGCTACTGGGATACCGTCCCATAGTCCATCATATGAGTATATCCGAAGGATCTCCCAGGATACCGTCCCGTAGTCCAAAGTAAATGTGTAGGGGAATCTACTGGGTATCTAACCCGTAGTCCCAAAGTAAATTTGCAGGGTGATCTACCGAGAATCTAACCCGTAGTCCCAAAGCAAATGTGCAGGGGGATCTACCGGGAATCTAACCTATTGTCCCAAAGTAAATGCACGACCACAACCAGAAGATATTCAGAAAGGAAATACAAAAAAGACAGGCAACATGTAATATTAGCCTAACATGCTTCATGTAATACAGTCAAGGCAACTTAAGGAAGTAGGCAAGTCGAATCAAATAAACATGTTTTCCTAATCTAACATGGGTTAAAATTGCAAGTAAAATAATGTAAATACGAAAGAAGCTCAATCTAAATATCTTTAGTAAAAATTAGATTTTCAACGATGAGCTCAAGTACATGCTCGTCACCTTTTGTACAAGGCACTCAATTACCAAATAACATATCCTAAGCGGAAAGGTCCCCCACACAAGGTTAGACAAGCCACATACCTCAAACTGGCTCCAAATCAACTTGAAATCACACTTTTGCCACGGTTATCCGACTCCAAATGTCCCAAAAATTCAATTCAATTACATATCATAAATAACATGTCAAGCAAGTGATTTTACTATGTAATTCAAAGAAAAACGTGAAATTAGGAAAAATAACCAAAATGCCCCTTATACCAACGTCTCGGAATCGGATAAATTTACATTTCCATAACCCTCATGCTCTCATGAGTCTAACCATATAAAAATCTCCCAAATCGGATACCAAAAGCCCACTCAAAACTCAGAATTTTTGCCTAAGAAGTTTCTTCCTATTTTTCCAAATTTTGATCCTCAAATTCGAATTTAAAAGACGGATTTAACTAAATATTGATGAAATATAATTAGATAGGATTAAAGAAACGTTACCAAATAATCTCCTCTTCAAAACCCTTTCAAAATCGCCCTCTCCCGAGCTCAATTTGATTTCTCTAACTTTGGAAAACTAAACCTCGAAATCTCGATTTCTGAACAATGGTTTCCACTTTAGCGGACAAGGAACCGTTCCTGCGGTACCGCTTTTGCGGACACTATGACGCTTTTGCAGATTCCAATGAAGAACCAAAATTCTGCTTCTGCAGTTCTGCGCTCGTAGATATGGATCCGCTTATGTGGAATTCCCACCGCATATGTGGTAACTGGTGAGCCAGCCCACCTCTCTTCTGTGATGCCAAGACCGCTTCTGCGGTTCCCAAGCCGCAGAAGCAAAAATATTAGAAGAGAAAACTTCAGCTGCTGCAACACTTCTCCGATCTTCTCGTCAACCAACCGAAATTATCTCGAGACCTCCAGGACCTCAACCAAAAGCACCAATAACACTTAATACCCTATTCAAATTGTACCAATCCTTAAACCACCTAAAAGAATGTCAGAAACTTGAATAAATCAACGATTTACGCATTAGAACTTCAAATTTCATCAGAATACACCTTTTATCAAAAACCTAGCCAAAACACGTTCGAATGACCTGAAATTTGGCACACACATCCCAAATGACATGACGAAGCTATTGCAACTTCTGGATTTTCATTCTGACCCTCGGATCTAAAACTCTCTATCGGACCGGAAACTTCAAATATTCAATCTTCTCCATTTCAAGCCTAAATGAGCTACGGACTTTCAAAATTCATTCAGAACATGCTCCCAAACCTGAGATCACCTCACGGAGCTAGTGGAACTATTGGATTCCCGTTCCGAGGTTGTCTTCACATTGTTCTGACTACATACCATTTTTCAACACTTAAGCTCCCATTTAGGGACTAAGTGTCCCAAAGCTCTCCGAAACTCAACAACGAACGTCCCGACAAACTAAAATAGCGGAAATAAACTTAGGGGAAGCAGTTAATGGGGGATCGGGGCGTAAATTCGAAAAATGACCCCCCGGGTCGTCATAATTATGGACATCCCTGCCATTAATATGAACTTTAGTAGGATTTAAGGATCATACACACTTCTTTAGAATAAATTTATAAGGAAAGAACAACATGGACAACCTTAGTTTCTAGGAGTAGATTCATTATGAACTAGCGTACTGTTTATGTTCATATCACTATAGATCATGCCAAAGAATGACGTATATGCCTTAACATACCTTAAACATCTTGAGTCCTTAGTACCTTCCAATAAATTCTTCAAACAAGTAAACTCGATCTATCATAGCATAAGGAGATTCAAAATCAGTGTTGAACAAAGGCTAAGTCTATAACTTAAGCTAGTAGCTCGTTTACGTAAATTTGGACAACATATCTTTTGTATCAAGAACCTCCACCAATACCATATACCAACAACAAAAAAACTAGAGAAATCCACTAACATATAATTTTCAATAACAAGACACCATATAACAACAAGTCACAACTACTTCACGACGAGCGGCAAGCTCATACTAGAATCTGTATAACCCATATACCTCTTATAGACTTCTTACATTAACTTACAAGTATCATTAACATTATAATGAATTCATTCATCAATTATTCCATCCTTATTCCATATATTTATAACAAAGGAAACAATCCACAACTCCAACTATCTTCAATTAGTAACTTTATTCACTAGCTCATGTCTACTCCATCCATTTAACTTAATAAATATCAATATAACCTTAGGAATATGAAATAACACAATATAACTACCTCCTAACTGGAATCCGTATAACCCATATGCCCCATATAAACATGTTACATTAACTTACAAGTATCATTAACATGAAAATGAAGTCATTCATTCCATTTCAGAATCAAGTCCCCCCTGAATAAGTACCTTCATACCTTCGCCCTGATGTCCTGTCTTAAGGTTCTTTTTTTTCTTTACTGACTTTATTACTTATGCAATTCGAGTTATTGGCTCGTCCAACCCGGCAGCATTCATGAGTCGCTAGTTCAACTGTCCCTCGGAGACAGGGTCGAGAAGTACCATGCATGGTTGCCCCCCGTCCTACAATAGAGTAGTAGTTTGAATACCGAACCTTAGTTCGAAATAGCACCGGTCGCCCTACGCGACTGGCGCTTCAAAAGGCGAAACTCTCGGTCAATGATTCCATCCTTATACCATATATTTATAGCAAAGGAAATAATCCACAACTCCAACTATCTTCAATTAGAAACTTTATTCACTGTATCATCCTACTCCATCCATTTAACTTAATAAACATCAATATAACCATAGGAACATGAAATAACACAATATACCTACCTCCTACAGTAACGTCAAGTCAAAATCTAAGTTATATTAATCTTACAATAACCCTCAATGGCAATACAACACCATAGAAGTGACTTAAGCTAATCCAAGTATTATCTTGTGGTTTATCATCCTATAAACTTAACCAATATACAAGAAAGCTTAAGAACAATTAGTAGGCTGTTACACTCACCTTAGAAAACATCAAAAACTTGGAATTTCATCCAAATACAGCCCACAACAATCCTCAATGACAACACAACCTCAAAGAGGTGTTGTTCTTCACTACGACTAGGTTTTGATGCTGAAATATGGTATAATCACTTTGGAATCACAACAAACTCTTGTGAATCTGTTTTGAAGGGTTAGGATAAGTTTGGAGACAAAGTTGAGTTAAAAATAAGTGAAACAGTAGTGTCCATATCATTTATAAAGTGAAGTAGGTCTACTACCGCCTATGTGGGTCCCATTAGGAGCTGCTTGCACGGTATTGTGAAAATGCGAATATCTTTCTACTCCAATGTCTTATTGATGAACGGTTTAATTTTTTAGAAACTAGAATTGCAGGTCTTCAATTTGATATGCAGACCATCCCTTGATTCCAAGTATATTGGGAGAAAAGTTTATCTGCATTTGACCTAAATTTCAGCAAATTTATGAATGTAACTTGTGATGACCTTTGCCAACTCTTGTTCCCCAACTTTCTTGAATTAATAATGTAGAAAATGAATATCATACGACTAAAATAACTCATAAATAAATCTCCTTATCATTTTAAGAACCCTAGTATCACCCCAAAGTACATTTTATAACATTCCAAACTTGTTGACTTTCGACGAAACTTATTTTCTTCTATTCATTTAGCGCTAAGCTTTCCAACCCTTATGGTGCTTTTTATTCGTGATATTAAAAATTTGCAAGCTACAAGATAATAATATGAAACTTACATTATGTACTTCCAAAAATGATCTTATTTCTGAGCTTACATCAATTGGCGTACGATGTACTCTCACGTACGAAAACATGGGACGTAACATTATCTGAGAAAGAAGGAATGCTCCACCTTCGCGACCATCCTTTTCGTTGCACAATTATTGATATTCTTTTTTATATCTATATGGTGCTTGTATATAAATATTTCAGTGAAGATGCTATTGATGACTTTTGGTGTGGTTGTGATGAGCAGTTGTTTCTGACACCATATGTGTGGGGGGATAGCTATAGATGTGGAATTGCATTGAAAGAGGTTCACAAAATCTTTTTTCCATGTCCATTTCCTTCAGAAGATGATAATGTTGTGACACACTTTCTTTTGGGAGTTTTGGACTTGAATCAGAAAAAATCACAAGGAAATGTATGCACGCATGATCCCCCACTTGCTAAAGTTCTCACAGTTTGACAAACATCACAAATGTTTTGGTAATGCCTTCAACATATTTGATATTAATTGGCAAAGATCATCACACCAAAATGAATCGTACGTGTTGTTATTTGTTATATTATTTATAATAATTTTGATTTATTGTATAATTCACTGCATATCTTACATCTTTCTTAGGACTGATTGTGGTGCATTCTTGATCAAATATGTAGAGTTGTTGATAATTGGAAATGATATGGACAAATTCCAACCTGAAGAATAAAAGAACTTGCCGCAAATCTTTGGGCACATGGTGAAATGGAAAAGAAATTCTGGTTATGATACTTCACCAGAAAATGTTGGTGATGAATATGAGAGTGAAAATGAAACTTATTGTCCAAAAGAGTTGTAGTTTAGTTGTAAAGAAAGTTAGTTGTGGTTGATCTTTTCTATAAAATTTTTGTATATGATATATATGAATTCTGCAAGTTTAGAAAACTTCTGAAGTATTCTGTAAATTCCTCAAAAAGCTGTTATATTTTGTTGGCGTAGCATAATTATTGTCACAGCTATGCAAAATTACAATTTCAGAAGTAATATCAAGTCATTATTATTATTAATTTCTTTGTTCCTCTAAAGTATTGATTTTTCCAGTGAGTTTATTAGTTTTAGTTGATGACTAAGTATAATTGAACTTCAAATCCAAAGTTAAGTACGAAGTGTCCTTAACTTTTGAACTTTGAACATAAAGTAAAGTTGCTTGTCATGAATTTTTGAACTTTGAATACAAAGTTAAGAACTGCATGTCCTTAACTTTTGAACATGCATGTCAGACTTAAGGACTCCTATCCTTATCTTTTTTAAAGTTAAGGACATACAGTCTTTTACCTTTGAACTTTTAACTCAAAGTTAAGGACTACTTGTCCTTAACTTTTGAATGTATAATTCAAACTTAAGGACTGTCTTTCCATAACTTTTTAACCTACAAGTCAAACTTAAGGACTCTTGTCCTTAACTTTTGAACTTGAAATTCAAAGTTAAGGATAGATAGTCCTTAAGTTTTTAACTTTGAACTATAAGTTAAGGACTGTATATCCTTAACTTTTGAACTTGAAACTCAAAGTTAAGGACAGCTAGTCCTTATGTTTTGAACTATCAACTATAAGTTAAGGACAACATATCCTTAACTTTTGACCTTGAAACTCAAAGTTAAGGACATATAGCCCTTAAGTTTTGAACTTGAAACTATATTTTAAGGACTGCCTGTTTTGAGCACGTGATATTTTTCCTATATGAATTACTCCCATAATTTCAAAAAAATAATTTCCTTTTATTATTTATTTTAATTATTTTTAATTTTTGTTGATTTTTGTGGCATGTTCTGTTATTTGTTTGCATTCGTGGGTGCATTTTTTTAATTCATATAAAAAATACGAAACATATGCATTGCATTTAGAGTAATTTTACATATTTTAGCAATTAATCAGTAATTAGGAGTTTACAAAAGTACAACAAAAAAATAGTTTACTTCTGCTTTTAATTTTAACTTTTGGAATTGTTGCGGTCTTTCTTTTACATTTAATTATTTGTGATAATTGTCATTTAAAACTAATTAATTTAATTTGGTAGAATGACTTTATTAGGAGTTAATTTTTGATTTTAGGATTTAATTTGAAAAAAAACCAAAAAAGAGGGAAAAAGGAAGAAAATAATAAAATAGTTCTTTTGTATTGTTTTTCTTTTAATTCTCGAATTTGTCTGTTTAGTTTTTGAAAAATAATTAGTTGAGATTTGGAAGTAAAATAGGTCTTTGTTTTTAATTTTGCATTTTAACAAAATCTAAAAAAAATATAATAGTAGTAATAATAATAATAATAAGAGAAAGGGAATTAAAGAAGGTTAAAATTGGGCCATCCATTATCTAATTCCAACCCAAAATCGCCCAACCTGCCCAAACTCAAACCTCCAAACCCGGTCCAGGAACCCCATGGCCAAAAACGACGTCGTTTCCTCGGAATCAATCAGGACCGTTGATGATGCTTGATCGAACGAGCGAGAACCCCCTAGTTTTACAACTATATAAATGTCGGATGCACCCCCCACCCCTCCACACCATCTCTCAAACACCCCTGATGTGCCGATGTAACGCCACCCCTGTCCCTATATCTCTCCACCACACGCCACCGGCCGAAAATCGCTGCCGCTGCCGGTGCAGCTCCAAACCCACCCAAATTATCACCGTTTGCTCCCCTACTCCTCCTCTTTCCAACCCCCAAAAAACAAACCTTAAAATACAAACCCAACTCTTCGAATAAATGGATTTATGGATGCCATCGTCGCCGTGTCCAGCGGCGCTCACCCAAACTAGTCCCAATTTTACACCATAGCACCGTCCCCGTTTCGCAAACATATATCCAACCTTATTTCCTCTCAAATCCCCGCCAGTTGCATCGGATTTCAAATTTAAGCCTGGACCCAAATAGTTTGTCATCCAAATTCACCCAAAGTCACACCATGCAACCTCCCCGTTTCCCTCGTACCAGACCCACCATCATTAGCCTTCAAATCCAGCCGGAGGTACTCAAATTTCAAATCAAAATGTAGCAGAGTAATAAGACATACTAGTGAGTTGTCTTTCTCTTCTTTATTTTTATTTTTGGAACACTATATCTCTGTTTGATATGTGACCCTCTTGGTAGCTATTTTTTTTAGGTTTTAATTGGTTCTTCTTCTCATTCTTATTTTGGGTTGATTTCTATGCATTTTGTTCTGAGTGTCTTGTTTGATTTATTGTATATTCTTTAGGGTCTCATGTTAATATGATTAAAGTCTATTGGTTAATTTGGTTTTGTGTTTCAAACCAGTTCTTTTTCATATGATCTTGGTAGTCTTTAATCAAGCCTGTGTGAGCCACTATTTGATTTTGATTTGTTAATTTAGTTCGTTTAGGATAGATTATCCCAGTTTTTTCAGCAATTGGTTTTAAGTTCAGTATTTTGGCCTCAAGAAGTTTTTAGGTTAGTTTAGTTAACTTGGTTATAGTTGAATTGAGTTAATAATAGGCTTGGGGGTTTGGTTTAATTCAAAATGATAATTTCAGTAGGTTAAAAGGGTAGTATAGGTCTTTAAGGAAAGGAATCTTACACAAAACTGATTTAGAAACCCCTAGAACATTCTAGGTGGGGTTCTAATCAAATTTTTGAGATAACAATGCAGTAACTTGGCCAACAAGTTAAGAAATGAGGGACTAAGCTAATAAAATCTTAAAATAGGAAGAGGGACTATTGGGTAAACACAAAATAAGGTGGTTTCCCTAAACTTTGGCTATAAAAGGGCAACCTAATGCCTTCACTGGGAGGCCCTGACAGATTGAAATTCCTGAAAAATATCACAAAACTTCTGAACTCTAAAAATAATAAAAAATTCCATAATTTCCAGTCTGAAATATGACTAGAGTCTAACAATTTCCCGAAATGCTGCTTCATTAGAGTGTTTTCTTCATAATTAGTTCCAATTCTCAATAGTTAATTTGAATTACTAACTTGAATAAGCTGGAAAAGACCTGAAATATATGTGTTTGAGTTATTAGGATTCCATAAGCTTGGGTGGATGCAATTCTGAGTATATTGATTATGTTTGAGGCTTTTGGTTGGTTTAATAGTGTTATTTGCTTTAGACCATTGTCCTGGCTTATTTGACAACTTCCCTTATTCGAATCTAGGACTCGAGCTTGGTTTATTTGCTTTATTTTCTCATAGATTTATTGCTGCTATTGCTTCTTTATTGCTTACCCATAGGTGTTTCTCCTCGCTTCATTCCAGGTACATGTTCTGAGCTCTTTCACTATATGTCTCAAATGGAGGTCGAGTGACAATGATGCCTTGTTTAGTAATAGGTTTAGGTTTTTCTTTGTGGTAATTGATTGTAAGTAACTTGGATTGTACTGGGCTTTATTAGAACTGTAATGGATTGGTATTTTTAGATGTTTTCTTTAACCTATTTCTTTCATGTTAGTTTCAATATTCCAAATAGATCAAGGGTTCATGAATCCTTGTAGCTAACGTGGAGCATAGTGTTTGTTTTACTTCAGTAGCATGAAATTTGGAGTCAAGTTTTTTTTTCTATGTAAGTTCATATATATACTCAGCCCAAGTTTGAAACATTTAGTGAATAATTTCGTTTCGAAATCAGAAGTCATATGTCCGAGTTTCATGTTTTAATGTGAATATTAGTTGTTTCGTATTAACTCCTTGAATTTTACAAGCATCAGATGAAGTCAAATAATCAATAGCCTGCTTGAATGGAATAAACGTACATTTTTATTTCTAAAAGTTGCTGGAAGCAAAATTATGCAAGTTTATAACCGAATTGAGATCTTTCTTGGATTGGATCCATTGAAGGATCAGTGCTCAACAACCCGTCTTCGATAAGCTAGGCCTTAGATCTACTAATGCACATCCCAAATTGGTTCTAATTTGCTTCACGTTTAGGTCCATGATAAGGCTTATGATTGGCTAGTTTTCTAAAGCTGGACAAGGGTTCCTCCTCTTTGGGCTCAGTTTGAAGCCCAATGGCTGGAACTTGAGGCCTGAGTTGTACGATATTAATTAATTAGGTTCTATTAAAGACAAATAGTTTGCTTTAGAATTGGCTTTTAAACTCGGGACGAGCCGTTTAGCGAATTTTCACAGCCTCTCGCAAAGTTAATTTGTCGTAGCTGCTTTAGGCGCATTAGTTTAATAATATTACCTTCAAAAATTCGGGTGCACATTTATGTGACCCAAATCCAAATCTCAATGAAGTTGAAATGTGTCAAGAACCACAGGTACATTTGTGTGATGTGGTTCGAGACATGTTTTAACGACGTTGCAATTCTCTTCAAAAATAATAATAAAAGTGATTAAAAGATTCAAAATGCACATAGGTTCATAATTGAATAAAATCAAATAATTTAAGCCAAATATAATAGTTAAGCGACCGTGCTAGAACCACAGAACTCAGGAATGCCTAACACATTCTCCCGGTTAACACAATTCCTTACTCGAATTTCTGGTTCGCGGATTGTTAAACAGAGTCATTCTTTTCCTCGATTCGAGATTCTAAACCGGTGACTTGGGACACCATGAATCTCCCAACTGGCACCTCTGAATCTTTTATAAATCCCGTTTTGATTGTCTTTTAATTAGAAAAACACCATTATCTACGCCATTTGTAGGGGTTGTAGTAGCCAAAAGGAGGTGTGACAGCTCTGGCGACTATACTAGGGACCGAACCCAGAATCTCTTGTTCATGGTTCAAGAATTCAAGATTAGAATAATTGCTGTATTTGTCTTTGTTTATTATTTGATTTTACATGTTGACTTATTGTGCAAAATGATGTTTTTACCGCTTCGATATTATTTGAACTGTACATATAAACTGTTACAAAACCTTTCTCTTCTTACCTTAGGGGATGTGCTCGCTGGTCGAGACTCCCTATTTTGTTAGTGTCATACCTTGAAATAAGAAAGAGGCTCGGACAAGTTACAAAGCCAGATAATCTTGTGGGTCCCCGGTATGTAGCCCCCTCGACTCGAGTTGTCTGCTCGGGTACACAGTCTAGAACAAATACCCAGGTTTCAAACATAGAATAACTTAATTTCATGCCGGATCCCTAGTAAGAACATTAATTTACATCATGCATTTGACTTAGGGGACTCAACACAAGAGTTGGGTCCGTCTAGGACAGGTGTACCCGGAATAATGGACCATCCTGATGCATCCTACTTGTGCATTTATTTGTTTTGGGTTTGCATGTTGACCAACTTTTTACGGGTAAGGAGAGTTAGCCACCTGCTGCAAAATAACCAATGTCCAAATACTGTCGAAGCTCTGCCGAATTTTTTAAAGAAAAAAAATAAAAAACAAAAATGGAAACAAAAGGGAGTCTGTTGTATTCGCCCAAGAAAAAGAGAAAAAGCTTGTCTTCAAAAACAAACAGTTTTGTTTTTATGAAATGAAAAAAGGAAAGAAAAGTCCTGTTTTCAAATATAGTTTTGCCAGAACTACGCTGATTTGATTCTCGTCAGGTGCGAGATACGCAGGCAACCCCCATCGGGTCAAACCTCTCTTTTATATCCAAAACAAAGAAAAACAAATGTTAAATTTTATTTGTTGTCCTAAATAAATCGGGTGATGCCGTTGTTGTTAAGAACAACCGAATGTGACCGAATAGGACGCTGGAAGGCTAATTTTGCACAAACGGCCACTTTTGGGTTTCTATTTTATTATTGGCCATTTAGCGGACACAGACTTAAAATCTTCCTTCAGAAATGCTGAAAGGTCGTTTCTGCAAAGATGGGCTCTGATATTAGAAAATAAATTTTCTTAAAGAAAGGGGTCAATTTTTGATTTTAAAAGTCAAACGAAATAAAGTCTTAAGTTTCTAATTCACTTTAATAAATGTGCAGGATGAGCACAATCCAAAACAAACCTTTTTCATTTGTAAGCAAAATCCCTTTGGATTTGCAGCTGTGGTGGAATGATCTAGGTATAGAAGGGCAAGATGAGGTAAAGAAATATTTGGGAGGCCTTCCCCGACTTTTGGCGATTGTACCTCGAGGTGACATTATAAGAGCGGTCGTCACGTGCTGGGACCCACCGCATAATGTGTTCGACTTCTCAGATTTTGAACTTACCCCGACCTTAGAAGAAATAGCCGGGTACATTGAGGATGTTGAGCTTCCTTTGAGGCACAAGTATTTGGTTGCCCCAAGAATTGTAGCAGTGCACAAATTCTTAAATACCCTGAAGATAAGCAGAGTGGTACATGACTCAAACCTGGCAGCAGGGCTTTGTACTTTTTCATTCCTATATACCAGATATGGTCACATAGAGGGGTTCAACAATCCAGAGAACAAAATCTGCAGCAAGGAAATCCGCGTCAAGTGGGAAGAAAATAGACGCTTTGCTTTTATGGTGTCTTTTCTAGGGCTCCTGCTATTTCCAAGGAAAGATGGGAACAATGACATAAAAATAGCAGGGGTTGTAGAACTCTGCACACCCAAGCTAAGTGCACACTCGTGCTTATGATATTAGCTGAGATCTTTCGTGCTCTTATAACTTGTAGGGCCGAGAAAGATTTCTTTGGAGGGTGCAATCTATTGTTGAAAATGTGGATAACCGAACATCTATGCCACCATTCCCAATTCATGAGCCTTGGGTCAGCGGAGAAAACTTGCATAGAATAATTTTACACAAAGATTAAAGGGCTCAGTTTGCCCGAAGGAGTAATAGGATGGATATCTTACTTTCAGTCCCTCACTGCCGGTCAGATAGAGTGGACGCTGGGATGGTTGTCTATGGACGAGATCATATACATGCCGGCTACAGAGCCTCACTTCCTTCTGATGGGTCTTAGGAGCATCCAGCCTTATACCCCACATCGGGTTTTAAGACAACTAGGGAAGTGTCAGATAATGCCAAAGAACAAAGATCTTAGTATCCGGGTAGCCGAGATTGGAACTGATGGTCAGTTACCTGAAGCAACGATCCACAAAATTTGGAATAAATGCCAATACCTTACAGCAAACACTTGCATACGGGATCCGTCCAGAGTCGAAGTATCGCCAAGATACCTTGCTTGGTGTAGGAGAGAAATTGAGTTCGAGAGTCCAGACAAAAGGCCGCATCTCGAGGAATTTGTCAAAGCATCGCAAGAGCAGTAGGACTAGTTGGTTAAAGAACATGAATACAGAGCTACGATAAGCAAGCTGGAGAAGCAGGTCATGAATTTGCAATTCGAGAAAGATTTGCAGGTCGCCGTAAATGAAGGAGAAAATAAGAAACTGGAAAAGGAAAATGAGGTCCTTCGGGCCCAAATTCCAAAAATGAAAGTAATAGTAGAAAACTCTATCCGGAGTGCCAAGGATACAAAACTTATAGATGGCTTGAGACAGAAGGTGAGTGACTACAGTTTTGATTTGAACAAATCAGAAAAAGAACTAGTCAGGGCTCGAAAGCAATTGACGGAAAATGCTCCAGAACGAGCACGTCTGGTTAAGCAATTAAAAGAAGAGTTCGACAGTGAGGTGACAGGGTTAAAGAAAAGGGTCGTCATCGCAAAAAACAAAATGCTTAAACATGCAAAAGTGTTCAAAATTGAAAGGGAACATTGTTACACACATTTGCACAATTAGAATTGGTTTGCAACAGCTTCAAAAGCAGAATCAAGTAGCAGAATAAATTTTAGAAGCCAGAACTGAGCAGATCTGGCAGTTATTACAGGAGAAAGGTGTCATACGAGAGAGAATCAAAAGGATCGCCCACTATATCACAATGAAATGTAGCAGCTATGAGGATATGCCTAGGACTATGTTCTTTGCCACCACGATGCTTTTTGTTCGCCGCGTGATGGAAGATCTTTGTCACCACCAAAGGGATTTATCTAGTCGACCCTCGGCAAGGTCGAATGATGCCTCACGGGTCCCAGGATCAATCAAAGCCCTAATGTATTCGCATTTTCTTTAGATTGTATTTTTCTTTCTATTAGTTTGCCTTAGAAGCTGTATTTTCTTTTATGCATGGTTAGCTATTCTGCGAGTCTGTAGTTCGTCCTTTATCAGAGTCTGTTGGTTTTTCGAGTCTTTGTAACCAAGTTTGTTATTATGAAAATTGAAAATTCTAAAATATTTTATGCTTCACTTTTTATTTGCTAGAATTACGCTCGATCTGATTCATGCAGGGTCATGATACGTAGGCAATCTGCATAGGATTCGATCATAACCAAATAAAGAAAAAGAAAAAGAGAAAAGAAACAAAAGGGGAAGAATATGAGAGAAAAGCAGAGGAAAAGCAGGGAAACAAACAAGAAAAACAAAAGAGAGTAAGATAATAAAGCTATAAAGGGGAATTGAACAAAGAAAAATTAAAGTCGGGATAACGCAAGAAAATAATGCATGTAGTGACCAATCATTGTTTAGGTGCATTCACACCCAATATGTGGCTGCTTACATGTCAAAACATAACCATTAACAAGTTTTTGGTGTTTTGCATTCAGACTAGACAGGTGGTTAGTTATTGAGGCATTCTAGCAACCCACTCTTACAACACACGGTCTAAGAGCAAGCATGTCATGGCCAATCAGGAAACCGATGTCAACATTATTGACCCCTCGAAAGAAGTATAGGAATTGGATGTTAATGCCATGAAGGAGGAAATGTACAAACTGAAATATCAAATGGCCGAGATGTACCAGGCATGGGCGAGAGGACAACCACCCCCAGCCTATCCTCCTAATCCAACCTTTATCTCGCCATTGGCCCAAACTCCTGACCAGTGCACCACTGATCCACCCTCAAGTTTTGCTATCTACTCGCAGCACAAGGGTACGACCTTTGAACAACCACCAGCTCCACTACCCAAAGTCTATCCTCACCCCCATTCACCAATTGCTCCTATCTATGTGGCACCTCCTCCTCCTGCACTCCATAGATCGTCCAGTGAACCCTTGCTTCAAGCTTAAGACCACCAATACTATCCACTAGAACCTGCTTACAAAGCCCATGAACCTTACTCCTAAGCTCCCCGTCTCGAAATCCCAGTGGGAGTTGAAAAGCCAATCAAAAATCCTGAGCAGGAGGAGGTACTCGAAAGGTCAGATGTTTAGAACAATCGTTCAGGGACATGCGAGGTTTAGGTGGCCAGGTGAGCGTGGTGTTCAAGGACCTTTGTCTATTTCTAAACGTGCATTTTCCTCCAGGTTTCAAGATGCCTAAATTTAACTTATATGATGGACATGGCGATCCGCTCGCGCATCTAAGGGGGTTTTGTAGCAAAATGAGAGGATCAGGGGGAAAAGATGAATTGTTGATGGCGTACTTTAGCCAGAGTTTAAGTGGGTTGGCACTGGAGTGGTACACTCGGCAGGATCAGAACCGGTGGTACACTTGGGATAACCTGGCGTTTGCTTTTAACTTTCAATATAATCTCGAGATTATCTCAGATCGTCTATCTCTGACAAAACTGGAGAAGAAACACAATGAGAGCTTCAGGGAATATAGTTTCTAGTAGAGAGAACAAGAATCAAAGTTGATCCTCCAACGAAAGAGAGTGAGTTGGTTGACTATTTTTCTACAGGCTCTGGAACCTACCTACTTCGGGCATTTGGTTTCAGCAATAGGTAAATCTTTCAACAAAGTAGTTAAGATGGGAAGCATGGTCAAGGAAGGCCTCAAATCCAAAAAGATCATGAGCTACTCTGCAATCAAGGCAACCACTCAGGCTTTCTAACGTGGAGATGAGGGAACATTGGGAAAGAAGAAGAAGGAAGAAGTGGCAACAATTGAGTCGGGAACTTGGTTCAGGCCTCAGGCTCCATCCCACTACACCCAACCCCGTCCTCACTACCAAACATACCCACACCTTCCATACAGCCCACCATAACATTACTATCCATCGTTATAACCTCACTTCTCAGTCTATCATGCACAAGCGTATACCCAACCTCCTGCCCATGCACAAGGGTACGACCTTTGAACAACCACCAGATCCACTACCCAAAGTCTATCCTCACCCCCATCCACCAATTTCTCCTATCTATGTGGCACCTCCTCCTCCTGCACTCCATAGATCGTCCAGTGAACCCTTGCTTCAAGCTTACGACCACCAATACTATCCACTAGAACCTGCTTACAAAGTCCATGAACCTTACTCCTAAGCTCCCCGTCTCGAAATCCCGGTGGGAGTTGAAAAGCCAATCAAAATTCCTGAGCAGGAGGAGGTACTCAGAAAGGTCAGATGTGTAGAAGAATCGTTTAGGGACATGCGAGGTCTAGGTGGCCAGGTGAGTGTGGCATTCAAGGACCTTTTTCTATTTCTAAACGTGCATTTTCCTCCAGGTTTCAAGATGCCTAAATTTAACTTATATGATGGACATGGCGATCCGCTCGCGCATCTAAGGGGGTTTTGTAGCAAAATGAGAGGAGCAGGGGGAAAAGATGAATTGCTGATGGCGTACTTTAGCCAGAGTTTAAGTGGGTTGGCACTGGAGTAGTACACTCGGCAGGATCAGAATCGGTGGTATACTTGGGATAACCTGGCGTTTGCTTTTCACTTTCAATATAATCTCGAGGTTATCTCGGATCGTCTATCTCTGACAAAACTGGAGAAGAAACACAATGGGAGCTTCAGGGAATATAGTTTCTAGTGGAGAGAACAAGCAGCCAGAGTTGATCCTCCAATGAAAGAGAGTGAGTTGGTTGACTATTTTCCTACAGGCTCTGGAACCTATCTACTTCGGGCATTTGGTTTCAGCAGTAGGTAAATCTTTTAACAAAGTAGTTAAGATGGGAAGCATGGTCGAGGAAGGCCTCAAATCCAACAAGATCATGAGCTACTCTACAATCAAGGCAACCACTCAGGCTATCTAACGTGGAGATAAGGGAACATTGGGAAAGAAGAAAAAGGAAGAAGTGGCAACAATTGAGTCGGGAACTTGGTTCAGGCCTCAGGCTCCATCCCACTACACCCAACCCCGTCCTCACTACCAAACATACCCACACCTTCCATACAGCCCACCATAACATTACTATCCATCGTTATAACCTCACTTCTCAGTCTATCATGCACAAGTGTATACCCAACCTCCTGCCCATGCACAATGGTGTGCGCCAGCCCCAGAAAATACCTACCCAACTCCACAAAATCACTACCAACCTCCGAGAGCTTACCAACAACCCCCGAAGCCCGCCTTCCGAGCCAATCCAGTCGTGAGAAATTAAAGGGTGCAGAAGAAGAAGACTTTCACTCCAGTAAGAGAATCTTACAGTAGTTTATTCCACAAGCTGCAGCAATTGGATATGTTGAGACCAATCAAAGCAAAATTGCCAAATCCTTCCCCGAAGAATCTAGGTTATTCTGTTACATGTGAATATTGTTCTGATGCATTGGGCATGATATTGAAAAGTATTGGCATTTGAAGAATGCTATCCAGGAACTTATCGACTCCCATCTGATTGAAGTGTAGACTCCAGAGGCACCAACCATTAACCAAAACCCACTTTCGGCCCATCATGAGACCAACATGATTGAGATTATTGAAAAAGGGGGATAATCCAAAAGGCCTTTACAGACAATAATGATGATCAAATCCAGTGAAGTTAAGACAACTGAGAATATGAGCAATGAGAAGTTAGTGGTCGAGGTAAAAGGAAGAAGCAGCGAACCTGTCGTAGTTCAAGGGAGCTCATCATGCACGGCTGCACCAAAATAGGAACAGGAAAAAGTGATAGTATACGGGGCAACTAGAGAACTTGTCGTAGTTGTGGAAGGTATTCGCATAGAGCCTGTCATTGTGAAACTAGTAATCCAGCCGCCAAGTCAACAGCAAAGTCGTTCCTTGGAGATATGAACATGAAATAGTGATATACATAGGGAAGGAAGTTAGGCAAGAGGTTTGTGAAGCCCGGGGTTTAACTCGGTCAGGGAGATACTTTGCACCTGAGGAGTTGAGGAAAAGCAGGATCCTTAAGGATAACCCATAACCGGTGAAGAAGGTTGTATCGGAGGAAGAGGCAGAAAAATTCCTGATGAAAATGAAAATGCAGGACCATTCCATCACAGGGCAGTTCAGGAAGCCACCATCTCAGATCTCCTCATTGTCCTTACTAATCCATTTAGATGAACACCGCCGGGCGCTGATGAAGATTTTGAATGAAGCCCACGTCCTTGACAAGATAACAATGAATCATTTGGAGAATATTGCAAACTAGACATTCGTGGTAAATAGGGTCACTTTCTCTGACGATGAACTGCCCATGGAGGGCATTGAGCACAATCAGGCCCTTTATTTGACTGTGAAATGTGAAGATGCTGTGGTCACCCGGGTTCTAGTTGACAACAGGTCCAGTGCAAATATTTGCCCGTTCTCTACATTTATCAAGCTGAAGGTGGAGAAGTAAAGGGTCCACAAGAATAACATTTGTGTTAGGGGGTTCGATGGCAGAGGCAAAGACTCAGTAGGGGATATAGTGCAGGAAGTAACAATAGGGCCTGTTGAGTTCTCCATGGAATTTTAAGTGCTGGACGTGGTAGTTTCTTATAACCTATCGTTGGGCAGGCCCTGGATTCACGCAGCCAAGGCAGTGCCATCTACTTTGCACCAGATGGTAAAATTTGAATGGGACATGCAAGAGATTGTGATGCATGGTGAAGATAATCAATGTTTTTCAGGTGATGCTATCGTACCTTTTATTGAATCTGAAGAAAGCAAAAGGCCATGGGTCGAGCAGAGCAGATGTGCAGTTTGAGGGAGCATGCGCAAAAGTCAATAACTGGGAGGCCACTCCTATTCCCACCTGGATGGAGTCGTGGTACTCGGCTTTGATTTTTCTTTCCGTCTAGTTTGGATTAGCTTCGGAGTTGTTAATTCAGTTGTTATTTCCATCCGGTTGGATGTGTAAACTTTGTTATCATTTGATTCTAATGAAATGCAATTTCTTTTCCAGTAATGCTGATAGTTCCCAAATTTCTTTACTTCTCTTTCTTTTATCTTTTATACAGTTGTTTTTATGCCGGTTCCAATGATCTGACATATATAAGGACTCTTCGATCTTGTCTTAAGAATTGATCTAGTTTAGAAATAATAATTCAGGAAATAGAGCATGAGGATGAGCTAGAATAAGACGAGGAAGGGGCATAGGATGAAATTAGTAAAGAGTTGAGCCAATTTGAGGATAAACACAAACCGAATCTGAGTGATACAGAGGCAATCAATGTAGGGATCCCGGATAGTGTTAGAGAAACCAAAATAAGTGTCCATCTGGAGTCATAACTTAGGAAAGAAATAGTTGAAGTACTGCTTGAATACAAAGATGTCTTTGCATGGTCCTACGATGATATGCCCGGATTGAGCACTAACTTGGTAGTTTATAAATTGCCCACTGACCCAGCCTGTCTACCCGTTAAACAAATGTTGAGAAAGTTTAAAACTGACGTGAGTGTGAAAATCAAAGAGGAAGTGACCAAGCAGTTTTGAGGGAAAGGTTATACAAGTTACACGATATCCCACCCGGTTTGATAAAGTTGTACCCATACCAAAGAAGGATGGTAAAACCAGAGTGTGTATCGATTATCGTGACCTCAATAAAGCAAGTCCGAAGGACAATTTTCGCATGCCGAAGATTCACACACTGATTGATAACTGTGCGAAGCATGAGATCGGGTGGTTCGTGGATTGTTATGCAGGTTACCACCAGATCTTAATGGTGAATAAGATACGGAGAAAACAACATTCATCACGCCATGGGGGACATATTGCTATAGAGTCATGCCTTTTGGTTTGAAGAATGTCGAGGCAACATACATGAGGGCAGTGACAACCATTTTTCACAACATTATGCATAACGAAATTGAGGTCTATGTGGATGATGTGATTGTAAATCCAAAAAGCAATCTGATCATGTTAAAGATCTGAGGAAATTCTTCCAAAGGCTCCGTAGGTATGACCTCAAACTCAAACCGGCAAAATGCGCCTTTGGGGTCCCCTCAGGGAAGTTGCTAGGGTTCATAGTCAACCAACGAGGCATTGAACTAGACCCATCAAAGATCAAAGCTATACAGGAACTATCGCCACCGAGGAAAAAAAAGAGGTGATCTGTCTATTTGGAAGATTGAATTACATCAGTTGGTTCATTGCTCATCGCATAACCATCTGCGAGCCCATCTTTAAGCTACTGAAAAAGGATTCTGCGGTGAACTGGATATGAGAGTGCCGAAAAGCTTTTGATAAGATAAAGGAATATTTTTCGAACCCACCGTGTTGTTCCAGCGAGAACCAGGAAGGCCCTTGATCTTATATGTGACAGCCTTGGATAATTCATTTGGATGTCTGTTGGGTCAGCACGATGTCACAGGGAGGAAAGAGCAGGCCATATACTACCTCAACAAGAAATTCACTGCCTGTGAGGTTAAGTATAGTCATCCTAAAAGGACATGTTGTGCCTTAACGTGGGTAGCCCAGAAGTTAAAACATTACTTATCAGCACATACCACTTATCTCATCTCACGTCTAGATCCTTTGAAGTACATTTTCCAGAAGCCGATGCACACAGGAATGGTCGCGAAACGGAAAATCTTGCTCACTAAGTTTGACATTGTCTACATGACTAGGACTGCTATGAAAGCACAGGCATTGGCTGATCACTTAGCTGAAAATCTGATAGACGAAGAGTATGAGCTCTTAAACACATACTTCCCGGATGAGGAAGTGATGCATATTGATGAAATGGAACGGGATGAGAAGTCGGGATGGAAATTGTTCTTCGATGGGGCCACCAACATGAAAGGCGTTGGGATAGGAGCAGTGCTCATTTCTGAAGAAGGGCATCACTACCCAGTCACAGCTCAACTCCGCTTCTATTGCACCAACAACATGGCAGAATATGAGGCATGCATTTTGGGTCTGAGATAAGCTTCAGACATGGCGTCTAGGAAGTCTTGGTCTTGGGAGACTCGGACCTTCTTGTACACCATTCGAGGGGAGTGGGATACAAGAGATTTAAAGCTCATACCATATCGCCGATGCTTGCATGATCTTTGTCTGTCAATAGAGTTCAGGCACTTCCCCAAATTTCACAATGAGGTTGTTGATGTCTTGGCTACTTTGGCGTCAATGTTACATCATCTGAATAAGGCTTATATCGACCTGATACATATCCGAGTCCATAATCAACATGCTTATTGCAACATGGTGGAAGAAGAGCTTGACAGAGAGCCTTGGTTTCACGATATCAAAGAATATATCATGAGAGGTGTGTACCTGGCACAAGCCACAAGTGACCAGAAGAGAATAATGCGTCGCTTTTCAAGTGGTTTATTCTTCAGCAGAGGAACATTATACAAAAGAACATCGGATCTTGGTTTGTTAAGATGAATGGATGCTAGGCACGCGATAGCCATCATGAATGAGGTGCATGCTGGCGTCCGCGGGCCACACATGAGCAGATATGTTTTGGCAAAGAAGATTCTTCGGGCAGGATATTATTGGCTCACTATGGAGAGGGAATGTATCAGCTTCGTGTGCAAATTTCATCAATGTCAGGTGCATGGAGACTTATTTCACTCCCCCCGTCTGAATTGCATACGATGTCTGTACCATGGCCTTTCGTTGCTTGGGGCATGGACATCATCGGGCCCATCGAGCCAGCAGCTTCTAATGAACACAGGTTTACATTGACTATTTTACCAAGAGGTTTGAAGCTAAGACCTTCATGGCAGTGACCAAGAAGGCCGTGGTCGACATTGTACATGCAAATATCATTTGTCGGTTTGGAATCCCCAAGACTCCCATCATTGATAATGGGGAAAATATCAACAGTCACTTGATGAAAGAGGTACGTCAGCAGTTCAAGATCACACATCAAAACTCCATCCCCGGCCCAAGGCGAATGGATCTGTCGAGGCAGCCAATAAGAACATAAAGAAGATACTTCGTAAAATGTTGGAAGGGTCCAGGCAGTGGCATGAGAGGTTACCCTTTGCATTGTTAGGCTATCGCACTACCATTCACACCTCGGTAGGGGCAACCCCATATTTGTTGTTGTATGGCACCGAAGAGTAATTCCGGCTGAAATTGAAATCCCATCCCTTCGGATCGTGGCTGAAGCAAGAATCGATGATGAAGAATGGGTTAAAACTCATTTGGAGCAATTGAGTTTGATTGACGAGAAAAGATTGGCAGCAATGTGTCACGGCTAGTTGTATCAACAGAGGATGGCCAGGGCATATAACAAGAAAGTGCATCCAAGAAAGTTTGAAGTTGGTCAGTTAGTGTTGAAACGCATCCACCCTCACCGGGCCGATGCAAAGGGTTCGCTCCAAACTGGCAAGGACCGTTTGTCATGTCAAGGGTGTTGTCCAATAGGGCATTGTATCTAACAGATGTGGAAGGAAAATTTGTAGAAATGGCTATCAATTCAGATACAGTCAAAAGATATTATGTATGATTTTCTTTTGTTTGAATCATTGTCTATACTTGGCATTTGTTTGTACTTGGCATGTTTTAGAGATTGAAATGACGAAGGCATTTTATTAAGCTATCTAAACACTTTACCCTTTGTTAACCCCTTTAATCTTCGATTATTTTCTTGCAAACCCCTCTTTCGAATCAGTAATGAAAGTCAGAAGCGCAATCACAAGAAGCGGTGAAAGGACAAGAACGAAAAGAGAAAGGAAAGCAAAACAAAGTAAGAAAGGAAAAGAAAGGAAAGAAAAAGAGAGAAAATAAAAAGAGGAAAAAAAAGAAAAAAAGAAAAGAGAAAACATAATTAAAAAAAGAAAGAAGAGAAAGGAAAGGAAAAAAGGAAAAAAAGAGAAAGAGGAAAATAAACAATTGTGAAAGTAAGGAATCAGCAGGAACTACGTTTGACCTAATTCCTTTTTAGGATACATAGGCAGCCTCACGGCTCAGTCATATTCAAATAAATCAAAAATCCCCAAGCAAGAAACTGGGGCAGAAATTGTGCATGTTATAATAAATTGAATTCCGAAAGTTGTAAATTTTAAACCCATAAGAGTGATTTTTGAGCCTTTCACATCCCTTCTTTCTAATCCTACCTGAATCCTATATTACAGTCCAAAAAAAGACTTCCTTATCAATCTGTAAGAAATGCCGGGGCAAGGAAAGATAATTGGACCATACCTCGGGATGACACTCTAAATCCTGTAGAAAATAATAAAATGAGAGTCGTATTGGTGAAAACCCTCACGGGCACCATAAGGCGATGCGAGTTGGGAGAAATAAAATGAGAGAGTCTCATTGGTGAAAACCCTCACGGGCACCATGAGGCGAAGGCAAGGCAAGAAGCAACAACCGGAAATGGGCTGTCGGGGGAAATCCATTCAGAACAGTGTAAGGCAAGCAAAGTTAGGGTTTGGTTGAAGGAATTGGGTTGAAAATGGTCAGAACAACAAAAGCATGGCAACAAAAGGCCGTTCATTGGGACAGACTGGGTCGACTAGGCTGAAGAGCACGTCATGATCATGAAAGACCAGTTGTTCCGCCTTATATAAGTTTCCTTTCTCTTCCCTTTAAACAGTCAGTCATCGGATTTCATTTTTTCGTTAGAGTCACTAAAGTCTTTTGTTTAAGCACATGGGAGAAATTTCAAAGCCTATTATCAGCTCTCAAAGGGACAAAGCGCATGACACCCAAAAAACGTAACAAAGACAGCAAAGTTGGAACAACAAGGGGAGGGATTCACAAGAGCTTCAATGATAAAATTAATGGAAGAGATAAGTGTTGGAAAAGGGAAGGAGCACCACTAAAATATGGGGATGCAAAGTAAAACCACAAAGGTTCCGGGGTCAGGCGAGTTTAACATATTCACAGGGTAATCGCAGAAAGGATGCAAGGATTCTAGCAAAAGAGTCGAAGCGTAACACAAAGATGGGAAAGGTCACAAGGTCTAACTGAGCATAATACCTTGACCCAAGAGCCATTAGAGAAGAACGTAAAGAATTCTGGTAAAGGGTCGGAAATGCAACACAAGATGAGGAGCAAAGTAAAGACACCAGGGTCAGGGGTTAGCCAAACATCATAAACTGACCGGGTAGTCTCAGGAAAGGATGTGAGAATTCTAGCAAAGGGTCAGAAGTGCAACACAAAGATGTGGAATAGAGTGATGGTACAAGGGTTAGAGGGTCTGCCAAGTGTAATACATCGACTTGGCAATATCGAGAAAGGTGCAAGGATTCTGGAAAAAGGGCTAGCAATGTAACACAATAATGGGGAGCAAAGTGAAGCCCATAGGTTCAAGGGATTAGCTGAACAGCTCAAGCAACTCTCATCAACATGGAAAATGGAACACAACGGAACATGATAATGGGGAGGCCACTTTCAACAAGAATGTCGCAAGCTAACAACCACTTTTCAAACTGACAAGTTTTCTTTGATTGACACAGGGGCAGAAAAATTCCAGAAAAGCCTAAGGAAGGCCATCCATAGGGGAAGTCAGGCACGTGGCAGGTACGGTCAAATCTCAGGGCCCATTTGAAGAATAGGACCCACTTAACACTCAAAAGGAATATAGCCTGACATAGATGTTCTCCCCAGTAAGAGTATATTGGGACAAACTTTTATTAGCAAACCCCAACAGAAATAACCAAGGATTAAAAGGGGTGTGGAAGTTGAAATGAGACTTCGTAAAAACCCAAATAGGAATGGCATCATGGGCAGACACAAACACCTTCCCCAGTAAGAGTCACTGAAACCTTTCTGAACAATAATCCCTAGCAGAAATAACAGGAAGTTAGAAACGACATTTAAGCTGGAATCCTCAGGACCCTCATTGGAAATAGGACTTATTTAAAGGTTAGAGGTAGTAATGGATAACAAAGAGCATAAAGTGACTTGCATAGGATTCATTTAGAGGTTGTCAGGACCCTCCTAGGAAATGAGACTTATTTAAAGGTTAGAGGTAGTCATGGATAACACAGAGCGTAAAGTGACTTGCATAGGATTCAGCTAGAGGTTGCCAGGACCCTCTTGGAAAATAGGACTTAGCCTAGAACACAAACAGTCGGGTGGCATGGTCAAACCCAAATACTTCCCCAACAAGAGTCATCAGGACCTATCTGGATAATGGGATTTAATCGTAGGAGTCGTCAGGACCCGCCTGGATAATGGGATTTATTTGTAGAAGCTTTCAGGACCCACATGTGTAATGAGATGTAGCTCTAAATACTAATCCCCAGCAGACACAATTTTTCATCAAATTAAGAGTTGTCAGAACTCTCTTGAATAATAGGAAGTAGTTTTAATCACCAGTCACTAGCAGATCCCGAGCAGATATAACTCATAACAAGACATAGTGGAAATAATATCTTTTGAGAAACATAACATAATCTTAAAGTTGTCATTGATTAAGAATCGTCAGGACCCTACTGGATAATGGGACTTAGCTTAGATTTATATATTTGGTAAGGGAATTTGATTAACACTCACAGGTGCGCTCAGCACAAAACAGAGACAGAAAGAATTTCTTGTGTTTTATTTATTTTGATGTGATCAACTACACATGCAACATATCTCAGGGAATATTTTTCAAATTTCAAGTTTTGGAAATCAGACGCCCACCTATAGAACAAGGGAATATTTTTCACAATCCAAGGCTTGGTAATCAGGCGCCCATCTATAATATAAGGGAATATTTTTCAAATTTCAAGTTTTGGCAATCAGGCGCCCACCTGTAGATCAAGCGAATATTTTTCAAATTTCAAGTTTTGTCAATCAGGCGCCAACCTGTAGAACGAGGGAATAGTTTTAGAATTTCAAGTTTTGGCAATCAGGCGCCCACATGTAGAACAAGGGAATATTTTTCGAAATTCAAGTCTTTGTAATCAGAAGCCCACCTGAAGAACAAGGGAATCTTTTCAAATTCAAGTTTTGGAAATCAGGAGCCCACCTGTAGAACAAGGGAATATTTTTCAAATTTCAAGTTTTGGCAATCAGGCACCTATCTGTAGAATAAGGGAATATGTTTTTTCAAGTTTTGCCTATCAGGATCCCACCTGTAGAACGAGGGAATATTATTCAAAATTCGAGTCATGGTAATCAGGCGCCCACCTGGAGAACAAGGAAATATTTTTCAAGATTTCAAGTTTTGGCAATCAGGCGCCCACCTGTAGAACTAGAGAATATTTCTCAAAATTCAAGTTTTGGTAGTGAGGCGCCCACCTGTAGAACAAGGGACTATTTTTCAAATTTCGAGTATTGGTAATCGGGCGCCCACCTAGAGACAAGGGAATATTTTTAAAAATTTCAAGTTTTGGCAATCAGGCGCTGACCTGTAGAACGAGGGAATGTATTTCAAAATTCAAGTTTTGGTAATCAGGCGCCCAGCTGTAGAACAAGGGAATATTTTCAAGTTTCAAATTCTGGTAATCAGGTGCCCACCTGTAGAACAAGGGAATATTTTTCAAATTTCAAGTTTTGGCAATCAGGCGCCCACCTGTAGAACAAGGGAACATTTTACAAAATTGGAGTATTGGTAATCAGGCTCCCTCCTGGAGAACTAGGGGATATTTTTCAAAATTGCAAGTTTGGCAATCAGGCGCCAACCAGTAGAACAATGGAATATTTTTCAGAATTCAAGTTTTGATAATCAGGCACCCACCTGTAGAACAAGGGAATATTTTTCAAGTTTCAGATTCTAGTAATCAAGCGCCCACCTGTTAGGACAAGGGAATATTTTTCAAGTTTTGGTAATCATGCGCCAACCTGTTAGAACAAGGGAATATTTTTCAAGATTCAAGTTTTGGTAATCAGGCGCCCATCTGGAGAACAAGGGAATATTTTTCAAAATTTCAAGTTTTGGCAATCAGGCGCCGACCTGTAGAACGAGGGAATATTTTTAATAATTCAAGTTTTGGTAATCAGGCGCCCATCTGTAGAACAAGGGAATGTTTTCAAGCTTCAAATTCTAGTAATCAGGCGTCCACCTGTAGAACAAGGGAATATGTTTCAAATTTCAAGTTTTGGCAATCAGGCGCCCACATGTAGAACAAGGGAATATTTTCAAAAATTGGAGTATTGGTAATCAGGCTCCCTCCTGGAGAACAAGGGAATATTTTTCAAAATTTCAAGTTTTGGCAATCAGGCGCCCACCTGTAGAACAATGGAATATTTTTCAAATTCAAGTTTTGGTAATCAGGCACCCACCTGTAGAACAAGGGAATATTTTTCAAGTTTAAAATTTTTGTAATCAGGCGCCCACCTATTAGAACAAGGGAATATTTTTCAAGTTTCATGTTTTGGTAACCAGGCGCCCATCTGTTAGGACAAGGGAATTTTTCAAGATTCAAGTTTTGGTAATCAGGCGCCCACCTGTTAGAACAATGGAATATCTTTCAAGATTCAAGTTTTGATAATCTGGCTCCCATCTGTTAGAACAAGGGAATATTTTTCAAGATTCAAGTTTTGGTAATCAGGCGCCCACCTGTACAACAAGGGAATACGTTTCAAGTTTGGCAATTCGGCATAAAACATAGAAGAAGAGAAAACAAGAAGTCAACAAGGCAACAAGGAGTTTACAGGAAGAAATACCAGTCAACAAGGCAACAAGAAGTTTGACAGGAAGAATACCAGTCAACAAGGCAACAAGAAGTTTTACAGGAAGAAATACCAGTCAACAAGGCAACAAGAAGTTTGACAGGAAGAAATACCAATCAACAAGGCAACAAGAAGTTTTAATGGAAGAAATACAAGTCAACGAGGCAACAAAGAGTTCACAGGAAGACACAAGGAAGAAACGCAATAAAGATCAAGAGCAAGATTGAAGACGTAGATAGGTTCTTTTGTAATCCATAGTTCAAAGCTTATTTTAGCTTTTTTTTTTCACAAGGTGTAATAAGGGGGTGTAGCAGTAGCAGTAGCAACAGCAGTAGTGAAATCACTGCTCCTGGTAGTCCCAGCTACCAAAATACTCCTGAACTACACTGACCTGATTCCTCTTTAGCCGAGGATATGTAGGCAACCTCTGAGGGGGGTGCGGTCAAACTCATAAAAACTGCTTCACGCGAAGTATTCAAACGGGCAAAAATTGCTCGTATTTGCTCACTTATCTTTGCACGAAAAATCTTCGTGTTTCCGAGCAAAGAGGGCAGTTATGAGCACGTGACTTTTGCCCTATATGAATTAATCCCATAATTTCAAACAAAATAACTTTCTTTTATTATTTTTTAATTATTTTAATTTTTGTTGATTTTTGTGGCATGTTTTGTTATTTTCTTGCATTCGTATGTGCATTTTTTAATTCATATAAAAATACAAAACGCATTTATGGTAATTTTACATATTTTAGGAATTAATCAGTAATTAGGAGTTTACAAAAGTACAAAATCACAAAAAACTGTTTACTTTTGCTTTCAATTTTAATTTTTGGAATTGTTGCAGACATTCTTTTACATTTAATTATTTGTGATAATTGTCATTTAGAACTAATTAATTTAATTTGGTAGATTAATTTTATTAGGAGTTAATTTTTGATAATATGATTTAATCTGAAAAAAACAAAAAAAAAATAGAGAAAAAGAAAGAAACAACAAAAATAGTTCTTTTGTATTGTTTTGCTTTAAATTCTCGAATTTACCATTGGATTTAGTTTTTGAAAAATAATTAGTCGAGATTTGGAATTAAAATAGGTCTTTGTTTTTAATATTTCATTTTTAAAAAATCGTTAAAAAATATAATAATAATAATAATAATAATAATAATAATAATAATAATAATAATAATAATAAGAGAAAGAGAATTAAAGAAGGTAACAATTGGGCCATCCTTTATTTAATTCCAGCCCAAAATCCCCCAACCTGCCCAACCAAAACCTCCATACCCTGTCCAGGAACCCCATGGCCAAAAACGACGTTGTTTCCTCATAATCAATCAGGGCCAATGATGCCTGATCGAACGGGCGAGAACTACCAAGGTTTATCACTATATAAATGTCGGATGCACCCCCACCCATCCACACCATTTCTCAAACACCCCTGACGTGCCGATGTAATGCCACCTTTGTCCCTCCGTCTCTCCACCGTCTGCCGCCGGCTAGAAATTGCCGCCGCCGGCTGGAAATTGCCGCCGCCGGTGGCGTAGCCAAACCCACCCAAATTAACATTGTTTCTTCCCCTCCTCCTCCTCTTTCCAACCCCAAAAAACCAGCCTTCAAATACAAACCCAACTCCTCAAATAAATGGATTTGTGGACGCCGTCGCCGCCGTGTCTGGCGGCGCTCAACCAAACCAGTCCCAATTTTACACCATAGTACCGTCCCTGTTTCCCCAACCCATATCCAACCTTATTTCCTCTCAAATCCTATCCAGTTGCATCGTTCAAATCGAAGCCTGGACCCAAACAGTGTTTCATCCAAATTCACCCAAAGTCATATCACGGAACCTCCCCGTTTCCATTGTGCCAAACCCACCATCAGTAGCCTTCAATTCCCGCCGGAGGTACTCAAATTTCAAACCAAAAAGTAGTAGAGTTATAAGACGTATTAGTGAGTTGTCTTTCTCTTGTTTATTTTTATTTTTGGAACACTATATCTCTGTTTGATCTATGACCCTCGTGGCAACTGTTTTAGATTTTTTTAGGTTTTCATTGGTTCTTCTTCTCATTCTATTTTTGGGTTGATTTCTATGCCTTTTGTTCTGATATTTTGGTTTGGTTGATTGTATATTCTTTAGGTTCTCATGTTAATATGATTTAGGTCGGTTGGTTAATTTGGTTCTGTGTTTCGAACCAATTCTTTTTCATATGATCTTGATAGTCTTTAATCAAGCCTGTGTGAGCCACTATTTGATTTTGATTTTTTAATTTAGTTTGTTTAGGATAGACTATCCTAGTTTTATCAGTAATTGGTTTTAAGTTCAGTATTTTGGCTTCAAGAAGTTATTGGGTTAGTTTAGTTAACTTGGTTATAACTGAATTGAGTTAATAACAGGGTTGGGGGTTTGGTTTAATTCAAAATGGTAATTTCAGCAGGTTAAAGGGGTAGTATAGGTCTTTAATGAAATGAATCTTAGACAAAACTTATTTGGAAACCCCTAGAACATTCTAGGCGAGGTTCTAATCAGATTTTTGAGATAACAATGCAGTAACTTGGCCAACAAGTTAAGAAATGAGGGACTAAGCTACTAAAATATGAAAATAGGAAGAGCGACTATTGGGTAAACACAAAATAAGGTGGTTGCCCTAAGCTTTGGCTATAAAAGGGCACCCTAATGCCTTCATTGGGAGGCCCTGGCAGATTGAATTTCCTGAAAAACTTCCCAAGACTTCTGAACTCTAAAAATCATAAAAATTCCCTTAAATTTCCAGTCTGAAATATGCCTAGAGTCTAAAATTTCCCACAATGCTACTTCATTAGAGTGTTTTCTTCATAATTAGTTCCAATTCTCAATAGTTAATCTGAATTGCTAACTTGAATAACTTGGAAAGACCTAAAATATATGTTTTTGAGGTGTTAGAATTCCATAAGCTTGGGTGGATGTAATTCTGAGTATATTAGGATTATGTTTGAGGCTTTTGGTTGGTTTGTTGGTGTTATTTTCGTCAGGCCATTGTCCTGGCTTATTTGACAACTTCCCCTATTCGAATTTGGGACTCGAGCTTGGTTTATTTGCTGCATTTGCTGATAGATTTGGTGCTGCTATTGCTTCTTGATTGCCTACTCATATGCGTTTCTTCTTGCTTCATTCCAGGTACATGTTCTGAGCTCTTTCACTATATGTCTCAAATGGAGGTTGAGTGACAATGATGCCTTGTTTTGTAATAGGTTTTGGTTTTTGCTTTGTATTAATTGATTGTAAGTAACTTGGACTGTACTGAACTTTTTAAAAACTTTAATGGATTGGTATTTTTAGATGTTTACTTTAACCTATTTCTTTCATGTTAGTTTCAATGTTCCAAGTAGATCAAGGGTTCATGAATCCGTGTAGCAACGTGGAGTATAGTGTTTGTTTTATTCAGTAGCATGAAATTTGGAGTAAAGTTTTATTTCTATGTAAGTTCGTATATATGCTCAGACCGAGTTTGAAAAAATTGTAGTGATTAAATTTCGTTTTCAAAATCAGAAGTCATGTGTCTGAGTTTTAGGTTTTTATGTGAATATTAGTTGTTTCGTATTAACTCCTTGAATTTTACAAGCATCAGATGAAGTCAAAGAATCAATAGCCTGCTTGAATGGAATAAACGTACATTTTTATTTCTAAAAGTTATTGGAAGCAAAATTATGCAAGTTTATAATCGAATTGAGATCTCGTTTGGATTGGATCTATTGAAGGACCAGGGCTTAATAGCCCGTCTTTGCAAAGCTAGGCCTCAGCTCTACTAATGCACAACCCAAACTAGTTCTAATTTGCTTCACGTTTAGGTCCAAGCTAAGGCTCATGATTGGCTAGTTTTGGAAAGCTGGACAAGGGTTCCTCCTCTTTGGGCTCATTTCGAAGCCCAATGGCTTGAACTTGAGGCCTGAGTTGTACAATGTTAATTACTTAGGCGCTATTAAAGACTAATAGTTTGCTTTAGAATTGGCTTTTAAATAATAATCGAGGAGCGCTATGCCAAATAAAATAACAACTGCATGGCCATCGATTTAATCTTAAATTTATACTTAGAACTCGGGACGAGCCGTTTAGCAAATTTTCATGGCCTCTCCCAAAGTTAGTAATGCATAGCTGCTTTAGGTGTGTTATTTTAATAATATTACCTTCCTAAATTCAGGTGCACATTTATGTGACCCAAATCCAAATCCCAACGAAGTTGAAATATGTCAAGAACCATGGGTGCATTTATGTGACGTGGTTCGAGACATGTTTTAATGACGTTGCAATTCTCTTAAAAAATAATAGTAATAGGTAAAAGATTCAAAATGCACATAGGTTCATAATTGTGTAAAATCAGATAATTTAAGCCAAATATAACAGTTAAGCGAGCGTGCTAGAACCACGGAACACGGGAATGCCTAACACCTTCTTCTAGATTAACATAATTCCTTACTCGGATTTCTGGTTCGCGTACTGTTAAAAAGAGTCATTCTTTTTCTTGATTTGGGATTCTAAATCGGTGACTTGGGACACCATGAATCTCCCAAGTGGCGACTCTGATTCTTTTAAATAAATCCTGTTTCGATTGTCCTTTAATTGGAAAAACTCTCTTATCTACGCCCTTTGCTGGGGTTGTAGTAGCCAAAATGAGGTGTGACAGTTGTCCTTAACCTTTGAACTTTAAACTCAAAGTTAAGGACAAACAATCCTTAAGTTTTGAATTTTAAACTATAAGTTAAGGACTGTCTGTCCTTAACTTTTTAACTTTGAACACAAAGTTAAGGACTTCTTGTCCTTAACTTTTGAACCTGCATGTCAAACTTAAGGACTCCGGTCCTTAAATTTTGTAATGTTGAAGACAAATAGTCGTTAAACTTTGAACTTTGAAATCAAAGTTAAGGACTGCCTTTTCTTACCTTTTGAACCTGCAAGTCAAATGTACGGACTCCTGTCCTGAACTTTTAATCTTTTTTTTTTTAGCTCAACTGACGATTGTATTGATATAAGAGGATATGTACAGTGTATACCTATGGTAGTAGTATGGACTCCTACTACTCATTTACATTCCATTCTAACTACATAACTCATATAGACTACTCTAACTAGAAGACAATGATCACAAAACTAAGGATAACAATTGAGTATTTGTAACCCACCTTGCCACCTTTTACACTTCCTATTTCTTGCATGTATTAGCAATGCTACTTCCTTGCAACACTGTCCCTCATCAAAATTTTTGTTATCAAATCTGAGCAGATTCCTACTTCTTCATATCAATGCAACAGTAGTTATGAAGGCTGTTGCAGTGATTGCCTTCTTCCAGTTCTTACTCTTCACCTTACTACAAATCCATTTCAATTCATTCTCCCAGCATTCAATGTTTCTTGTATATCCCAACCAAACACATATTCTCCTCCATACTCTGCTTGTAATATCACATTCAAAGTACATGTGTTTGAATTCTTATGTAGTTGCTGAAGTAGTCTGTTTAAGTATTCCATGGCCAAGACAAATAGATAAGGTGACATAGGGTCCCCTTGCCTTATACCTCTCTTAGCATTGAATGGTTTAGTGAGGCCACCATTCATTACTAGAGAGTATGAAGCATTTGAAACACAGGCCATTATCCAGTCAGTTAATTTAGCAGGAAATCCCAGTGTAATAAGCACTTGCTTCAAAAAACTCCACTCAATGGTATCATATGCCTTCCTTAGATCCACTTTAAGGACACATCTAGGTGAAACCCCTTTCCTAGAGTATCCTTTGAATATTTCATGGCTGAGAAGAATGTTGTCCATAATACTCCTTCCTTCAATAAAAGCAGACTGGGCAGGTCCAATCAAATCACCAATTACACCCTTCATCCTCCTGGTAATTAATTTCGAAATGATTTTGTACAAAGTAGTACAACATGCAATAGGTCTGTAAACCTTTACAGTGATAGAAGTTTTAACCTTTGGCACAAGAGCTATTGCAGTGGTGTTTATCATATATGGCATTTGGCAGGTTTCAAAGAATTCCTTAGTAGCAGAGAATATATCATCTTGAACTATCTTCCAGCTTTTTGTAAAGAACTCAATGGGAAAGCCATCTACTCCAGGAGCCTTATCTCTAGGCATGTCAGTGATAGCTGCACTTATTTCCTCCATGGTAACTGGTCTAATAAGCTCTCTTTGCTGATCATTTGTGAGATATCTTCCACTTCTCATTATACTAATATCCACACATGGAAGCTCAGTAGCAGTCTCCCCCATTAGTGATTTAAAAACCTTTAATAATTCCTCTTCTACTGCAAGAGGTTCAGTTAACTTGATACCTGTATCAGTATAGATAGAAGAGATAGTGTTCTTGCCTGTCCTGATTTTCCACTGTGCATGAAAATATTTGGTATTAGAATCTCCACAATCAATCCATGTAGCTTTGGATTTTTGCCTCATTACTTGTTCCTCCACAGTGTTCCATTTTTCAAGTTCTTCTAATAAGCATCTTTCCTCATTTATCAGCTCCTGAGAAAGAATATTATTTTGCATTTGTAACTGTATAATGTCAAGTTTTTCCCTTGTTTGAATGATCTGCTGCTTGTACTTGGCTAAATGGTCATTTAACCCCTTCAGTTTCTGCTTCACCATCTTCAGCTTACTCCAGATCTGTTGCATATGTGACCCTTGATAATCCTTCTCCCAGACTTGCTTAACAATGTCATGAATTTTATCATGCTCCATAACATTGTTATATAGCCTGAATGGTTTAGGATGCAGTGGTCTATAGACCCCAAATTTAACTAAAATAGGAGAGTGATCTGACACCAATGGATTCATATAGTCTGCTTCTAAATGCCCAAACTGTTGTAACCATTGGTAGTTTCCCAGTGCCCAGTCTATCTTACTATATACTCTAGCATCAGCATCTTGTTTGTTTGTCCAAGTGTAGTGCCAGCCAGTTGCTCTTAAGGCAGTCAGTTGTAGTTCATCCACAGTATCTTTGAAATCCTTTACTTCAGCCTCAGTTACTAGAGAGCCAATCCTGTCCTCAGAGCTTAGAACACAGTTGAAATCTCCACTTATAAGCCATGCATCTTGTTGTGGTATATGAATTGATTTGAGATCCCTCCACAGTTGTGCCGTAAGCACTGCAGTTTTTTGTGCATATATAATACTGAATTGAAATCTTACTAGACTTCTTGTATCCTCCACCAGACAATGAAGAAACTGATCAGATAAAGTTCCTATTTGAATTTGAACATGAGTCTTCCATAGCAGCCATATTCTCCCATTTATAGCCTTTGCATAGTTACACTTCCACAGCCAACCCTTTGAAACTTTCCCAATTATATTCTTAGCTTTGTGTTCTTTAACTCCGGTTTCAAGTATGCCTATCACATCCACTTTATTATCAGCAAGGAATTGTTTCAATTCCTTTTGCTTAGGAGACTGATTAAGTCCCCTAATGTTCCATGTTACTACAATCATGTATCAGTATTTGGCAAGCTATAGGAGGGACCCGGATCAAATTGTTGCCCCCTACTCTTCAGTTCATTCATGACTGCTTTGCCTCTATTACCTGTACTTCCCACCTGCTCATCATTTGTGTTGATAACCATATGAACTTCACTAATTTGGTTTTCTCAATCCTTTTGCTCATTATGCCCTGCATTTTGCATGCTTGCATCCTGAGCTACCTGCACTTCATGCCCTGCCGAGTCTTCAGAACCTTCTTGTTTCTTATGAACTTCATCATTGGACACAGCCTTCTTAACAATCCATTCTTTCTTATTTTGCTTCCCCTGATAATTATTTCTGCTCTTAAGATTTCTTCTGTCCCCTTGCTCCTGCTTTTGTTTGTTTGAGTTATCAGTATAGTACCAACACTCAATTGTCTCATGCCCAAACTTGAGACAATGGTTACAAAAAGTAGGTTTCCAATCATATTCGACAGATTGAATCTTAGGCCCATAAGGAGTGTCAATTTCTAACTCATCTGGAAGATCATAAGCAGCATCAACTTCAACAACCACTCTAGCAAATGAAATCTTGTCATAATGAGCAGTAAATTTGTCAGTATACAAAGGCTTCCCAATAACACTTGCCAATTTACTCAAAACCTCAGCAGACCAATAACCTACAGGGAGACCTGGGAAACGAATCCAAATAGGAATAGTGCTAAGAACACTATCCTGAAAACTGAAATCAACTTCCCAAGGCCTTAGTACCATAGGCCTACTCCTAAAAGTATACGGGCCTGATTGCATGACTGCATCTCTATCTTCAGCACTGGTAAATTGAAAAATGCAGTACCCTTCAGCATGAACCAAAACTTGAGGTTTGGCAACAAAATTCCAGACATGCATAACAAAATTCTCCATATTCTGTTCACTAGGTCTATCACCAATTACAAACCCAATCAATGCATTTTTCCAATAATCCAATTGAGGTTTCAGATCTTCTTCACAGATCTTAACAACTTTTTTACCATCTCGCATGGTAGGAGGAACAAAGGATAGAGACTTACCCATTTGCACATCCCTATTTCCCCTAACTATCTCTGCAGCTGTTGGTTTTAGTTTTGCATGTTCAATAACTTCAACAGGAACTATTGCTGGTTTCTCTGGTGCCATTACTTCTGAAAATTGCAATCTCCTCACTGTAGTTTCAGTCATCAGCCCATCTCCTTGCGATCGAGTCATATCTGGATCTGCATGTTGAGGTTCCTTAGATTGGTACTTTTGTGGAAGAAAATTACCAAATGTGAGGGGTTCAAGAGTTGTTGTAATGCCATGTGCAGGTGTAACAAGCTTAGAAGGAGCAGTGGTAGCAGCATTCCTGCGTTTTCTAGCCATTTCCGGCGACAATTCCGCCGTGCTATTGTGCGCCGGAACCTTCACTGTTCTATTGGAACGCTAAAATGCGCCGAGAGCTTCCAGCGTCATTTTTCCCCATTCTTTGATTGAACTTTTAATCTTTGAACTCAAAAGAAACAAAAAAAGGTAAGAAGTAAAAAAAAATTAAAAATTGAGACATCTTCTCAAATAAGAATAATCTAAATGAATCCAATTTATAGTAAAAACTTAAAAGAGTAGATAAACATCAGTGGATATATTGTTTTCTTGAAAATGGATGTCCTGCGGCGAATATATACAAGTTATTCTACTATGACCAATTCTTCTGCAACGACCACATTTGAATCTTATTTTTGATGACTCGGTAGCAGGAATACGCCTTTTCTTTTGCCTTTTACCTGATGGAACATTGAAATCTGGAGGTTTAACAATTTGTGACTTAACACTCTCTGGTACAATCCAAGAATCAGTATGTCCCACATGATGTATTTCTCTTTCATATTTTTTCAGCCAAAATTCCAACAATCCAAGATTCAGTATGTCCTACATGATGTATTTCTCTTTCATATTTTTTCAGCCAAAATTCCATTAAGTACCACTGAAAACAAATTTGTGTTGTACTTCTTGATGTTTCTCTTCTAGATAGATGCAATTGCATGTATGCATGGTAATTCATCAAATTGAAACTGAAAACAATCTCATCTTATTTTGTTTCAGTCCATCAAGAAAGTTATTCCTTCTTTTTCAACTCTAGAACGCCATGAATCAATAGGGAAGACCTTCAATGTTGAAAAATTATAAGTTAGTACATTATGTTAAATTTTATTAAAATCATAAGCTAAAGATAGAACATAATACTTACATTCAAAGTAAATGCTAAATCTATTTTTTTTTCTTCAATTCCTCCTCTACCCTACAAGAAACATCCTAAAAAGTTCCTTCTGCTTCATTTCTTCTTTCATAACACCAACGTTGTAACTTCACTTGAATGAAATCAATCATTCTTAATATAGGCGGCTCCCTTGTTTCTAATAGAATAGAATTCATTGAATCAACTATGTTTGTTGTGAGCATGTCATATCTTCGTCGTGGACTACAAGAACGTGCCCACCTTTTCGGTGGTTCTTCCATCAAGTAGTCATAAGTCTTCTTATCTACTTTTTCTATATCTGACATGTATAGGTCAAATACTTTATGCATGCTCGCTTTTCACCTTCCTTCACTATAGGTTCTGCTCCAATTGATAGATGCAAATCCCATGATGGCTTTCAAGACATACCTTTGCAATGCCATATTCAATAGCTTGATGCCTGTCTGATAAAAAAATTAAATTCTCACGACTCCCAATTGTATTGGGAAGCTGACTAAAGTACCATTCATAGTAATTATTATTTTTAGATTATGCTATTCCAAAGGCTAATGGGAAAATTTTGTTATTTGCATCTTTTGAAGCTGAAATCATTAAAACACCACAAAATTTTGACTTCAAAAAGTTGCATCAACATCAATCACTGGTCCACAATTATTCCAACCACCTATTGATGATCCATATGCATAAAACATATAAAAAAACCTGAAAATACAATATAAAACAAGGTTAACAGAAGTTAAGGACAAGTAGTCTTGAACTTCAGATTACAAGGTTAAATGTTAAGGAAAGTCAGTCCTTAACTTAGAGTTTTAAGTTATAAAGTTAAGGAGATGTGGTCCTTAACTTTGAGTTCAAAGTTCAAATCTTAAGGACAGGCAGTCCTTAAGTTTGAATCACAAATTCAAAAGTTAAGGACAGCTAGTTCTGAACTTCTAGTTACAACTCAAAAGTTAACTGGTTAAAGACAGCATGTCCTAAATTTTAGAAAACGTACTAATAAAATTTTTTTTTGATTTACTTGCTATTGTCATCTATCTTTATGATAGTATAAGTTCCAGGGTTTTTACTTCTCACCATATACAAGTATGAAGACAATAATTCATAATTCTCTTTGGGAGTTCCTCTTACTAAAGTGGAAGCAAGTTGAATAGCACGCCACACCTTGTGATACCCAATGTCTAGTGCATGCAATTTTTGCATCTCCGCCTTGACAAAGCTGGTGTAACTTCAAACCTTGGGTCTAGAAGATTGTCGATAATGCAACCACCTAATCAACTTTGAAGTAGCATGCCTTTGATCAGCTTTCATAGTGTTAAAATAACAGTCATGCTTTTTCTCAATCTTTTCTATCTTGAATAGTGTTGAATTTTAATTCTGAAAGCACGCACACACAAATAACACCTATCATCATTGCATTTCAATGAATATCTTGTTTAGGTAGATCTTACAACCTTGAATTCAAAATATCCTTTAATTGCTATATTCGAAAAACAGTTAATTATACTCTTCTTTTTGTCAAATACAGATCCTACTTTTATTTCATCTAACGAAGCATTTTCTCTTAATATTGTAGTTGGGGATTCTTTTTGTTTCAAATTTCATCTTCATCTAGTTAGTTGAGTACATGTTTTTTGGCAACTTCTTCAATTACCGGTGCACTCTCTAAGACTTGAATACCCAATGCTTGTTCGTTGTCAATCTCTATAATGCTTTGTCCTTGTACTTTAATAGAATCAAATGTTTGAAGTACCTCTTCAGTTATTGGTTGATCTTCAACCATATCTATTTCCATTATCTGCTGGCATTTTTTTTATTTTCATGTTGAGTTTCTCTGTTGACATGTGTTTGAAGCCCCTCTTCAGTTATTACTTGAGCTTCAACCATATCTATTTCCATTATTTTTTGGCATTTGTTATGATTGTAATTTTGAGTTTCTGTATTGACATGTTCTTTGCTTGTTGATCCAAAAACTCTTTCCGAAATATTAACAACGAAATTACAGCCCTTAAAGAGTGAATGAGCTTTCAGTAATTCTATACATGTGTGAAGATCTAAATATTCTGATACAAGCATTCCCTTGCTTGTTACAAGGTTGATATCAAACCATATTACTACTTCAAACTTGAGTCTATCCAATTCAATAACTTCAAAGATCTGTCTAAGGAAATCTTCAAACCAAATTGCCTCAGGTACTAGAATAAGCTTTGTTTGATGTTCAAGATATTTATAGTCTTCAGCCCATCTACTATTAAAAGCAATTATAATGAATATTGTTTCCATCCTACAAGCCAAGAGAATGGGAAACTCGGGATATATTTTATAATGTAATCCTTGTATAATTAAGAACATGTACTGTAAGTTCAAGACCAAGTGATGGACCAAGTGTACTTAACATTTGAAATTGGAATTCAAAGTTAAGAACTAAATATCTTTAACTTTTGAACCTGAAATTAAAACTTAAGGACTACATATCCTTACCTTTTGAACCTACAAGTCAAACTTAAGGGCTCATATCCTTAACTTTTGAACTAGAAATCCAAAGTTAAGGACCAAGTGTCCTTAACATTTGAACTTGGAAATCAAAGTTAAGGATTGCATGTCCTTAACTTTTAAACTTACAAGTTAAACTTAAGGACTCATGTCCTTAACTTTTAAATTTGAAACCCAAAGTTAAAGACCAAGTATCCTTTACATCTATACTTGGAATTCAAACTAAAGGACAGTTTATCCTTAACTTTTGAACTTGAAATTAAAACTTAAGGACTGCATGTCCTTAACTTTTGAACATGCAAGTCAAACTTAAGGACTCATGTCCTTAACTTTAGAACTTGATATACAAAGTTAAGGACCAAGTGTACTTAACGTTTTAACTAATAACTATAACTTAAGGACTACATGTCCTTAACTTTTTAACTTTTGGGAAACTCAGGACATATTTTATAATGGAATCCTTGTATAACTAAGAACATGTACTGTTAGTACTAGACCAAGTGAAGGACCACATGTCCTTAACATTTTGAACTTGGAATTCAAATTTAAGGATTGTATGTCCTTAACTTTTGAACCTGAAATTAAAACTTAAGGATTGTCTGTCCTTAAGTTTTGAACTTGCAAGTCAAACTTAAGGACTCATTTCTTTAAATTTTGAACTTGAAACCCATAGTTAAGGGCCAAGTGTCCTTAACATTTGAACTTGGAATTCAAAGTTGAGGACTGCATGTCCATAACCTTTGAAAATGTAATACAAACTTAAGGATTGCATGTCCTTAACTTTTGAACCTGCAAGTCAAACTTAAGGACTCTTCTCCTAAACTTTTAAACTTGAAACCCAAAGTTAAGGACCAAGTATCCTTAACATTTGAACTGCAAATTCAAAGTTAAGGACTGACCATCCTTAACGTTTTCAAATGTAATACAAACTTAAGGACTGCTTGTCCTTAACTTTTGAACCTGCAAGTCAAACTTAAGGACTCATATCCTTAACTTTTAACCCAAAGTTAAGGGCCAAGTGTCCTTAACTTTTTAACTAATAAGTCCTTAACTTTTGAAAATGTAATACAAATTAATGTACTGTCTTCCCTTAACTTTTGAACCTGCAAGTCAAACATAAGGACTCGTGTCCTTATCTTTTAAACTTGAAACCCAAAGTTAAGGACCACGTGTCCTTAACTTTTTAACTAATAATTGTAAGTTATGTACTACCTGTCCTTAACTTTTTAACTAATAACTATAAGTTAAGGACAAATTGTCCTTAAATATTGAACTTGTAATTCAAAGTTCAGGACCAAGTGTACTGAACTTTTCAACTTGAAACTCAAAATTCAGGACCAAGTGTCCTTAGGTTTTTCAAAACAATTTGCAATACTATAACAGTATGTGCTTAGTATACAGAAGAGCTGCAACAAAGTTAATTACATTGTGTCCTTAACTTTTTCAATTCAATTTGCAAAGTCAGGACACTATGTCCTTAATATTATGTGCTCAATTTAATAGAATTGTCATAGGACGCGATGTCCTTAACTTTATCAATCCAGAAATTCAAAAAAAAATCAAATAGCTGCTTACTGTATAAAAATCAACAGAAATCGGAAAAAGTATAACTATGCCGAAATAAAAATCAATAGAAAGGCATAAAAGCATAACTTACAGTAAATCTATGTCGATTTTGGGATGAGAATGTTGAATTCTATAGTTTGAAATTGGAAGAGAATCTTCTGCAATTTCGACGATCACAGTGTTGTAATTTAACACTGCCGCTGCTGCTACTGCTCTCGTTAATAAAAGCATAGGTATAAAAGCGTAGGTATAAGTTATAACAGAAGGGTATTTTCATCCAATAAGGTATAAGTTTATTAAACCATTGACTAAAGACTAAATATATTTAAAGCACTGACTTTAAAATAAAGATAGGAGCTGTTAGTGGCTATTTGTGCACATCGCCAAAATGAGTGGTAACTGGGCCTGTTTGATAATGACTCGGTGTGGGCCAAAACTCGATTAAAATTCCAACAGGGGCAAGAGCCTTTGAGTTCATTCACTTTTGGGCTAAACCTTGAGCCCAAATACAGCTTTTCAAAGCTGAAATTTTTTCTGATTTTACCGAGTAACGAGCATTGAACCCAAATCCCTTTTTCAAAAGAAATAATTTAAAAGGCCAGCCTTCCCACACTTTAAGTTAAGAGATTCTTAGTTTGAACTTCAAAATTAGTATTTAAACACAAGTATCCTTAGCCTTAATTAAGTGAGATGCAACCCTTTGTTAAATAAAATTGAGGTGTGCCATATACAAACAAAATCTGTAACTTATGGCCCTCGTATTAAGTGCTAACTTAGTATAGTAAAATATCCTTCTTAAACACTCGTAGTTTGCTTTAGGATCGACTTAGACTACTATTATGACTATGTATACATTTGTACAATATAACTGCAATTTAATTCTAAAAGGTAACTCGAGGGATGCGTTCGCGCAACTTCAAACAAATTTTTCTTAATAAAATAAACAAAGCGTTATTAATTGTGGAGACATTCACATGACATGATTTTTTCCGTGCCAAAAGAAAAGAGTATACGTACGTGTAACTCAATTCTTTAATTACAAATAAATCAAGTGATTAAAGTAGTAAAAGATAAATGCAAATAGGTCCTAAAAATCAGTAGTTAAATAATTTAAGACAAGTATAAATTACTAAGATACCGTGCTAGAACAATGGAACCAAGGAATGCCTAACACATTCTTCCGAGTTAACAGAATTCTTTACTTAGTATTTCTGTTTCGCATACTTTTAAACAAAACTTCCTTGATTTGGGATTTAAAATAAATCGTTGACTAAGGACACCAATTAAATTATTCCAAGTTGCGACTCTGATTAAATAAATAAAATCTTATTTCGGTTAATGTCACTTTTAATTGGAAAAACTCCTACATACCCTCGGGTGTAAAAAGGAGATGTGACATCAGCACAATCCCTCTCAACCCCCTAGCTTTGGACGGGGTGGCCTCACCCCCTTCTGGTTTGGGAGCTTCGGCTAAGACTCCCTCATCGACCTCCTCATGTAGGGATGGTCGAGTTCATAGGACTCTTATATCAAAACACCTACCCGCAGACATGCCACCAATTTGGACTTATCTTCTTCCTCTTCCTCTTCCTCTTCCTCTTCTTTTTCGAACTTGTCCCTTAATCGACAGATTGAGTTTGACGATAGAGCATCGCTGCTTCTCTTGGACTTGCACGACCTCTTCTCTGATTTCTTCTTTTCCAAGTTTGGGGAACTTGGTGCCCTTTTTCTCTTACTTTTATCACCTTGCCTCGGAGTAGGGGACTCGAAAGGCGCATCCTTATCACTGGATAAAGCCCTTATGGCAACATCATTGGGAGACCTACAAAACAAAACATAACCAATAAGAATTCAACTAAACAAGGAATGAATTGAACATTATTACATCAAAAGAGAAAATTTACCATGATTACGGGCCTCCCATCGACCCTTCAATAGTACCATTCAAGCACGCTCCGAATATGGTCTCTATGACAGAAAGCCTTCGACCCATTCCTTGAGTTCAGGAACGACGTACGACACCTAGGCCTCAGCTGAAAGACCAAATACATCAACAAGGAAGGAGATAATAGGTAAAACAACAAGATTAAACCTTCAAGGCAAATTACTACTTACGTTTCATATTCTATTTCTCGAGAAATGGCATGTCTTTGGTAGGAATCAGGTCTGAAGTATTTATTCGAACACAACGGCCCATCCAGCCTCGGTCCCGAGCCTCGTTTATACTAAATAATAGGGCCCTACTGGCCCGGTTATCAAGCTTGATCAGGCCCCCTCGATAGAGTCTGGGACTGTACAGGCGCATAAGGTGATCGAAGGCAAAGGGACATTCCTCGATTTTTCTTATGAAGAATAGGAGGAGAATCACTATTCTCTAGAATGAAGCATAGATTTGGACAAGAGTCACGTTGTACCTCTTGCAGAAGGCAATGATGATAGGGTCTAAGGGACCCAACGTAAAAGGGATAAATATAAACACTTAGAAAACCCTCCACGTGGGTAGTGATCGATTCCTTGGGCAAAGGTACTACCATATATTTATTGACCCAGTTGCAATCCTCTTTTAACCTTGGTGAGAAGATCATCGGTGTCACAACTCCTTTATTCCACACCACTCCGGAGGATAGTGCATAAGGGAGTTTTTCTTATTTAAGTGACATTATTTGAAATGGGATTATTTACTTATTTTTCAGAGTCGCCACTTGGGATGGTTTATTTTCTGGTGTCCCAAGTCACCGGTTTATTTTAAAATCCCAAATCAAGGAAATTTCGACTTTCCTTTTGAAGTATGCAAACCAGAACTTCTAAGTAAGAAATTCTATTAACCAGAGGGAAGGCATTAGGCACCCTCGGATTCTGTAGTTCTAGCACGGTCGCATAAACTATCATAATGGGCCTATTATCTTATTTTAATACATCTCTCAAACCTATGGTGTAATTTTAAATTATTTACCGCTTTTTATTAATTTTTTAAGAAAATTGAACGTCGTTTAAGACATGTCTTTGGATCGCGTCACATGAAATGCACCCGCCATCTGAAACACATCTTATCTAACATTTTGGGATTTGTATTTGGGTCACATGAAATACACACCCGAGTTTAGGAATGTATAATTATTAAAAGATGCGCCTAAAGCAACTAACGCGTTGTTAACTTTGCGGGAGGCCATGGAAATTAGCTAAATTGCACGTCCCTAGGTCTATGGATTTCAAAGATATAATTAAATAGGGCTACACAATTTATGATTTTTATTTAGCGCGGCGCATATCAATTTTATTTTTAAAGGATATTCAAACTAAGATGCGGAGGACCCCAACTATTTGTGTTATCTACTACGGCTCACCTTAATTGCTAATTTTGAAAGAGAAACCAATTAATTACTTAAGGAAAGATGAGGAGCTTCTATTAATTTAAGCTACGAATTCTACATTAACACATTGCAATCCTAGAAGGAAATTTTTTTAAACACAATAATGGAATCCCTGTAACACGTCTCAAGGTTTTGGGCTTACCCATGTGAGGCCATATTTTCATGTCCAGAACACTCCAATAAGGATACTTACTGATGCTATCAAAGAATGAATTTGTTTATTGAATTAAGACTCTAATATCAAACGCCAACACCAATTAATTGTCAGACTATGGATCCCAAACTTAATATCAGAGATGACCATGCTAACAAACAAACCCGCGTGGAACAAAGAACAAATCCAACTTTTGAGAAATGAGCACTTTGAACCGCAAAATACCCCATCTTTTCCAACAAAACCTACCTTCTTCCCTATGTCTCCACAATCATATTCCCCACCAAAATTAGACTACACCTTTTTTACCTTTCCATCTACCTCACAAAATCCAATCTCTTTCACCCAACCACCAAAAGAAGAAAATGATTTTGACATCGCAAATTAGTTTGTGAAAGGAAAGATGCCCTTGCAGCACAGAAACAAACCAAGAAAAGATGAGACCAAGGATAAAGTTCAAAAGGGTCGAACCCCGAAAATCTGATGATTTCTGACCAAAAGGCTCCAGACCTCTATGTCTTCCAGCCAAGATACACATAAGAAGAAGATACACCATGGTATGAATCTCTAAGCGCATCATAAGATGCAACAATGGAAGATAGCTCTCAATCAAGCAATGAATCCTCAGCAAACTCTTCCGAGGAAGATGATCCCCCAATATTTGTAAACCAGCCAAGAGACCTAGAAATATCTGAAGTAGATGAGGAACAAGAAGGCATGACTGATGAACCAATCCCAGAAAGAAAATGATCCCATGGCGTCAAACCAGTTGTTACGGGTTTCCACACATTCACCCTAGATGATGTCAAGGTTTCAAAATGGCCTCAAAGGATCCAAGACTTCTATACTTGGATGGTAAACAAAAAATTGGTGGACCGAGAAAAGTATATCATCCTGTCAGAACTAACTTCTCGGTTCTCAGGAATCCTCAAAGACTGGTGCAAGTCACATGGAATTCAAGACAAAAATACTTTTCTTACTTCCCAAGATTTTGCCTTCAACATGAGGATCCTACGTGAAGTTTTATGCAGAGATACTGGCCAAAGACAGGAGAAAATGCGAAGACAACTCTTCAAGATGAAGTGCATGTCATTTGACAGAAATGACATTGATAGACACTTTCAAAAAAGGGAAAAGATATACTTCGAGATCATAGGAGACATCAATCTGAAGCAAGTCTTTGTATCTTCCCTTCCAAAGTTGCTGGCAAGTCGAACCATGACGATCATTGAAGAAAGGTTTCAGTCCATAACAATCCCATAAATTGGTCATATCAGGCAAGCTATTTTCCTTGCATTGGATGATATATGTACAAAGTGCTCTGCCCTAAAACAAATTATCAAACACAATCCAGCGCTTGACAAAGCATGCCACAAATCTTATCTAATCACCTGATCAAGATGTTCCTGCCACACATCTAGGCGAAGGAGAGATTTCAGGAGGTTCAAATGGCCAAAAATTCCAGACGGAAAAGAAAGGTCCAGGAGACGTACAAAATATTTCCGACAGAAAAGGCCAGGAAATTTTCACAAGAAAAATAGGTTTTTTGTTTGCCACGAGATTGGACATTTCGCAAAAATTGTCCACAATCAAGAAGAGCGGTCAAACTCATTGAAGAAATTGAAGACTGCATTGGCATACATCTCGAAAAGGAGGACCTTGACTCCATATTCTCCGTAGATGATAAACCTAATGAAGAAATGTTATTCTCTCTTAATATATACGAAGATCAAGGCAGTGATCACTACCCAATTTCAGAACTAGTGATCGAAGCTCGGGATGAGATCAATGCTCTTGTAGTTGTTCCTCAAGTAGAACTCAAAGTCTATTCACCCAAATGGGATAAACCAACTAGAGTTATTTCTTTCATCGACGCCGGAGCTGCCTCCTCACTCATAAATCCTGGTGTTCTCCGTAAAGACCAATGGATACCGCATTTTAAGGATTTCAACACTGTATCAAATGCAATCCTGACCGCAGCTGTCATTACAAAGCACCCCATCACAATTGAGTTCTTTTTAGGATTGAAGTACAGAATGAAGCTTCTAGGATCTGATGCACTAGGAAAGGATCTTATTATTGGATTCGACATTTAAAGACAACTCAGAGATCAACTCCAGATCAAGGCTAACGGGATAGCTTTCAATAAGTAGTTCAAACTTTATTATGAGATTCCGAGGCTATTCCAAATCACCAATGATGAACAAATCAAAGAGATTGAGCAAAATCTTATTGAACATTCATGTGTTGAGTCACACAAGGATTTCATGAAGAAATGAAACGCTCGTTATGGAAAAATGAAGAGTTTTTTCTCAAGCTCCCTTTCAAAAAGAATGAAAATATCAATCCAACAAAAGCCAGTCATTCAGGAATGAATCCAGATCATCCTCATCTTGCAAAGAAAGAATCTGAAGATCCTTTGGAATTTCATCTGATAGAGCCATCCGATTCACAATGGGCATGCGAAGCATTTTATGTCAACAAAAGAGTTGATCAGACAAGAGGAAAACTCAGGTTAGTCATCAATTACCATCCACTTAACCATTTCCTCCAAGATGATAAATTCCCTACTCCAAATAAACTCACTTTTCTTTCCCACTTAGCCAAGGCCAAATATTTTTCTAAGTTTGATTTAAAGGCTGGATTTTGGCAATTGGGAATCCACCCTGAAGAAAGACCCAAAACAGGATTTTGCATCCCCGATCATCACTTCGAGTGGAAAGTCATGCCCTTCGGATTAAAAACGGCACCTTCCTTGTTCCAAAAGCCATGATAAAAATATTCCAACCCATACTCCATACCTCTTTAGTTTACATTGATGACATCATGTTATTTAGTCATACATTAGAAGAACATATCAACTTGCTTCGTCAATTTGAGGCATTGGTAACACAATACACAATCATGTTCTCAACAAAAAAGATGGTTCTTGCTCAAAAGGAGATTGATTTTCTTGGAATGCATTTTGTCCAAGGTGAATACAGTCCAGGACCACATACATGTCAAGAATTACTCAAATTCCCGGATAGCAGCCTCACAACAAAGCAGATCCAACAATTCTTGGGTATAGTAAATTAAGTGAGAGATTTTATCCCGAATATCTCTACATACATTTGTCCACTCATAGAGATGCTCAAGAAAAATGCTCCGACATCGGGAAAGAACCAAGATGATGCAGTCAAGGAAATAAAGGAGATTTCAAAAAAGGTCAATTCTCTCTATATCCATTTGGACAGTAAGAAGATATTGCAAACAGATGCAAGCAATGAATACTGGAGTGTTGTTCTATTTGAAGAAAAAGATGGCCAGAGGAAAATATGTGGATACACTAGTGGAAGGTTCAAATATGCCGAGCAACATTATCACTCCACTTTCAAGTAAATTCTAGCAGTAAAAAATGGAATCAAGAAATTTAATTTCTTCCTTATTCACACAGAATTTCTCATAGAAATGGACATGAAGGACTTCCCAAAAATGATTTAGCTAAATGCAAAAATTATTCCCAATCCTCAGATTCTCAGGTGGGCTCAATGGTTCTCTCCATATAAGTTTCAAGTCAGGCACCTAAAAGGAAAAGACAATATTCTCGCAGATTTTATGACTCGGCCAGAAGAATTCTCAAAGAGATTTTACCCAACAAAAGTGAAGCCAAAGAAACGGATAATCTGCAATTTCTTCATGCTCTCAAGTATGCCAGGAACAAGTTCATATCAGCAAACAGATCATCCACCGGAGTTATTCAACCTCATGGATCCATTTGACCTGTCAATTCTTATGGAAAGAAGAACTTATCATGAGCTCCAAGTTTTTCGACAACATGGAGGATCCATTCTTAAGCCAAATGGGGACAATCCAAAATATCCATTCTACCATATATTCATAGCTCAAGCCAAGGATTTTCCACAAGAATTATTATGATTTTTCTGGTACCTATGCCATCATTATTATATTTTCATGGAATTCAAATTCAACGTTTTCAAGAATTTTGATAACATCGCACCAGCTCTTAAAGTACTTTTGCTATGGTTCAAACCTAGAAGATATTGGTTAAAGTGCTTCAATGATTCCTATATGGCAAAGGTATTTATATTTCATAGGCCAGTGAAGATTATTAATGGAAAATTCCAGGCGCAAGCAGAGGCATCATTCTGGTGGAAGTTTCCAGTATTAATTTTATCAATGGAAGAAGAATATAGCGAGTCACAAAGAATCCTTTTTCAACAAAATAGGTGCATCCTGAGAGAGATATGGCAAAAAGAATGGGCAAGCTGGAATTACACAAGCAATCATCCTCACTGGGAAAGAGTCCGAGAAGCAGCAAGAGAATATCAAACGCCATACGAAGTCATCCGAGAATAGATCACTGAAGACATTTCCACACTAAGGTTGTGGATTAAAACTCTCAATCCATAGGGGAAAGAACACAGCAAAGAAGGGCCGTTAAATTCCAGACGTTACTACACAAGGTCCTTGAAATGATGCCTACCAGACAACCCTAGAATGAATGAAGGTACCAAAATCCCTGCTAAACACACCATAATCCTAGATTAGCCACCAAAAACCTCTAAAAATATCCTACCCATGCCAAGACAAATTTCCACACCTTTCCATATTATTCGGGCCCACTTCAACTTGTTGTCACATGTTTCCACATGCTTTCACATGCTTCGTCACATTCCACACCCTACTTTCACATGGCGTCACATGCTCCCACATGCTTTCACATGCTAAACCATGTAAAATTTACCCTTTATCACATGTTTTCAGCTGTTTTAAGTGATTTTGCCTAAAGTCCTTCACATGCTTAGAAGGACTCACTTGTAAGATAAGTTTTCCATGTAATGTTAGTTTGTCTTATAATAACCTCCTAGCCCTATATAAAGGAGGCCTTGCACTAGTAGTAGGATCATCTTAGAATCTTAGGATCTTAGAATCTTATGATCTTAGAATCTTTCAATCATCTCTGTAAATCTTTTGTGATATACTACATATGAGTGCTTTCTAAATTCTCTCTTGTTCTTTCTTTCGAATGGATGGAAAGGCCGGTCCATGTATGAATAAATAGAGTAACAATAATCTAAGAAAGTTAGCTTATTGTAGTACAAAAGTTTTCTGAGTTATAAACACCTAACGTTATTTATAGTACAAAAGTTTTCTGACTTGTGTAGCTTGGCAAGTCGTCCCTTATGGGTTGTTGAAGCCAGCCCCTTGTGTAGGAAAACTTTTGCGACTATAAACAAATTAACTGTTTGTGTAGCTTGGCAAACCATCCCTTATGGGTTGTTGAAGCCAACCCCTTTTGTATGAAAACTTCCGCATCTATAGTATAGTTTGCTTTCTTGGAGTCTCTTCCTCTGATTCTTTTTACTTTGGTAGCCAGCCCATCCTTTCGGAGGGAAAAACAGTTTTACTAAATATGTCTATGTTTGAGTCATTTCCATCATCCTCTTCACTTGCAAAAATGAATATGCCCCCTACTCTATATAAAACCCTGTCCAAAAAATATGATTACCTCTATGAAGCAGATATACTAACCGACGAACAAAAAGTATCTTCCACTAAACTACCCCTCATAAACCCTTACTCTGCTTTTGCCAAAAACTCTATTGCACCATGGACCCAAATTCGTTCCTTAGTCCAACTCCAACCAAAAGAAGTCAAAGAATATGTTGCTGCCTTAAAACTTGACCAACATCCTATTTTTGCCACCCGAGAGGAAAAATTTATCACCCTTCAACCAGATGATTTTCCCAGACAATGAAGAGATCATGGTTTTAACCATATCCACTTTGGTGCTATCCGAATCGCTTTAACATATCATGGCACAAAAGGTCAACCTGTTGTAGCTCGACTTTCTCTTCTAGATACAAGATATTTGGAGTACCAACATGCAAATTTGGGTACTGTTGAAGTTACCTTGAATACTGGAACTGTCTTCATAACTATCTTTCCAAATTTCAACATGTCCCTTTATGACCCGTACCTAACCGAAGCCCTAAAAATCCAAGTCCAAATCTAGGGAACCCCACAAGCCAAATATTCCATTCAAGCTACCCTTCACCACCAAATTGCATATCGAGTCCAAAATTGTGCCATGGATCTTTGCCTACCCGGAGGAGAAAACGCCTTACTTTTAAATATTGATGTTACCAAAGGAAACACCATGTGCACCCAAATACCCAGACTGATTCCCAGAGATGAGCTTGTAAAAATCCTTGTTGATTCCTGGATCACAAATTATGAGAAGCTAAGAGAATCGGAAGAATCCTTGCAATATGGTGAACCAAATTTTACCATATGAAGAGACAAAACCGTTTCCATAAGCTTTAACCATTCCCATCTCAAAAAACCCAATAAAACCATCTTCTCTTGCCAAATGATTCAACCCAAAGATACGACAAACACATACCCTGAACCTGACGGAGAGTTTTTCTGGAATATACAATGCATTATGGAGGAACATGACTGGTGTCAACATTTTGAAAGAGAAGGAAAAGAGTTTGGTGGTTCAAATGCCCTTTCATCGGACACTGCCCATGGGATCTTGATTGTGACTACCAAGACTGTTTGGAAAATCCTAGGCTTGAGCTATGAATATATAGCAGAACGGATATTCTGGATTTACCCCATATGGATTAAGAAAGTGTGAAAATCCGTTCTAACTGGTTTTGACGCCATGGGCTCATTTCTTCTTTCTGGGAATTTTTCATTAGTCATGCCTTCTTGTTCCCCATCTACTTGAGATATTTCTAGGTCTCTTGGCTGGTTTACAAATTCATATGTACCTATAGATCGGCTTACATTAGTTTGGTACTAAGGAGGTCTTTTCAATCATAAAATTGGCCACGGTAGGGCACCCTGCCCGAATGAATTCCTCTGGGTGAGGTTGCGCCGCAACCTCATTACTGGTAGGTCACAATGAAGATGTGACCTCCTTTTTTGGTACAGTCTTAGAAGTTTTCGCCATTGTAGTACAAAAGAAATGGAAATTAGGATGGTATACGGTTTGTTAAAAGTTCAAAAAATTTGGTTCCAAAAGTAGCAAAGTAAATGGATTTTGAAAAAAATAGAATAAGAGGAGCTTTGGATGTAAAGTTCGAATAAAGGAAGGTTAGAGTACTCATAGCTTGTTTGTGACGGTTCAAAACCTATAGTTGCTGACCAGCAATTGACAGGCATTTAATGCCTTGGTAACTGGACCGACAAGACGTTTCGATTTCCATTTGTTGCATACATCATGTCGAGTGTCTCAGTGACCGTTCCTCGCTAATACGACTCGGACGGTTGTCTCAAGAATTAATGCCCGGATACCCTATCAACTGCTTTCCCCAAGTCAATTTTTGCTAAATTGAATTGTCGAGATGTTCGATTTTGAGTTTCAGAGAGTTTTGGAACACCTAGTCCCTAAATGAGAAATTAAGTGTTAGAAAGTTACCCATAGTCGGAACAATGTGAAGACAGCCTAGGAATGGAAATTCGATGGTTCCGTTAGCTCTGTTAGGTGATTTAAGGGTTGGGAGCGTGTTTGGAATGTGTTTTGGAGCTCCGTAGCTAAGTTAGGCTTGAAATGCCGAAGTTTTGAATTTTTGAAGTTTTCAGTTTGATAGTGAGATTTTGATTCGAGGGTTGGAATAGAATTCCGGAAGTTGCAGTAGCTCCATCATATCATTTGAGATGTGTGTGCAAAATTTCAGGTCATTCGGACGTGATTTGGTTAGGTTTTTATTGAAAGCGTATTTTGCAAAAATTTGAAGTTTTTAGGCTTAAATCTTTGATTAATTCGAGTTTCTGACATTGTTTTAGGTGGATTAAGGATGGTAAAAGTTTGAAGGATATTATAGGATATGTCCATAGGTTTGGTTGAGGTCCTAGTGGCCTCGGGTGTCTTTCGGATGCTCAACTGGGCATTTTTCAGTTGTGAAAGTTGCAGATTTCTGTTTTGGTCTGTTGCAGACTTTCCTTCTTTGTGATTGCAGCTGTCCCTTCCCGATCGCACAGTGTAAATTTGGGGGGTGATATTTTTATTCTACTTGATTTCTTTATCTGGTTCGCCATCGCGGAAGTCAGCTTTTCCTTTCTTCGCGTTCCTAATTGTTCTCCCGCGTTCGCATAGTAGAAATTAGGATATGGTAATTCCTTGCATTTTCCTCTTCTAGATCTCATGGCTTTGTTTGCGATCTCGTACGTCTATTTCTTTCTCTTCTACGATCATAGACTTTAGACCGTGTTTGTATAGACCACTTTTGGAACATTTAAAATTCGCCCTTCATAATCGCATTCAAATTCTTGCGATTGCATTTAACAAATACCTGGGCAGTGAAGTTATAAAAAATTTCATTCGCGAGTTGAGCCCTACTTTCCACCATAGCTAAGCATTTGAGAGCTTTTCTTTGGGAGATTCAAGAGGAAATAAAGGAGAATCGATTGGAGGCCGGATTTTTGAACCTAAAATGTGATTCTATTGTGAAATTAACCTAGGAATTTGTGGAAACTAGGGCAAAAAAATGGAAGAACTAGCGGTTGGGATTTTAATATTTTAATCTGGGATTTTAGGGGTCAATTGAACTCTGATTTTTGTGTTCTTGTTATGTATAGACTCTTGAGAGTATGAGGTTTTCGAAAATATAAGTTCCATCTTATTCTGAGACGCTGGCTTGAGAGGTGTTTTGGTCATTTTACCTAATTTTGCGTGTTAGATTTGAATTTAATTTTAGAATCCGTTGTTTGAGATGTTATTTACAGTATGTAATTTAATTGAATAGATTTGGGCCATTTAGTGTCGGATACTCCTGGCAAAGGCGTGATTTCTAGTAGACTTTGAGCCGTTCGAGAAAAGTGGCTTGTTAACCTTGTGTTGGGGACCTTTCCCCTAGGACATGATATTTGGTAATCGAGTGCCTTGTACGTGAGGTGACGAGCTCGTACTTGAGCTAATTGTTGAAAATCTATTTTTTCATTTGAATATTTAGACTGAGTATCTTTCTTACGTGTGTTGTTCTACTTGCAATATAATCGGTGTTAGTTTAGAAAAGCATGCTTAGTTGATCTAAATTGCTTATTTGCTTGAGTTGCTTTGATTGTACTACTTGCTGCTTCAACTGCTTTCTTGTTGCACCTTATTCCTGGATATCTTCTTGTTGTGATTGTGTATTTACGTTGGGACTAGGAATTTGGGATTCCGGTAGCTCCCCCACTCCCCACCTCTTGTTTTTTTACTTTGGGACTGCGGGTTCGATTTTCGATAGATCCCCCTGCATATTTACTTTAGGACTGCGGGTTAGATTCCCGCTAGATACACCTGCATATCTACTTTGGGACGCAGACTAGATTCCCTATAGATCCCCTTGCACAGTTGTATGGAACTACTGGGTATTTAAACTGGAAAGGTATCATGGGAGATTCCCTGCACGTGTTATGTTCTGGACTGAAGGTGCAGGATACCTATAGATCCCTGACGCATGTACATGTATATATTGAGGATACCAAGAGATCCTCGGGATACCAAGAGATCCCTGATTTACTTATTGAGGATACCAAGCAATCCCTAGTTTACTTATTGAGAATACTAAGAGATCCTCGGGATACCAACAGATCTCGGGTTTACTTATTGAGGATACCAAAATATCCTCGGGATACCAAGAAATCCCAGGTTACTTATTGAGGATACCAAGAGATCCTTGGGATACCAAGAGATCCCCGAATATCATTCTTGTTGTAAGCTGTATTTTCCTAGTATTGTCTTATCGCCGTTTTTCTGTTACTGTATTCCTTACTTATCCTATTAGATTCTCATGCGTAGACTTTCATTATACTGACTCTTTGTCCTATCTTTTATAATATTTTATCTTAGTAGGGCCCTAACCTTCCTTGTCACTATCCAACCGAGGTTAGGTTTGGCACTTACTAAGTACCACTACGGTGTACTCATGCCCCTTCTGCACATTTTTTTCATGTTCAAATCCAGGCACCTCTACCCATGCGTATTATTCTCGAGGTGGATATATCTAGCATAGACTTCAGTATTCTAGCTTTATTATCTGTCTTATTCTAGCTTTAGCAGTTAGCTTTCCTTTCATACTGTTGTTTTAGACATTCTAGAGTTAGAGATGTGTATTACATTCTGTTACCTTGTGTTTCCGTGAGTTTTTGGGTTTTGGGATAGTATTGTAGTAGTTGCGCTATTGTGTTGTATGTGCTGAGTGGCATTTTACATTCCACTTTCTATTTTGTTAAATTTGGGTAAGTTATAATTTCCGCAAATTACTTATTTTTTCGCATTGTTAGGCGTACCTAGTTGTAGGGATTACGTGATGTCACGACATGTTCACGGGGGACGAACTTGGGTCTATAAGTCGGTATCAGAGCTTTAGGTTCATTGAGTCACGGAACATAGGCCGATTTATTAGAGTCTCTCTAATCGGTACAGAGACGTCTATAATTATCTACGATAGGCTATATAACTCTTAGGAAAATTTCACTATTTTTGATTTCCTTGTAATGCGAGATTTTTGATATCACAACTAAACTTCTGTCTTTCTATTCTCTCACATATGGTGAAGACACGTGCTACCCGAGATGACCAAGCACTCACGCCCCCTACAGCAGTCGTCAGAGGTCGAGGCCGGGGTAGAGGTCGAGGACGTGCATGTGGTGCAGCAAGGGCCCCCACGTGAGCTGTCGCCGAGGTACCGCCAGTAGATCAAGCCAGAGTCCAGGCACTTGAGATGCCTGCTACTACTACTCCAGTTCTTCAGGAGACTTTGACACAGTTCTTGAGCATGTTCAGTACATTGATTCAGGCGGGATTGATTCAAGTTGTACCGACTACTTCACAGGCCGGGGGAGGGACTCAGACTCTCGCCGCACCCACTTTAGAGCAACGAGTTCCCATTTCTCAGGTTCCAGGTGTCATGGCGACAAAGCCTGTGGTCCCACTTCAGCGGGTGGTGAGGACCTCTTGCCGGTAGAAGACAGGTGGGTCCAGGAGAGAGAGGACAGACAAGGTCATGAGGGAGAGTATAGAGAAGTGAGTAGGCCTCGCAGATTGGGGAGACCCATTGGTCCTTATTTTTGGAGGAAGAGTACGGTATGGTAGAGGTTTAGTGGGTTAGCCACCTCAGTTTGCATCGCTGATTTCACACAGGGCATTATGTGTTCAGGGGTTTCGAAGTACCCCTACCCCATAGTTTCCACTGCCACATTAGCTGCGAGGTTTCTTTGAGTGTGGAGACATACGCCACATAGTTCGGGATTGCCCCAGACTTGGGAGGGGTGCATCTTCACAGACTTCTTAGCCACAACGTGCCCCATCGAGTTTCCAGGCCATGGTTACAACCCTAGTTACTAACCCGCCTACCCGTACCGAGGCTGTTGCGTCTGATTCTACCATCACAGGTAGTTTTCATGATTTGTAATAGAGGTGTACCAATTCTCTTCGATCTAGGCTTCACTTATTATTACATGTCTTCTTATTTTTCTCCGCATTTGTGTATACCTCGGGAATTCCTTGAGTTTCCATGTTCATGTTTCTACTCCTATAGAGGATTCACTTGTCATAGACCGTGTTTATCAGTCATGTTTGGTTACTATTCGTGGTTTGAGACCAGAGCAGACTTATTGCTACTCAACATGGTTGATTTTGATATTATTCTGGTCATGGACTGGTTGTTGCCCAATTATGCTATTCTTGATTGTCACGCCAACACCGTGACGCTGGCTATGCCAGGTGTACCGCATATTTAGCTCATGTGAGAGATGTCAGTGTTGATACCCCTTCCGTTGATTTATTCCCAGTGGTGCAGGATTATCCCAATGTATTTTCAGTTGATTTCCCGAGCATGCCACCTAATAGAGATATTGATTTTGGCATTAATTTGTTGCCGGACAGTCAGCTCATTGCTATCCCTCCATATCGCATGGCTCCTCCTAAGTTGAAGGAGTTGAAGGATCAGTTATGGGAATTACTTGATAAGGGCTTTATTCATCTTAGTGTTTCACCTTGGGGTGCTCCTGTCTTGTTCATGAAGAAAAAGAATGGTTTTATGCGTATGTATATTGATTATCGCCAGTTGAACAAGGTCACGGTGAAGAACCATTATCCCTTGCCTCGTATTAATGATCAGTTCGACCACCTTAAGGGCACACAGGTGTTCTCTAAGATTTATTTATGCTTAGGTTACCATCAGTTGAAGATTGGGAGCAAGATATCCTGAAGACTGCTTTCAGGACTGGGTACGGTCATTACAAGTTTCTTGTTATGTCATTTAGGCTGGCCAATGCCCCAGCAGCCTTCATGCATTTGATGCACAGTGTATTTCTGCCATATATTGACTCTTTTGTCATTGTCTTTATTGACGACATTCTAGTGTATTCCCAGAATGGGGAAGATCATGAGCAGCATCTAAGGATAGAGCTTCAGACTCTAAGAAAGAAGTAGTTATATGCAAAGTTCTCAAAATGTGAGTTTTGGTTGGATTTAGTGGCATTCTTAGGCCACATGGTATTAAGTGAGGGCATTCGGTTGAATCCGAAGAAGGTAGAGGCTATGTAGAGTTGGCCCAGGACGTCCTCAGCTATAGAGATTCGTAGTTTCCTTGGCTTGGCGGGCTACTACCGTTGTTTTATGAAGGGGTTCTCATCGATTGTAGCCCCTATGAATAGATTGACCCAAAAGGGTGCTCCATTTCAGTGGACAGAGGAGTGTGAAGCGATCTTTCAAAAGCTCAAGGCAGCATTGACTACAGCCCCAGCTTTTATATTGCCTACTGGTTCGGGGTCTTATATAGTGTATTGTGATGCCTCACGCGTTGGACTTGGAGTAGTGTTGATGCATGACGATAGGGTGATTGCCTACGTGTACAGACAATTGAAGATATATGAGAAGAATTACCATGTCCACGACCTTGAGTTAGCTGCTATTGTTCATGCCTCGAATATCTGGCGTCATTATTTGTATGGTGTGCCTTGTGGGATTTATACCACCATTGGATTTTGCAGCACTTCTTCAAGCAAAAGGATCTAAATTTGCGCTAGAGAAGGTGGTTAGAGTTGCTGAAGGATTATGATATTACTATTATGTATCACCCAGGCAAGACCAATGTGGTGGTTGATGCCTTGAGTCACCGGGCAGAGAGTTTGGACAGTTTAGCATATTTACCAGCTTTAGAGAGGCATATGGCGATGGATGTTCAGGCCTTAGTCAATCAGTTTGTGAGATTAGATCTTTCGGAGCCCAGATAAGTTCTAGCCTGTGTGGTTTCTCGGTCTTCTTTATTTGATCGTATCAGGGAGCGACAGTATGATGACCCTTATTTACTTGTCCTCAAGGACAAGGTTCATCATGGCGATGCCAGAGATATGACTATTGAAGATGATGAGGTATTGAGGACATGTGGCCGGGTCTGTGTACCCTTTGTTGATAGTATTTAGAATTTGACTTTAGATGAGGCCCAAAGTTCGCGGTATTCATTCCATTCGGGTGCAGCAAAGATGTATCAGGATTTGAGACAGCAATATTGGTGGAGGCAGATGAAGAAAAATATAGTTGGATATGTAGCTAGATGCCTCAACTATCAGCAGGTAAGTTATAAGCACCAGAGACCAGGTGGGTTACTTCAGCAGATAAAGATTCCAGAGTGCAAGTGGGAGCGGTTCATCGTAGACTTCGTAGTTGGACTCCCACGGACTTTGAAGAAGTTTGATGCTATTTGGGTTATTTATATGATCTAACCAAGTCCGCCCCATTTTATTCCTAAGTGTATTACTTATTCATCACATCGGCTAGCGGAGATTTACATTCGTGGGATCGTTCTTCTTTATAGTATTCCAGTTTCTATTATTTCAGACATAGGTACTCAGTTTACATCACGGTTCTGGAGGTCTGTTTAGCAGGAGTTGAGTACTCGGGTGGAGTTTAGCACGACATTTCACCCCTAGACGGACGGACAGTCCGAGTGCACTATTCAGATTCTTCAGGATATGCTCCATGGGTGTGTGATCGAGTTTGGAGGGTCTTAGGATCAGTTCTTGCCATTGGCGGAGTTTTCTTACAATAACAGTAATCAGTCCAGTATTCATATGGCATCGTATGAGGCTTTATATGGTAGGAGGTAGATCTTCGATAGGTTGGTTCGAGCCAGGTGAGGTCAGGCTATTGGGCACAGAGTTGGTTCAGGATGCATTGGAGAAGGTTAAGGTGATTCAAGATAGACTCCGTAAATACCAGTCCAGACAGAATAGCTACGCGGACCGGAAGGTTCGTGATGTTTTCTTTAAGGTTGGAGAGCGGTTCTGCTTCGGGTTTCGCCTATGAAAGGCGTTATGAGATTTGGGAAGAAAGTGAAGTTGAGTCCAAGGTTGATTGGCCTTTTGAGATGTTGAGGCATGTTGGGGAGGTTGCTTATGAGCTTGCCTTACCTCCCAGCCTGGCAGGGGTTCATCCGGTATTCCATGTTTTGATTCTCCGGAGATATCATGGTGATTTGTTGCATGTGTTGGATTTCAGTTCAGTCTAGCTGGACAAGGATATATCTTATGTTGAGGAGCCAGTTGCTATATTAGATAGGCATGTCACGAAGTTGAGGTCAAAGAACATTACTTCAGTAAAGGTCTAGTGGCGAGGCCAGTCGGCTGAGGAGGCGACCTAGGAGAGCTAGCAGGATATGCGCAACTGTTACCCTCATCTTTTCACTACTTCAGGTATGTCTCTATGTTCGTTCGAGGACAAACAAATGCTTTAGCGTAGGAGAATGTGATGATCCGACCAGTCGTCCTAAGAGTTATTGCCCAGATCCCAATTAACTGCTTTCCCCAAGTCTATTTACGCTAAATTGAATTGCTGGGATGTTTGGTTTTGAGTTTCAGAGAGTTTTGGGACACCTAGTCCCTAAATGAGAACTTAAGTTTTGGAAAGTTATCCGTACTCGGAATAGTGTAAAAACGGCTTCGGAATGGAAATCCAATGGTTTCCTTAGCACTGTTAGGTGATACTGGGGTTGGGAGCGTGTTCGGAATGTGTTTTAGAGGTCCGTAGCTAATTTAGTCTTGAAATGCCAAAGTTTTAAATTTTTGAAGTTTCCGATCCGATAGTGAGATTATGATCCGAGGGTCAGATTGGAATTCTGGAAGTTGCAGTAGCTCTGTCATGTCAATTGGGATGTGTGTGCAAAATTTTAGCTCATTCGGACGTGGTTTGGTTAGGTTTTTGATCGAAAGCGTATTTTGAGAAAATTTGAAGTTCTTAGGCTTAAATCTTTTATTAATTCGAGTTTCTGACGTTTTTTTAAGTGGTGTAAGAATTGGTACAAGTCTGAAGGATGTTATGGGATATGTCCGTAGGTTTGGTTGAGGTCTGGGGCCCTCGGGTGTGTTTCGGATGCTCAACGCAGCATTTTTTAGTTGTAAAAGTTGCAGATTTCTGTTCAGGTCTGTTGCAGACTTTCCTTCTCTGCGATCACAGCTGCCCCTTCGCAATTGCATAGTGTAAATTTGGGGGGGGGGGTGATATTTTCGTTCTACATGATTGTATAATCTAGTTCACGATCGCGGAAGTCAGTTTTTCCCTTCTTCGCGTTCACAATTGTTCTCCCGCATTTGCATAGTAGAAATTACGATCTGGTAATTCTTCGCATTTTCCTTTTCGCGATCGCGTGGCCCCGTTCGCGATCCCCTACGTCTATTTCTATCTCTTCTGCTATCACAGGCTTTGGGACATGTTCGCATAGTCCAACTTTGGAACCTTTAAAATTTACCATTCACGATTCATATTCTTGAGATCGCATCGAACAAATACCTGGCAGTGAAATTACAAAACATTTCATCCGCGAGTTGAGCCCCATTTTCCACCATAGGTAAGCATTTGAGAGCTTCTTTGAGAGAGATTCAAGAAGGAATCAAGGAGAACCGATTAGAGGTAAGAGTTTTGAACCTAAAACTTGATTCTATTGTGAAATTAACCTAGAAATTTATGAGAACTTGGGCAAAAAAATGGAAAAACTAGGGCTTGGGATTTTTAAATTTTAATATGGGATTTGAGGGGCCAATTGAACTCTAATTTTGTGTTCTTATTATGTATAGACTCGTGAGAGTATAAGATTTCCGAAAATATAAGTTTCATTCGATTCCGAGATTCTGGCCTGAGGAGCGTTTAGGTCATTTTACCTAATTTCGCGTCTTAGCTTTGAATTTAATCAAAGAATCAGTTGTTTGAGATGTTATTTATGATATATAATTGAACTGAATAGATTTGGGCTATTTGGAGCCGGATACTCATGGCAAAGGCGTGATTTCAAGTTGACTTTGAGCTGATTCGAGGTAACTGGCTTGTCTAACCTTGTGTGGGGGATCTTTCCCCTAGAACATGATATTTGGTAATTTAATGCCTTGTACATGAGGTGTAGAGTGCGTACTTGAGCTAATTGTGGAAAATCTGATTTTTCATTTGAATAATTAGACTAAGTTTCTTTCTTACCTGCAATGTTCTACTTGCAATATAATCAGTGTTAGTTTAGAAAATCATGCTTAGTTGATCAAAATTGCTTATTTGCTTAAGTTTCATTGATTGTACTACTTTTTGCTTCTATTTCTTACTTGTTTCACCCTATTCCCGATTATCTTCTTGTTGTGACTGTGTATTTACATCGGGATAACAGATGTGGGATTCCGATAGTCCCCCCTTTGTTTGTTTACTTCGGGACTGCGGGTTCGATTCCCGATAGATCCCCCTTGCATATTTACTTTGGGATTGCGGGTTAGATTCCCGATAGATTCCCCTATATATTTAATTTGGGAGTGTGGGTTAGATTTTCGATAGATCCCCCTGCACATTTACATTGGGACGGCGGGTTAGATTCCCGATAGATCTTCTTGCATATTTACTTTGGGACTGCTGATTTGATTCCTAAGATCCCCTTGCACAGTTGTATGGAACTACTGGGTATTTAGATTGGGGATACTAAACGGCATCCGGGAGATCCCCTGCACGTGTTATGTTCTGCATTGAAGGTGCGGGATACCGAGAGATCCCTGGCATGTACAAACATATATACATATATATATATATACATATATATGTACATATATATATACATATATATGTACATATATATATATATATATATTGAGGATAACAATAGATCCTCGGGATACCAAGAGATCCCCGGTTTACTTATTGAGGAAACTAAGAGATCCTTGGGATACCAAGAGATCCCCAGTTTACTTATTGAGGATATCAAGAGATCTTCGGATACCAAGAGATCCCCGGTTTACTTATTGAGGATTTCAAGAGATCCTTTGGGATACCAAGAGATCTTTGGCTTACTTATTGAGGATACCAAGAGGTCGTCGGGATACCAAGAGATCCCCGGATATCATTCTTGTTGTGAGCAGTATTTTCCTTGTGTTTGTCCTATTTCCGCTTTTCTATTATTGTATTCCTTACTTATCCTATTAAATTCTCGCCATATACTTTCATTATACTATCTCTTTATCCTATATTTTATTATATTTTATCTCAGTAGGGCCCTGACCTTTCTCGTCACTACCCAACTGAGGTTAGGCTTGGCACTTACTGAGTACCATTGTGGTGTACCCATGCCCCTTTTGCGCATGTTTTTTCATGTGTAGATCTAGGTACCTCCACCTAGGAGTATTATTCTCGAGGCGGAGAGACCTAGCAAAGACTTCAAGGTACATCTGTCGCGTCCGCAGACTAGGAGTCTCTATCTTATTCTAGCTTTAGCAGTTAGCTTTTCTTTCGTACTATTGTTTTAGATATTCTGGAGTTAGAGATGTGTATTACATTCTGTTAGATTGTGTTCCTATGAGTTTTCAGATTTTGGGATAGTATTGTAGTAGTTGAGCTATTTGTGTTGTATATGCCGAGTGGCATTTTACATTCCATTTTACCATTTTGTTAAATTTGGGTTTAAGTTATAATTTCCGCAAATTATTTTTTTTCCGCATTGTTAGGCTTACCTAGTTGTAGGGACTAGGTGTCGTCACGACATGTTCACGAAGGGCGAACTGGGATCGTGACAGTCGCTTACTACATGGCACATCGAGATGGGATTCGGAAGTTCATATTGTTTCTCGCCATCTTCTATCCGAAATATGAGGGGACTATCTGTATATCCAAAATCGGGCTCTCCCTTTGTATCACTAATCGAGACTGGAATATGATAGGTTAAGGTTCAACCTCGTACTATACTGAAACATGCTGCAAAATTAGATCCTCGAGTTCGTGACCCAGAGACCGATCAAGATCGAGATCGAGCAAGAACGAGGGAAACTTACTGAGCCAAATAACAGAAAGCTAAAATATCTGCAATCGGACGAGGATCATGGCGTAAATCCCAACACGTATCAAGAAGAGATCGATTAATTAGCTAATCATGACATTTCTTACCTCATATATAGAACTGCATCAAGTGTAGGACTCCCCTACTATATAAAAGGGGTTTGATCATTTGTAAAACACATCATATTTACGTAACATAAAGAAATATTCTGTCATTTTCTAGCTTTTATTATCTTGTTACTCTTCTCATACGTCAGTAGAAATATCTTTGATTCAAGGGTGATTAAACTCGAGGCTAGGGCTATTCGATTCGTGTGGTTTGCATTCATTCTTTTATCGTCAATTTTAATATTAATTTATTCTCTTAATTTGTATCAAGTTATATCAGATATTCTTAAAACCACGTATAAATTTAAATTATTATGTGATTTTAGGGTAAACACTTTTGTTTTTCAGCTTTATGGTAAAAGCTACTAATATACTGGACATTTGTATAGATTACATATTCTTATCAGTTTTGTGTCTTATTCAAATATTGGAACAAAAGAAGGTGCACGCACATGCAATGCTTGTGATATATTAGATTTTCTTCCTGTTGAGATGGTCTATTATGATTGGACATACAGTTTGATGATGATTAAGGACTGTAGATGAAAATTTATGTTTTGCAGCTTCTACGTATGACTATTTCCCGTTGAGTAATTTGAAAAGATTTCTTTTTTTTTTTGCGCAATAGGCATTTGAAATATTACACTTTTTATATTAATTAATCCTATCTTCAATATTATGTTTGAAATCTTAAAAACTCGAAATGCATTTATTAAAGAAGATTCTCGCAAAAGATATTGATCAACCTTGTTTGTGAGCTATATGACAAGAAATGCAATTTGAATGGTTTACAATGAACAATTTATTAATGGACCCAAAACCTAATTAATTATTGTGCATTATTGCTTGTAAGTCCTTTTTTCTAGTCTAATCTCTAATGGCCAGATACGTTCAACCTTTGATTACTGTGCTAGTCTTCTCATTTATTTCCTTGTGGACGATGGTGATTAGGATCAATACATATACTTGTTTGCGGTTCGTATATAGAGTGTAAACAAAAAAATAGGACAATTTTTTATTAATGCTTTATTACTTTAAAATTCAACAATGTTTCTGGTTTTCTTGTTCGCCATTATATCATCACTAGGATAGGATAATACCGAATTAATTGTGAAGATTGTTAAGCTTGAAGAAGCACGAGCTCAGATAGCTTCACAGCCTGCAATAGCGGAAGCAGTTGGAAGCTTCTAAAGGATCGAAGCTAAGGAAGAAATGGAATTCTCAAATAAGGGAAAAGAGAATTACTTTTCAATTATGCATAAGTTGGACTATATACAATCAGATTAGCTAATGATAGCTAAGCAACAGCTAATCAACCTCTAGCCAATTAACTAACTGACCTCTAACTAACAGCTATAACTAACTATAAGAAGTCATTAACTAACTTACAGAATGACCAATGCAGCCTCTAACTAACTATTAACTAACTACCAGAAAGGAAAATAAAATACAAATTTCTTATAATCTTAATACCCTCCCCCCCCCCCCCCCCTAAAATTGGAGGTGGAGAACACACTGCCAACTTGCCCAAGACAGTGGAATGCTTGATCCTAGTGAGGAATTTGTTGAGAGTGTCAGCGAGTAGATCACCAGTTCTAATATGTTGAATCAGGATGAGGCCTTCTGTGAGCTTTGTCCTGACGAAGTGGCAATCAACTTCAATGTGTTTCGTACGTTCGTGACAGACTGGATTCCAGGAAATGTGGAGAGCAGATTGACAGTCACAAAATGTGAGGATAGGTAGAACATGAGGGATAGTCAATTCGAGCATAAGATGCAGCCAAACAAGTTCACCAACGGCCTTTCTAATGGATATATACTCTACTTCTGCTGAAGAAATGGAGACGGTTTCATGCTTTTTAGATTTCCAAATGATAGGACTTTTGCCCAAAAGAACAAAGTATCCTGACATTGACTTCTTGGAGTAAGGGCATGCAGCCCAATCAGAATCACAGTAGGCTTTTACTGAGAAATTATTATCACTGGACATGAAGAGACCCAAGGTGGGATCCTTGAGTAGGTATTTGAGCATATGGTATGCTTCCTGAAGATGAGATTCTCTAGGGTCCTGCATATATTGTCTTAGATTATGTACCACATAAGCTATGTTCAGTCTAGTGTGGGTAAGGAAGTTAACTTCATAACTAGCTACCTGTAGAAAGTAGGATTCGATAGGGGTTCCTTTCTTAGCTTTCAACCCTGTTATGGGATCAAGTGGAGAAGATAAACTAGTAGCATGGAGACAATCATATTCTTTAAGGAGATCAAGAGTAAACTTCCTTTGTGAGATAAAGATTCCACCTTTTCTATAGAGCACCTCAAGTCCTAAGAAGTAGTGTAATTTTCCCAAGTCTTTGATCTTGAATTGGTCATGTAGGAAGGTTTACAGCATTTGAATTTCAGTGAGATCATTTCTAGTTAGTAGAACATCATCTACATAAACTCCCACAAATAACACATGATCAGATGTTCTCTTGTAAAAGAGAGAATAGTCATGCATAGAATGAATGTATTCCTTGGAATACAAAGCTTCAGTGAGTTTAGCATACCATTATCTACTAGCTTGCTTTAGACCATAAATGGATTCGTTCAATTTGCAAACCAGTTCGAAGAAACTGCAAGCACTTGGGGCAGCTTCATGTATACCTCTTCATGCAAATGTCCATGGAGAAAAGCATTGTTCACATCTAATTGAAATAGCTCCTATTTCTTCTTAGTTACAGTAGCAATTAAAGCTCTAACAGTGGTCATCTTTACTACTGGAGAAAACGTTTCTGTGTAATCTATGCTAGCTTTTTGTGTATAGCCTTTTACAGCTAATCTAGCTTTATACCTTTCCAAAGCTTTATGCTTTAACTTGAAGACTCACTTGTAGCCTATGGCTTATTTTCCAGCAGGTAAAGAGATTAAATTCCAAGTGTTGTTTGCATGAAGTGCTTCAAATTCGTGAATCATGGGATGTTGGCTTGCCAAGCAGGATTGACTGCTGCTTCTTCATAAGATAATGGCTCCTTATCATTACTGATTCTTTTTACAACCTACTGACTATCAGCATTAAGGACATCAGGAGCAATATGGTTGTGTTGGGTATGGAGAGCATTGAGAGAAATTGAAGAGTTAATCTGAGTGGCTTCAACATTATGAGAATTTTATAGGTTAGCCATATTGCAAACATATTCAGACAAATAAGATGGGGTCTTAGATATTCTACTGGACATCCTTTTAATTGACCTCATAACAAAATATGAGGGTTGGTCTACCCTGGAGTTGATTGAAGGGATTAAGTATGGTGATGTGGTATTAAGTGTAAAAGGTGAATGTATAGTATGATTAGGTGACATTAGGATAGTTTTATGTGTGGTGCTACTACGTGATGGTGTAGTAGAGTTATCTGTCTGAGAAGTTAAAGGGGTGTGGACTGGATAAGAACTACAGTTAGCAGAATGATCTTGATGTATGACAGAATTAGGCAAGAGCAAGAGGAATTTGGAACATGTGGGAGTGAAAAGGGAAGATTGATTCATGAAAAACCACATCTCTGGACGCACAGATTTTCTTAGTAGTTAAGTTCACTACCTCGTACCCCATTAAACAAAAATGATATCCTATAAAAATATATGGAGAAGTTCTTGGTTCAAATTTATCTATGTGAGGCTCAGGGACAGTTGGATAACATAGGCAACCAAAACTCCTGAAGTGTGAGTATTTTGGTTACTTTCCATACAATAGCTCAAAAGGGCACTTGTTTTTCAAGGGTTCAGTAGGTAATCGATTGATGAGAAAGGTTGTTACACTCTCCCCAATATCTCAATGGAAGTTTGGCTTGGAACAGTAAGGCTCTGGCAGTCTCCAATAAGTATTTGTGTTTTCTCTCCACTTTGCCATTTTGTTGGGTGTACAGGGACAAGTTCTTTGGTGTTCAAGACCTTTTGACTGAAAGAATGAAGTGGCTTCAATGCAAGTGAATTCTAAGCCAATTTATGAACTGATACACTTTATTTTGGTGGTAAATTGTGTCTCGACCATGGATATGCAATTCCTAAGGGTGTGTAGTGCATTACTTTTGCAACTGAGTAGATGAGTCCAAGTGGATCTACTAAAGTTATCTACAATGGTAAGAAAATACTTGAAAATTTTATGAATGGGCACATGATAAGTGTTGGAAACACGTTCTCAAGGCATTATGCTAAACGTGCGTTCATATTTGTAGGTTTTGATGAATGACAAACTATGCGCAAATTGACATATGACGAGATCCAAGCACGAGCGCAAAATTGATATATAACGAGATTCAAGCACAAGAAAAAGATCGAGATTAAGTTTTATATGAGTCCGTATTTAATTGTGATCTTGATCCGACAACTTAAACTCAAGACTTGGCTTCTCTCGTAAAAATAATTTTAAATCATGCATATTTAATTTAGAGCAAAATGATTTTAAATAATGCATATTTACCTTAGTCAAAATGATTTTTAAACATGCCTCAAAAATCTGGACAAAGATAATCGATTATATACTTATGATAATCGATTATGTTTAAGTCAGCTGCTTGACAATCGATTGTGAACTTATGACAATCGATTGTGTTAAGGCAGTGAGCATCAGATTTTTCAAATCTGCATGACAATCGATTGTGAACCTTATGACAATCGATTGTGCTGAGGCAGTGTACATGAAAGTTTTTCAACGCTCAAAATAATCGATTGTGAAGTTAATGACAATCGATTGTGAAGAGACAGTGTCCATCAGATTTTTCAAAGTCACAAAATAATCGATTGTGCACATATGACAATCGATTGTGTTGAGGCAGTGTCTTCCAGACTTTTTCAAAGCTATTAAATAATCGATTGTGAATATATAACAATCTATTGTCACGAGGCAGTGTCTAAATTGATTTTTCAAGTCTGATATATAATCGATTTTTAACTTAGTATAATCGATTGTATAACTAATTGTTGCCAAAATATTTTCAAATACCGTCAGGTAATCGATTGTTGATATTCTATAATCGATTGTTGAAATTAAAATCTGGAAAGGATTTTTTGAACGCTGCTGAATAATCGATTATTGATTTTGTATAATTGATTGTTTTACGTAAAATCTGGAAATGATTTTTTGAACGTTGCCAATAATCGATTGTTGATCTTAGATAATCGATGGTTAAGCGTAAAATCTGGGATTGATTTTTGGAACGATTGGCAAACAATCGATTGTGGCTTCTTGACAATCGATTGTCACAGAGTAAAATCAGCAGTTCTTAATTGGCAATTAGGCAACGGTAATACAAGGTTTTTCAACTATAAATACAGCTTCAATTCAGTCTTTTGAGTACAACAACACACAACAACTGATCATACAATTGCTAAAGCTTGCATACTTTATTGCTTATCATTTTATATTCATTTCATAAGCTTTTGAGAGTCAAATTCTTGTCTAAAGTTGTTGCGATCTTGAGCGTATTCTTTTACTCATATCTACTCATTAAGGAGTGTTTTGTTTGAGTGCTTAGTGTATTGTACACTTGAAGAAAATTGTTATTCTCTTGTTGTAAGAAGGAACTTGTGTTTCCTTGGTTGAAGTCTTGGAGTGTTGTATCTCCGAGCAAAGGTGTTGAGGCTTGTGTCCTCAAGTTGTAAAGGTTTGTTAAGCACCCGTAAGCTTGACAAGTTAGTGGAAATCTCGAGAGAGTCTCTCGGGGACTGGACTAGCCACGGGTTGTGGTGAACCAGAATACATCGGTGCGTTCTTTCTTATTTATCGCACTTATTTATTTCCTGCAATTTTTTAAATTCCGCAAGTTTACGCTAATTTTTATTATAACGCTATTCAACCCCCCTCTAGCGTTAAGCGTATTATCTAACAATTGGTATCAGAGCCCAACTCTCTGAATTCTTAACCGTTTGAGAGAAACATCCATGGCTTCTACTCGTGACTCTTTTGCAGGAATAGGTGAAGGACAATGCTCCGCCCGACCACCGCTATTCGATGGTACAAATTATACATACTGGAAGGAGAGGATGAGAATATTTGTACAATCAAATAGTTTTCATATTTGGAAGGTCATAACAAATGGAGAACAAATCCCAACCAAGAAGGTTGAAAATGAATGGGTACAAAAGTCCGAAGATGAATACGATGCGGATGATATCCAAAAGGTGCAAAATAATGCTAAAGCTATTAATTTGTTATATTGTGCTGTAAATGCTGATGATTACAGGAAGATATCTTGTTGCACAACGGCGAAGCAAATGTGGGACAAGCTGGAAATTACGTACGAAGGTACGGACCATGTAAGGGAAGCTAAAATTGACTTCCTAACCCATGATTATGAATTATTTCACATGAAGGAAGGTGAAAAGGTGGATGAGATGTTCGAACGATTTTCAATAATCGTAAATGACTTACATGCTCTCAAGAAGACATTCACGGATAAGGAACTTGTCCGAAAAATTCTAAAAAGTCTTACTCCGGCATGGCGATCAAAGGCCGACGTGATTTAAGAGTCCATTGGCGTTTCAAATGTCACCATCGACGCATTAAGAGGTAATCTTAAGACTTATGAATCTACTATACTTAACCCTCTTGTTGATGATCAAAGGAGGCAAAGAATCGCTCTAAAGGCAAGCACAAGCCAACCACAAGTTGATGAGGACGGAGACAACGAGTTTGGACACGTTATCAAAAGATTTCAAAAGTTCATGCGAAAAGAGTATGAACGAAAGGGCAAAAAGCAAGGAGAACAAATAAAGTGCTATGAATGCGGAGAAACCGGGCACATCAAATCAAATTGCCCAAACATCAAAAAGGAAAAGAAACCTTTCAAAAAGCAACGTGCATATATATCTTGGGGAGGAGACTCCGGAGATGAGTCAAGCGAAGGAGAAGAAGAGGAAAGCGCAAACCTTTGTCTTATGGCACAAGAAGACAAGCAAGATAAGGTATGTCAAATCTCTTCTAAAAATTTCTTTTCCCTTGAAGAAATGCAAAATGCTTTTGATGAGTTATATAGTGAATTTATTAAAGCTTCAAAAACTGTTAAAAGCATAAACAAAAATGCTTCTTCAAAAGAAAAAGATTTTCAAAAACAACTCTCATTGAAAGTAAAGGATTTGGAAAAACTGGTTTTAGAAAATGAGAAGTTGAAAGAGGAAAACAAGTTTTTCGGAAAAAGAAGCGCCGACAAGCCCAAAAGCTCTATTAGAAATTGTACTTCTTGCATGCATCTCAAAAATGAAGTAGAAAGGCTTAAGGGCACCTTAGATAAGTTTAATTCTTCTCACAAAAATTTGAATGAGGTCCTTGTTAATTTGAAGTCAACCAAGCATGGCATAGGTTTTAAGAATGAGCCTAAAGAAAAGGTTGAAGCCAAACCTCAACCACCTATGTCTCTACCTAGGACTAATAAAACAAATGCTCATCCTAGAAATAACATCCCTAGAACCAATATGCATGCTAGACAAAATGTTGAACACTTTAGAAGACCTAGAAATGACTTACCACCTAGAAATAACTACTCTAGAAATGATGCATATTCTAGGCCAAACAATAGAAGGAATTTTGAACCTTTTAGAACACCTAGAAATGACTTCCAACCTAGAAATAATTATTCTAGAAATGCTATACATCCTAGAACAAATAGTAGGAGAAATAATGTTCATGAAATGCGAAATAGTCATAGTGTCGATAATAGAGTAAACAATTTTCGTCCGTCCAATTACTATGAACCTAGAAGGATGTATAATCCTAACGTGACTTGTCATTATTGTAGACGAATTGTTCATATTGCTCCTGCTTGCTTTACACGTCATAGACATAACACTCAAATGCATCATTATGACATGCCTAACCCCCAAGGACCCAAAATGGCATGGGTACCTAAAACGCATTAATTTGTTTTGTAGGTGTGTTTGAAGGGATCAAATGTACTATGGTACCTTGACAGTGGATGCTCCAAACACATGACGGGAGACGAATCCAAATTCCTTCAACTAGAACACAAGGAAGGGGGAAGTGTTATTTTTGGTGATAACAACAAAGGAAAGATTATTGGCATCGGATCGGTCGGTATTTTAAATAGTCTAAAAGAAAAAGTACAAGAGGAAACTCCTAAGGAAATTCAAGATGAAATCTTGGAACAATCAATGGAGGAAACGCCACAATTAGAGAAAGAAACGAAAATGCCTAACGAATGGAAGACAATCAAAGATCACCCTCTCGAACAGGTAATTGGCGACGTCGGAGAAAAGGTAAGTACCCGAAACTCCCTTAAGAACACCTTAGGACATACTGCTTTTGTGTCTCAAATTGAACCAACAACCATCTCCGAAGCAATTGGGGATGAATTTTGGACCTTGACAATGCAAGAGGAGCTTAACCAATTCAAACGGAATGACGTTTGGGATTTGGTGCCAAGACCCGAAAATCATACCATAATTGGTATGAAATGGGTTTTTCGAAACAAACTAGATGAAAATGGTGTAATCACTAGAAACAAAGCTAGGCTTGTAGCAAAAGGCTATAATCAAGAAGAGGGTATTGACTATGAAGAAACATATGCTCTCGTAGCTAGATTAGAAGCTATTCGTCTATTGCTCGCTTTTGCCTCTTCTATGAATTTCAATTTATATCAAATGGATGTGAAAAGTGCTTTTCTAAATGGTGTTATTCAAGAAGAAGTTTATGTTGAATAACCCCCCAGTTTTGAAGATTTTAAATCTCCCAATCATGTTTTCAAACTCAAAAAGGCTCTTTATGGTTTAAAACAAGCTCCCCGAGCTTGGTATGAAAGATTGAGTAAATTTCTATTGGAAAATGATTTCATTAGGGGGAAAGGTGACACCACTCTTTTTGTTAAGCATAAAAACAATGATATTTTATTAGTTCAAATCTATGTGGATGATATTATATTTGGTGCTACTAACAATGTCTTGTGCAAGGAATTTTCCGATTTAATGACAAGCGAATTTGAGATGTCTACGATGGGAGAGTTAACATTCTTTTTGGGATTACAAGTAAAGCAAATGAAAGAAGGTACGTTCATTTGCCAAGCGAAATATTGCAAAGAATTACTGAAACGATTTGAAATGACCAATGCAAAAGCAATGGCAACCCCCATGAGCACATCCGATCATCTAGACAAAGATGAGAAAGGTAAGGAAGTCGACATCACAAAGTATCGAGGTATGATTGGCTCTCTCCTTTATCTTTCTGCTAGTCGTCCGGACATCATGTTTAGCGTGTGCTTATGCGCTCGTTATCAATCCTGTCCGAAGGAGTCTCACCTAACTGTGGTGAAACGGATATTGAAGTATCTTGTTGGTACTGTAAATGTGGGTCTATGGTACCCCAAAGGTTCTTCATGCCAACTTGTTGGCTATTCCGATTCCGATTTTGCTGGATGCAAATTGGACCGCAAGAGCACTAGTGGCACTTGCCATTTGCTCGGTAGCTCTCTCGTTTCTTGGTTTAGCAAGAAACAAGTAAGTGTTGCGTTGTCCACAACCGAGGCTGAATATGTAGCCGCGGGGAGTTGTTGCGCTCAAATCCTTTGGATGAAACAACAACTTTTGGACTATGGCCTAAGTCTTGATCATATCCCTCTTAGATGTGATAATACTAGTGCCATATGATTGATGAAGAACCCCTTTCTTCATTCGCGAACAAAACACATTGAAATTAGACATCACTTTGTAAGAGATCACGTTCTCAAGGGCGATGTCGAAATTGAATTTGATGAAACCAAAGATCAATTGGCCGACATCTTTACAAAGCCCTTAGAGAAAGAGTCCTTCTTCCGAATTTGTAGTGAACTCGGGATCCTTGACTCCAAGTTGATCTAAGTCATGCATTGCATTTTCCCTTTCACATGTTTTCTAACTTGAGCGTCGGAGACGTCTAACGTATTTTTGCAGGTATCGCCCTAAAGGCAGGGGGAATAATAAAACTTGACGCACAGAACAATCGATCTCTCTTTTATATAGTCGATTATCCAGTATCAATAATCGATTGTCTTGACATTATTTGTGTTATTATGTCTGAAATCGCGTTCTTTTTAAATAACCAAGTTTTTTTCTAATTATTCCATTTTTTTTGCTAATGGCAAAAGGGGGAAGATAACGGGTATGTACTCTCAATACTTATTGGCATAAATTGAGGGGGAATTCATATATTGAGGGGGAACAACTTGCATATCATATACTTGTTGCATATCTTTTCTTGTCTTGAATCGTCATTATGAATTGCTTAATATGCATATCCCGATTAAAGTTTGCCATTATCAAAAAGGGGGAAATTGTTGGAAACACGTTCTCAAGGCATTATACTAAACGTGCGTTCATATTTGTAGGTTTTGATGAATGACAAACTATGCGCAAATTGACATATGACGAGATCTAAGCACGAGCGCAAAATTGATATATAACGAGATTCAAGCACAAGAAAAAGATCGAGATTAAGTTTTATATGAGTCCGTATTTAATTGTGATCTTGATCCGACAACTTAAACTCAAGACTTGGCTTCTCTCGTAAAAATAATTTTAAATCATGCATATTTAATTTAGAGCAAAATGATTTTAAATAATGCATATTTACCTTAGTCAAAATGATTTTTAAACATGCCTCAAAAATCTAGACTAAGATAATCGATTATATACTTATGATAATCGATTATGTTTAAGTCAGCTGCTTGACAATCGATTGTGAACTTATGACAATCGATTGTGTTAAGGCAGTGAGCATCAGATTTTTCAAATCTGCATGACAATCGATTGTGAACCTTATGACAATCGATTGTGCTGAGGCAGTGTACATGAAAGTTTTTCAACGCTCAAAATAATCGATTGTGAAGTTAATGACAATCGATTGTGAAGAGACAGTGTCCATCAGATTTTTCAAAGTCACAAAATAATCGATTGTGCACATATGACAATCGATTGTGTTGAGGCAGTGTCTTCCAGACTTTTTCAAAGCTATTAAATAATCGATTGTGAATATATAACAATCTATTGTCACGAGGCAGTGTCTAAATTGATTTTTCAAGTCTGATATATAATCGATTTTTAACTTAGTATAATCGATTGTATAACTAATCGTTGCCAAAATATTTTCAAATACCGTCAGGTAATCGATTGTTGATATTCTATAATCGATTGTTGAAATTAAAATCTGGAAAGGATTTTTTGAACGCTGCTGAATAATCGATTATTGATTTTGTATAATTGATTGTTTTACGTAAAATCTGGAAATGATTTTTTGAACGTTGCCAATAATCGATTGTTGATCTTAGATAATCGATGGTTAAGCGTAAAATCTGGGATTGATTTTTGGAACGATTGGCAAACAATCGATTGTGGCTTCTTGACAATCGATTGTCACAGAGTAAAATCAGCAGTTCTTAATTGGCAATTAGGCAACGGTAATACAAGGTTTTTCAACTATAAATACAGCTTCAATTCAGTCTTTTGAGTACAACAACACACAACAACTGATCATACAATTGCTAAAGCTTGCATACTTTATTGCTTATCATTTTATCTTCATTTCATAAGCTTTTGAGAGTCAAATTCTTGTCTAAAGTTGTTGCGATCTTGAGCGTATTCTTTTACTCATATCTACTCATTAAGGAGTGTTTTGTTTGAGTGCTTAGTGTATTGTACACTTGAAGAAAATTGTTATTCTCTTGTTGTAAGAAGGAACTTGTGTTTCCTTGGTTGAAGTCTTGGAGTGTTGTATCTCCGAGCAAAGGTGTTGAGGCTTGTGTCCTCAAGTTGTAAAGGTTTGTTAAGCACCCGTAAGCTTGACAAGTTAGTGGAAATCTCGAGAGAGTCTCTCGGGGACTGGACTAGCCACGGGTTGTGGTGAACCAGAATACATCGGTGCGTTCTTTCTTATTTATCGCACTTATTTATTTCCTGCAATTTTTTAAATTCCGCAAGTTTACGCTAATTTTTATTATAACGCTATTCACCCCCCCTCTAGCGTTAAGCGTGTTATCTAACAATTGGTATCAGAGCCCAACTCTCTGAAGACTTAACCATTTGAGAGAAACATCCATGGCTTCTACTCGTGACTCTTTTGCAGGAATAGGTTAAGGACAATGCTCCACCCGACCACCGCTATTCGATGGTACAAATTATACATACTGGAAGGAGAGGATGAGAATATTTGTACAATCAAATAGTTTTCATATTTGGAAGGTCATAACAAATGGAGAACAAATACCAACCAAGAAGGTTGAAAATGAATGGGTACAAAAGTCCGAAGATGAATACGATGCGGATGATATCCGAAAGGTGCAAAATAATGCTAAAGCTATTAATTTGTTATATTGTGCTGTAAATGCTGATGATTACAGGAAGATATCTTGTTGCACAACGGCGAAACAAATGTGGGACAAGCTGGAAATTACGTACGAAGGTACGGACCATGTAAGGGAAGCTAAAATTGACTTCCTAACCCATGATTATGAATTATTTCACATGAAGGAAGGTGAAAAGGTGGATGAGATGTTCGAACGATTTTCAATAATCGTAAATGACTTACATGCTCTCAAGAAGACATTCACGGATAAGGAACTTGTCCGAAAAATTCTAAAAAGTCTTACTCCGGCATGGTGATCAAAGGCCGACATGATTCAAGAGTCCATTGGCGTTTCAAATGTCACCATCGACGCATTAAGAGGTAATCTTAAGACTTATGAATCTACTATACTTAACCCTCTTGTTGATGATCAAAGGAGGCAAAGAATCGCTCTAAAGGCAAGCACAAGCCAACCACAAGTTGATGAGGACGGAGACAACGAGTTTGGACTCGTTATCAAAAGATTTCAAAAGTTCATGCGAAAAGAGTATGAACGAAAGGGCAAAAAGCAAGGAGAACAAATAAAGTGCTATGAATGCGGAGAAACCGGGCACATCAAATCAAATTGCCCAAACATCAAAAAGGAAAAGAAACCTTTCAAAAAGCAACGTGCATATATATCTTGGGGAGGAGACTCCGGAGATGAGTCAAGCGAAGGAGAAGAAGAGGAAAGCGCAAACCTTTGTCTTATGGCACAAGAAGACAAGCAAGATGAGGTATGTCAAATCTCTTCTAAAAATTTCTTTTCCCTTGAAGAAATGCAAAATGCTTTTGATGAGTTATATAGTGAATTTATTAAAGCTTCAAAAACTGTTAAAAGCATAAACAAAAATGCTTCTTCAAAAGAAAAAGATTTTCAAAAACAACTCTCATTGAAAGAAAAGGATTTGGAAAAACTGGTTTTAGAAAATGAGAAGTTGAAAGAGGAAAACAAGTTTTTCGGAAAAAGAAGCGCCGACAAGCCCAAAAGCTCTATTAGAAATTGTACTTCTTGCATGCATCTCAAAAATGAAGTAGAAAGGCTTAAGGGCACCTTAGATAAGTTTAATTCTTCTCACAAAAATTTGAATGAGGTCCTTGTTAATTTGAAGTCAACCAAGCATGGCATAGGTTTTAAGAATGAGCCTAAAGAAAAGGTTGACGCCAAACCTCAACCACCTAAGGCTCTACCTAGGACTAATAAAACAAATGCTCATCCTAGAAATAACATCCCTAGAACCAATATGCATGCTAGACAAAATGTTGAACACTTTAGAAGACCTAGAAATGACTTACCACCTAGAAATAACTACTCTAGAAATGATGCATATTCTAGGCCAAACAATAGAAGGAATTTTGAACCTTTTAGAACACCTAGAAATGACTTCCAACCTAGAAATAATTATTCTAGAAATGATGTACATCCTAGAACAAATAGTAGGAGAAATAATGTTCATGAAATGCGAAATAGTCATAGTGTCGAAAATAGAGTAAACAATTTTCGTCCGTCCAATTGCTATGAACCTAGAAGGATGTATAATCCTAACGTGACTTGTCATTATTGTAGACGAATTGGTCATATTGCTCCTGCTGGCTTTACACGTCATAGACATAACACTCAAACGCATCATTATGACATGCCTAACCCCCAAGGACCCAAAATGGCATGGGTACCTAAAACGCATTAATTTGTTTTATAGGTGTGTTTGAAGGGATCAAGTGTATTATGGTACCTTGATAGTGGATGCTCCAAACACATGACGGGAGACGAATCCAAATTCCTTCAACTAGAACACAAGGAAGGGGGAAGTGTTATTTTTGGTGATAACAACAAAGGAAAGATTATTGGCATCGGATCGGTCGGTATTTTAAATAGTCTAAAAGACAAAGTACAAGAGGAAACTCCTAAGGAAATTCAAGATGAAATCTTGGAACAATCAACGGAGGAAACGCCACAATTGGAGAAATAAACGAAAATGCCTAACGAATGGAAGACAATCAAAGATCACCCTCTCGAACAGGTAATTGGCGACGTTGGAGAAAAGGTAAGTACCCGAAACTCCCTTAAGAACACCTTAGGACATACTGCTTTTGTTTCTCAAATTGAACCAACAACCATCTCCGAAGCAATTGGGGATGAATTTTGGACCTTGGCAATGCAAGAGGAGCTTAACCAATTCAAACAGAATGACGTTTGGGATTTGGTGCCAAGACCCGAAAATCATACCATAATTGGTACGAAATGGGTTTTTCGAAACAAACTAGATGAAAATGGTGTAATCACTAGAAACAAAGCTAGGCTTGTAGCAAAAGGCTATAATCAAGAAGAGGGTATTGACTATGAAGAAACATATGCTCCCGTAGCTAGATTAGAAGCTATTCGTCTATTGCTCGCTTTTGCCTCTTCTATGAATTTCAATTTATATCAAATGGATGTGAAAAGTGCTTTTCTAAATGGTGTTATTCAAGAAGAAGTTTATGTTGAACCACCCCCCGGTTTTGAAGATTTTAAATCTCCCGATCATGTTTTCAAACTCAAAAAGGCTCTTTATGGTTTAAAACAAGCTCCCCGAGCTTGGTATGAAAGATTGAGTAAATTTCTATTGGAAAATGATTTCATTAGGGGGAAAGTTGACACCACTCTTTTTGTTAAGCGTAAAAACAATGATATTTTATTAGTTCAAATCTATGTGGATGATATTATATTTGGTGCTACTAACAATGTCTTGTGCCAGGAATTTTCCGATTTAATGACAAGCGAATTTGAGATGTCTATGATGGGAGAGTTAACATTCTTTTTGGGGTTACAAGTAAAGCAAATGAAAGAAGGTACGTTCATTTGCCAAGCGAAATATTGCAAAGAATTACTGAAACGATTTGAAATGACCAATGCAAAAGCAATGGCAACCCCCATGAGCACATCCGATCATCTAGACAAAGATGAGAAAGGTAAGGAAGTCGACATCAAAAAGTATCGAGGTATGATTGGCTCTCTCCTTTATCTTTCTGCTAGTCGTCCGGACATCATGTTTAGCGTGTGCTTATGCGCTCGTTATCAATCGTGTCCGAAGGAGTCTCACCTAACTGCGGTGAAACGGATATTGAAGTATCTTGTTGGTACTGTAAATGTGGGTCTATGGTACCCCAAAGGTTCTTCATGCCAACTTGTTGGCTATTCCGATTCCGATTTTGCTGGATGCAAATTGGACCATAAGAGCACTAGTGGCACTTGCCATTTGCTCAGTAGCTCTCTTGTTTCTTGGTTTAGCAAGAAACAAGTAAGTGTTGCATTGTCTACAACCGAGGCTGAATATGTAGCCGCGGGGAGTTGTTGCGCTCAAATCCTTTGGATGAAACAACAACTTTTGGACTATGGCCTAAGTCTTGATCATATCCCTCTTAGATGTGATAATACTAGTGCCATATGCTTGACGAAGAACCCTGTTCTTCATTCGTGAACAAAACACATTGAAATTAGACATCACTTTATAAGAGATCACGTTCTCAAGGGCGATGTCGAAATTGAATTTGTTGAAACCAAAGATCAATTGGCCGACATCTTTACAAAGCCCTTAGAGAAAGAGTCCTTCTTCCGAATTTGTAGTGAACTCGGGATCCTTGACTCCACGTTGATCTAAGTCATGCATTGCATTTTCCCTTTCAAATGTTTTCTAGCTTGAGCGTCGGAGACGTCTAACGTATTTTTGCAGGTATCGCCCTAAAGGCAGGGGGAATTATAAAACTTGACGCATAGAACAATCGATCTCTCTTTTATATAGTCGATTATCCAGTATCAATAATCGATTGTCTTGACATTATTTGTGTTATTATGTCTGAAATCGCGTTCTTTTTAAATAACCAAGTTTTTTTCTAATTATTCCATTTTTTTTGCTAATGGCAAAAGGGGGAAGATAACAGGTATGTACTCTCAATACTTATTGGCATAAATTGAGGGGGAATTCATATATTGAGGGGGAACAACTTGCATATCATATACTTGTTGCATATCTTTTCTTGTCTTGAATCGTCATTATGAATTGCTTAATATGCATATCCCGATTAAAGTTTGCCATTATCAAAAAGGGGGAAATTGTTGGAAACACGTTCTCAAGGCATTATACTAAACGTGCGTTCATATTTGTAGGTTTTGATGAATGACAAACTATGCGCAAATTGACATATTACGAGATCTAAGCACGAGCGCAAAATTGATATATAACGAGATTCAAGCACAAGACAAAGATCGAGATTAAGTTTTATATGAGTCCGTATTTAATTGTGATCTTGATCCGACAACTTAAACTCAAGACTTGGCTTCTCTCGCAAAAATAATTTTAAATCATGCATATTTAATTTAGAGCAAAATAATTTTAAATAATGCATATTTACCTTAGTCAAAATGATTTTTAAACATGCCTCAAAAATCTGGACTAAGATAATCGATTATGTACTTATGATAATCGATTATGTTTAAGTCAGCTGCTTGATAATCGATTGTGAACTTATGACAATCGATTGTGTTAAGGCAGTGAGCATCAGATTTTTCAAATCTGCATGACCATCGATTGTGAACCTTATGACAATCGATTGTGCTGAGGTAGTGTACATCAAAGTTTTTCAACGCTCAAAATAATTGATTGTGAAGTTAATGACAATCGATTGTGAAGAGACAGTGTCCATCAGATTTTTCAAAGTCACAAAATAATCGATTGTGCACATATGACAATCGATTGTGTTGAGGCAGTGTCTTCCAGACTTTTTCAAAGCTATAAATAATCGATTGTGAATATATAACAATCGATTGTCACGAGGCACTGTCTAAATTGATTTTTCAAGTCTGATATATAATCGATTGTTAACTTAGTATAGTCGATTGTATAACTAACCGTTGCCAAAATATTTTCAAATACCGTCAGGTAATCGATTGTTGATATTCTATAATCGATTGTTGAAATTAAAATCTGGAAAGGATTTTTTGAACGTTGCTGAATAATCGATTATTGATTTTGTATAATCGATTGTTTTACGTAAAATCTGGAAATGATTTTTTGAACGTTGCCAATAATCGATTGTTGATCTTAGATAATCGATTGTTAAGCGTAAAATCTGGGATTGATTTTTGGAACGATTGGCAAACAATCGATTGTGGCTTCTTGACAATCGATTGTCACAGAGTAAAATCAGCAGTTCTTAATTGGCAATTAGGCAACGGTAATACAAGGTTTTTCAACTATAAATACAGCTTCAATTTAGTCTTTTGAGTATAATAACACACAATAACTGATCATACAATTGCTAAAGCTTGCATACTTTATTGCTTATCATTTTATATTCATTTCATAAGCTTTTGAGAGCCAAATTCTTGTCTAAAGTTGTTGCGATCTTGAGCGTATTCTTTTACTCATATCTACTCATTAAGGAGTGTCTTGTTTGAGTGCTTAGTGTATTGTACACTTGAAGAGAATTGTTATTCTCTTGTTGTAAGAAGGAACTTGTGTTTCCTTGGTTGAAGTCTTGGAGTGTTGTATCTCCGAGCAAAGGTGTTGAGGCTTGTGTCCTCAAGTTGTAAAGGTTTGTTAAGCACCCGGTAGCTTGACAAGTTAGTGGAAATCTCGAGAGAGTCTCTCGGGGACTAGACTAGCCACGGGTCGTGGTGAACCAGAATACATTGGTGCATTCTTTCTTATTTATCACACTTATTTATTCCCTGCAATTTTTTAAATTCCGCAAGTTTACGCTAATTTTTATTATAACGCTATTCACCCCCCCCCTCTAGCGTTAAGCGTATTATCTAACAATAAGGTTCCCACAAATCTATGTGTAGGAGGTCGAATATGGCAGGAGTGTTTGTAATCTTTGGAGCAAAAGGAAGTCTAGCTTGCCTAGCCATAGGGAATATAGAAAAAAGGAAGGGTTGTCTTGGTGAAAAGTCTGCTAGTATATTGGGTATCATTTTCATCTTTGCAAAAGGTACATGATCAAGTCTATTGCGCCATAACATGTTCATATCATTCACATCATTTGAAAAGGATTCAAAATTTACAGTCTATGTATGTTTTAAATCAATGAGAGTTATCTACAACAGGAAGTTGAGACAGAGTATTCACAGTAGAATTGGGATGAAAGGGAAAGAAACACATTGAGTATTTACATATGGACTAGTTTGATAGGAATGAGAAAAACAAGGTGTTGTAGTAGCATGGTCTGCATCCTTCTTTATTGCTGTAGGATTTCCTTTATTCAGATAGTCTGAGGAGAGAAGGTACAATTCATCATGGACCTTACCAATCTCCATAGGCCTCTTCATAGAAGGGGCCTGCAGAAAACAACATGTGTTAGAAAAGAATGCTAGACACTTGAGATGTGCTGTCAAAGAGCTAATAGAAATGAGATTGTATTTGAAGGTTTGGACAAACAAAACTTTGTATAGGATTATTTTGGGTGTAAGAGTCATAGTTCCTATATTTGTGACCTTGACTTTTTAGCCATTTGGCAGTTTCACAAGTAAAGGATAGGGTAAAGTAACTATGTATAGTAAGCGTGTTTAGTTGAAGGTCACGTGGTGTGAGGCTCCTGAGTCTAGAATCCATAAATCAGCCTTTGCTTAAAAACATTTGCATGGCATTTTGTCGAAATCTATAGAAGAAGTACAAGTCATAATACTTGCAAAATTTCCTGCAAAATTCATTGTTGCATTGGTTGGATTTATGTTTGAACTATTCCATGTTCCATCACTGTGAAAGTGCTGCAGAAGTCTCACCACTTGATCATATTGCTCCTTTGAGAGGTTCACATTCTTGTTGTTGTTGCCTTCTTGATTCTCTAGATCTTCTCATTGGTTTGACACTGTATCAGATGGCATAGCTTGTGCAACAACAATAGTATTTGCTGTAATGTTCCTTCCTTTATTGTTCCTGGGATACTGGCTATGGTTGTTTGAGTTGTAACTTTGAGCTCCTTGACGATTAAATTGTTGCGGATATCCATGAAGTTTGAAGCAATTTTCCTTGGTGTGACCTTGTTTCTTGCAGAAGTCACAGTAGGGCCTATGTCTGTTGTTCACTGAGAAATTTGTTATGAATGATCTTGGAGCTGTAATGCTGGTGTTAATTGCACTAGAATCAACATTCAACTAATTCCTTGGTCGATACTCTATTTGATTTTCCTCTTGTACTAGAAGGGCAAAAGCCTGTGTCATTGAAGGCAAGGGATTCATCATCAGAGTGCTCCCTCGAACTACAGTGTAGACCTCCTTCAAGCCCATTAGGAATTGTATCAATCTCCTATCTTGCTCAACTTTGTGCATGTTCTCTTTTGCACCAGAAGTGCACTGACAGTTACATATTCATTTAGCACTCAGATTGGTCAATTCTTCACATAACTTCTTCATTTTAGTATAGTATCCAATGATGACGAGCACTCCTTGGCTCAAGTCATTAATCTCCTTTTGGATCTAGTATAATTTTGCTTCGTTTGTTTGATCATAACAATATTCAAGTTCTCTCCATAGCTCAATTGAAGTGTTCACATACTCCACAGTATCTGCAATTTCTTTTACAAGTGAATTCAAAATCCACGAGATTACCATGTCATCACACCTCTCCCATTGCTTAAAACTCGACAAATTCGAATTAGGTTTCACAAATTCTCCAGTGATGAAACCTAATTTGTTTTTAGCAGAGAGAGATCTCAATACACCTCTCCTCCATGAACGATATCCTAGTCCATCAAAAGGCACTGGAACAAAAACTAGCCAAGGGCAATCAGAAGGATGAATGTAAAGTGGACTACTCACATCGATCGTCGATTGAATTTCTGTTTCTGTCGTGTTCGTAGTGTCTGTATCACCTATTACCATGTTTGATTTAGCTCGAGATCAGGATTGAATAATAAGAGAAGTTTATTGAATGAGAAAATGAGGACATAAAGATCATCGATCGAATGAGTTGAAATGTGAGCCCTAACTTTTAATTTGAAGAGATCAATGAACTGCGATCTATATTTCAGTGGATCGTCTTGTCAAAATAGCAAGGGTTTGATACCATGTTAAGCGTGAAGAAGCACGAGCTTGGAGAGATTCAAAGCCTACAACGGTGGAAGCAGTTAGAAGCTTCCAAGGGATCAAAGCTAAGGCAGAAATGGAATTCTCAAATGAGTGAAAAGAGAGTTAAGCTGGAATATATATATATATATATATATATATATATATATATATATATATATATATATATATATATATATATATAAACAGAATAGCTAATGAAAGTTAAGCAACATCTGATTAATCTCTAACCAATTAACTAACCGACCTCACTATAATTAACTATTGGAAGTCATTAACTAACTAACGTAATGAATAATGCAGCATCTAACTAATTATTAACTAACTATAGGAAAGGAAAAAAAATACAAATTTCTTAATATCTTAATAATGTTCATAAGATTCTTAGTGATTATCATTTTTCACAAAATCAAAGTCATAAATATTTGAATCCGGGAAAGGGTCAAATTGTCATGTATTATTTGAAATTGAGCAATTTTCGTTCTCATTTACCGTTGTACCCTAATGGAGTTCTCATATAAGGTGATTTTAAATCATAATAGTAAAAGGTGAGTGATAAAATTGGACCTTTTTGACATGCCATACATTCAAAGTTTAACAGAACTTTGCCGTTATATGCATTCAATGCGTCCACATAACATGGTTATTATTAGTCTTGAGTCAATTTAAGAACAAGAACCTAAAAGAGTGTCTATACGGGACCACCCCTTGAAAAATTTGATAAATATGTTAATCTTGTTGAAGGGGGGTTATCAATTACAGAGTGACAGTAAAATTATATTTATATGACCTAAAAGTTACGAGTTCGAATTATGAATATAGCTATTAAATTTATATTAGCTTAACTTACCTCACAACTTTAAGGGTGCGATCTTTTTTTGAATCCTGCATGGAGACGGAATATTTTATCAGTCACACTCTCCTTTTTTAAATTATGTACTGACCTTCGTTCATGCATCTGCTTATTGATGCACCAACAGAAAGGATCGCAATTATGCAGCACCATATCATCCACACCATTGCTACATGCTACAAAGAGTTAATTACCTTCTTCCTTTCCATTTACGCAAACATTGGTTCTTACGTCTATCATTGTAAGTCATTTGGTGCAAGAGATAGAATATTAATCATGAAATATAATTTAGGATTTGTTATAGAATAATAAAAGTAGAAGAATAATATTCCAGAGAACAAGACATGAAATTCTTATTGGATTTTGGCATGATTTACAATGGGGTAAGACTCCTTTATTTACAGGGAAAATGACTTAGTCACAAGGTAAAACTCTCTAAAAGATAGAAATTCACTCTAAATACTATTCTATTCATAACACTCCCCCTTGAATATCTACTCAATAAGTAATGTGCCTCATTAAAATCTTAACCAAAATAAAACCCAATGGGAAAAAAATCTAGAAAAGGAAAAAGAGTACACATATCTAACAATACACCTTTTGGTTGTTTCATTAAATACCTCGCAAAGAAAACGCAATGGGACAAAACCTTGTAAGGGAAAACGAGTGCAATGCTCATTAACTCCCCCTGATGAGAGCATCAATTCACATCCTTAAGTCTTCACATCCCGATCTTGTACACTATCTTCTTGAAGGTTGATGTTGGTAGAGATTTTGTGAACAAATCAACCATATTATCACTTGAACGAATCAATTTCATATTGATATCACCATTCTTTTGAAGATCATGTGTGAAAAATAACATTGGTGAAATGTGCTTTGTCCTATATCCTTTTATGAATCCTCCCTTCAATTGAGGTATGCATGCTGCATTGTCTTCATACAAAATTGTGGGCAGTTTGTCACACTTCAAACCACATTTGTCCCGAATAAGATATATTATAGACCTCAACCAAACACATTCTCGACTTGCTTCATGAAAAGCAATTATCTTGGCATGATCAGATGAAGTAGCCACAATTGATTGCTTAGTCGATCGCCAAGATATGTCAGTGCCTCCACAGGTAAACACATAACCTGTTTGAGACCGAGTCTTGTGTGGGTCAGATAAATACCCAGCATCGACATAGCCAATAAGATTAGAACTGTAATTATTTTCACAAAATAAGACCATATCAGTAGTTCCTTTTAGATACTGTAATATGTGTTTGATTCCATTTTAATGTCTCCTTGTAAGAGCAGAGCTATATCTTGCTAAGACATTAACTGAAAAAGTTATGTCAGGCCTTGTAGTGTTAGCAAGATACATTAGTAGACCAGTTGCACTAAGATATAGTACTTCAGGACCAAGTAGCTTTTCATTCTCTTCTTGAGGTCGGAATGGATCCTTATTCACATCAAGTGATGGAACAACCATCAGAGTACTTAATAGATTCGCTCCATCCATGTAAAATCGTTTCAATACCTTTTTCTATATAGGCAGATTGATGAACAAAAATTCCATTTGCTGAATGTTCAATTTGCAAACCAAGACATAATTTTATCTTTCCGAGATCTTTCATCTCGAGTTCCTTCTTTAAACAATCAATTGCCTTTTGGAGTTCTATAGGAGTACCAATAAGGTTTATATCATCAACATATACGGCAAGTACAACAACTTCCGATGTTGTTTTCTTTATAAAGACACATGGGCAAATGACATCATTTATATAGCCTTCCTTTAACAAATACTCACTAAGATGATTATACCACATTCGTCCTGATTGCTTTAGAATACAAAAAGATCTTTATAATTTAATTGAAAGCATTTCCCGGAACTTAGAATTATATGCATTAGGAATTTTAAATTCCTTGGGGATTTTCATGTATATGCCATTATCAAGTGAGACGTAAAGGAGGCGGTAACCACATCTATTAATTGCATGTCAAGCTTTTCATGGACAACAAAACTAATGAGATAACAGAACATTATAGCATTTATAACGGGTGAATATGCCTCTTGTGCCTTATATTTGTGGACCTCGTTTTTCTCATTTATCTTGCGTGCAAAGACTCGTTTATAGCCAACAGGCTTAACACCATTATGTGTTTGGACAACATGCCAAAAATTTCATGTTTTGCAAATGAATTCAACTCTGATTGAATTGCTTCTTGCCATTTTGGCCAATCAAGTCTTTGTCTACATTCTCCAACAGATTGAGGTTCAAGATTCTCACTTTCTTGCATAAAGCTAGATGCAACATTATATGCAAAGACATAATCCACCACTATATTCACTCGATTTAAATTTGTCTCAATATCGATTGAATTTATTGATCGTTCCTTATTTTCTTGAGTCTCGGGCTTAGTGGATTCCTCATGAATCTCAGAATTTATTAAATTGTAGATTTCTTCATGAAATTCTTTCATAGTGTCATTTTGATCATTTGTTTTCTTTTTTCTAGGATTTTGATCTTTGGAACCTAATGGTCTGCCACATTTTAGGCCGTGCTTTTGACTCATTAGCTATGACTCTAGGAGATTGTCCAACAGGAACATCAATATGGATTGGAACATTTTCTGCAGGGATATGTGTTTTTGTTATTTTTTCAAATCCGTAAATGGGTCTGGTATTTGATTTGCTATTCTTTGCAAATGGATAATCTTTTGCATCTCTTTTTCATGAATAGAGGAGCGTGGATCTAAATGAGATAATGATGGATTTTCCCATAAAATTTCCCGTTTGGTTTCGCCAACTTCTACCCCTAATTTTGAGAAAAGTGTCTCATCGAATCGAGAGTCTGCAAATCGTGTAGTAAACAAATTCCCCATTAATGTTTCGAGGTAGCGAATAATAAAGGGCGATTCAAACCCAACAAATATTTCTAACCTTCTTTGGGAACCCATTTTGGCGTGATATGGGGGTGCTACAGGCACATATACTGTGCATTCAAAAAATATTAAATGGGATATAATAGGTTTATGACCCAAAACTGATTGTAACGTGAAATATTTATGATAATTTATCGGTCTGAGACGAACTAGCATCGCTGCATGCAAAATGGCGTGACCCCAAACAGAAGTGGGCAACCTCATTTTTACGAGTAACAATCTTGTTATCAATTGCAGACATTTAATTAAAGACTTTGCAAGACCATTTTGAGTGTGAACATGAACTACATGATGTTTCACTTTTATCCCAATTGATAAGCAATAATCATCAAAATTCTTGGGATAAAAACTCAGCAGCATTATCAAGTCTAATAGACTTAATTAGATTATCGGGAAATTATGCCCATAATCGAATTATTTGTGCCATTAATTTTGCAAATGCAAGGTTGCGAGATGACAATAGACACACATGAGAACATCTAGAAGATATCTAAAAGATGTGTCTATCAAGATTATAAAATATCTAAACGACCCAATAGGTGGGTGAAAATGTCCACAAATATCTCCTCTTACATCCGTAAGTTCCTGTTTTCGCTAGACCTTTTTCTTATTCGTTCCTCGATAAAAAAAATAAGTAGAACGAACATTCAAAAGACTTACTTTAACAAGGTAGAGTAAATCGTAATGGTTATTATATCATATTCTTTGACGTATTTTATTAGATATTGAAAACTTAAACATGTTACTTATTAATCAAATTTATGCATAGAATGTTACAACTTCTATTGTTCTAACTCCAGTAACTGATTTTTTTTTGACATCACAATTACTTTAACAAATTATATATTAATCCTTGGAGACTAAATAAATTGAAAATCATTTGCAACGAATAATAGAACTACATTTAATCAAAACAAACTAATAGTATTCTAAAAATAAATAATACTAATTGATACTAATAACTATTACTTATATAAAGAACTATAATTATATGATGTTTATTCACTAGTTACAACAAATAGCCAAAATAAAAAAAAAATGGAACTGCTCAATCATCTTTAACCAAAGATCCATCACCGATCAAGTGGTCTATTTTTCCATCAGGGCGCTCAAAGAAGTCTGCCACATCTAAGTGGGTGATGTCAAAATCATTGTTAGCGACAAAATTGGCTTCAGGGCCTTCATTCTTTAGAGAAACCAAATATCTTGGTACACGACAAATATTTGCCCAATGTCTTTTCTACTGCAACGATAACATTTAGTTTCTGAACCATTTGCCTTTGGCTTCTCATCTTTCCCTTTCCACTTTTGATGGTTATTTTCCTTTGAAGGGTGATTAACACCAGAGAAATTTCTTCATTGTCTACGGTCAAGGCCACGACCATGACCACGAATAGGGCCACAACCTTTTCTATGCTTAGCATAATGGGAATACACATTATCCACTTCAGGCAATGGTGTAGACCCAGTGGGTCGATTTTCGTGATTTCCCATGAGTAAGTCATTATTTCGCTTAGCTACAAGGAGAAGAGAAATCAGCTCAGAGTACTTCTTGAAACCTTTCTCTCTGTACTTCTATTGCAGGACCATATTGGAGGCATGAAGCGTTGTAAATGTTTTTTCAAGCATATCATAGTCAGTGATAGTATCTCCGCAGAGTTTTAGTTTAGAAATAATTCTGAACATCGCAGAATTATATTTAGAAACAGACTTAAAGTCTTGGAGTCTCAGATGAGCCCAATCATATCGTGCTTGTGGAAGAGTGACCAATTTTAAGTTGTCATATCTTTTTAGCCATTCCATAAAATAAGTGGATCTTTGACTGTGAGATATTCTATTTTCAACCCTTCATTAAGGTGATAACGCAAGAAGATTAAGGCCTTAGCACGGTCTTAGATGCTTTAGTTTTGTCTTTAATAGTTTGCATCTAAATGGATTTCAGCAGCCAATACCCATGTCATATAGTTCTTACCCGAAATTTCAAGGGCAACGAACTTTCTTTTCATAATGTTAGTCATAATTAAAAAAGGAGAAAAGTTATACCTTAATCTTTCCAAAAGCTTCTTGAGATGGTAGAGTCTCGTGCTGATAAAGTGTTATAAAACAATAAAAGTAGAACAATATTGTAGAGAAAGAGAGAGAGGAATTCTTATTGAATTTTGGGATGATTTACAATGGGGTAAGACTCCTCTATTTATAGGGAAAAAATGACTTAATCACAAAGTACAACTTTTTACAAGATAGACATTCATTCCAAATGAAATTCTATTCATAATATGATTAATTTTATCTTATATTTATTTTGAGTCCAATACCATAATAACTTTTATACTAAAATTAAAAATTAGTTATTTCGTATATCTCGAAATACTCCACCATTACACTAAACGACCCTAAAGGAACAGATAAGACTGTTTCCATGAGCAGTTGATAGGGGTGTGCATTCGAATCGGTTTATCGATAAATCGAATCGACTATTTATTATCAATTTATCGATATCGATTTATCGATTTCGATTTCGAAATTTTCCTTATCGAGTTATCGATTTCGATTTCGATTCTATCCTTTTCGGTTTATCGGTTTATCGATAAACCGATAAGATACACTATTTTTTTAATTTTTCATAAAAAAAAATTTTAAAATTTTTTTACCTTTATTTTATAATACCCTTTCCTTTACCCTAAGTCCCTAGCGCTATTATTTCCTCTGCCACATTTAATGAAAGATCATATTTAAAGCTCAAGTGAATGAAGTTCAAATTAATGGAAAACAGAATTGGCCATGATGATGTATTTAATTTTTTTATACCGTTGCAGTGTTGGTTGCATACAGTTGATTCCTTACTTTAGTTTCGTTTCATGTGCTTGTTGACACAATACTTATGTTATAAACGGTGCTCTTCTTATTTTAGTTTCTTTTTGTCCATATTAGTTAGACGTGTTTCTAACGCTATACTTTCCGTAGAATCCCAAAAATTTTCTTACTGGTGTAATCGATAACCGAATCGATAAGCCCCAAAAATCGATAAATCGAAATCGAAAAAATCAAAACCTTATTGAAACGATAAAGATAAGCATGTGTTTAAATTGATAATCGATAAATAATTATCGATAAGGGTCAAAATCGAATCGATAAATTAAATGCACACTCTTAATAATTGACACTTAGGTCAACAAATGAGAAGAGAAAGTGAGGAAGGCCAAATTTTGATTAGAGTTTATTACTACTTTTAAAATTTAAATGATATGCTTTATGTATGGAACTATTTCTTTTATTTACTCTCAAAGATCCCAACAGGCACGCCTACTTGCAGCTTTTAGGTAGTCCACACGGCACGCACTTTTGACTCTTGTTCAAATTTTACCCCCTGAAGTCAGGTATAACAACCATTTCCTAAGACGTAATTTAACCTTTATTACCAGGCCCTAACAAACTTGCCTAAACTTGGAATAAAATCCGAACTAATTCTAATTTCAGGTCCGCTTTCTCACCGCAATGCATTTTCTTCACCCGGAAAAGACGAGGACAAAAGGACAGTGGAAAAAATAGCAATTCACCACAATTGGATATAGTTAGCCTTTTTCCTTCTTTTTGGCTAGTTGTGGATGGGTCAATCAGCTTCCACCGTCGCCGGAGCTCAAAACAGTATCAAATTCAGATCTTCGTCGCCAGTTTATTCCATGAAGATTAGCGACGATTCCGACGATGTTGTTGTTGTTGATGTATTCGAAGCCGGAGATTTGGATTATACTAATTATATTCCTGATGAGTGTTTAGCTTGCATTTTCCAGTCTCTTAGCTCAGGTGACCGGAAAAGTTGTTCCCTCGTCTGCCGCCGTTGGCTCCGCGTCGAAGGTCAGAGCCGTCACCGACTCTCTCTCAATGCGCAATCGGACCTTGTAACGGTGGTTCCTTTGATTTTTTCACGGTTCGATTCAGTCACGAAACTCGCTTTGAAATGTGACCGTAGATCTACGAGTATAGGTGACGAGGCGTTGGTGCTTATCTCGTTACGGTGCCGGAACCTAACTCGTTTGAAGCTCCGATCGTGCCGTGAGCTTACTGATGCTGGAATGGAAGCTTTCGCGAAGAATTGCAAGGGTTTGAAGAAGCTATCCTGTGGATCGTGTGCTTTTGGAGCTAAAGGCATGAACGCGGTGTTCAATAACTGCTCGGCGCTGGAAGAGCTCTCGGTAAAGCGCCTACGTGGCATCACAGATGGCGCGGCGGCTGAGCCGATTGGTCCTGGTGTTGCAGGAGGTTCTCTAAGAGTTGTATGCCTTAAGGAACTGTATAATGGACAGTGTTTTGGACCGTTAATTATTGGATCTAAGAATTTGCGGACGCTTAAGCTATTCCGGTGTTCTGGAGATTGGGATAAGCTTCTGGAAGTGATTGCTGAACAAGCCAGCTGTGGACTTGTTGAAGTTCATCTTGAGAGGCTTCAGGTAAGTGACACTGGTCTTGTTGCTATTTCAAAATGTTTAAATCTTGAAATTCTGCACCTTGTGAAAACGCCTGAATGCACTAATATTGGTTTAAAGACTGTTGCTGAACACTGTAAGCTTTTAAGGAAACTTCATATTGATGGATGGAAGACTAACAGGATAAGTGATGAAGGGTTAATTGCTGTGGCAAAGCATTGCCCCAACATACAAGAATTGGTTTTAATCGGTGTGAACCCGACATGTGCTAGTTTGGAGAAGCTGGCTACGAATTGCTTGAATTTAGAGAGATTGGCTTTGTGTGGAAGTGAAACTGTTGGGGATCCTGAACTGTCGTGCATAGCTGCAAAATGTAATGCTTTGAGAAAACTCTGTATAAAGAGTTGCCCAGTATCTGATCAGGGTATGGAAGTGCTTGCTGGCGGATGTCCGAATTTGGTAAAAGTAAAGGTTAAGAAGTGTAGATTAGTGACTTCTGAAAGTGCAGACTGGTTGAGGACCACTAGGGGTTCTGTGACCGTGAAGTTGGATGCAACTGAACCTGAAAATCCTGATGCAAGCGCCAGTGATGGTGGTATCCCTGAAGTTGGAAATGAAAATAGGCAGGTGGCCGCCCAAGGAGGTGGTGCAAATATTGCATCAAGCAGTACCAGGAGGTCCAATTCCTTCAAGGCAAGGCTAGGACTTACAACGGGAAGACATCTGGTGGCTTGCACATTCAGAAGGTGGTCGAGCTCTGGTGGGAGTTCCAGCTCCAAAAATACTTAGAAAAAGGAGCTAACCGAGATCAATGTTATGATCAAATATTCTGTTATTGGAGTTATTTGGCTCTTATTACATTTATATATTCTTGAGTTCGCGTGCTGGTTAATGCAACAACCGGTTCAGCCTGTATGGTTGCACCTCGTCCTTGAGTTTCCTCTTTTCCCTCATATACTAGTGATGCTCTTTTTGGGCTTATATGCTTCTTTTACGTGGAGTTCTTATTACTTCTACTGGGAGAGGACTCAACATGCTATCTTCTGAAATAGAAAGGAAGGAAAAGGTTATAATCCAAAAGTTGGTGATTTTTGAATGTGTTTTGTGGTATGTGCTTTGCGGAGTTTATGCTCCATACAAAGATTCAATAATGTGAACACATTTTCCTGACATATCAAATGCATTTGAACAGGAAACTGAAAAACAAATGCAGTAGAAGAGACATACTATTGCTTTCTCTTATACACTATGATAAACGCATTTAGCTAATAGGAAGTCAAGATTTTGATTCACTCCTATGTTATTGATGATGTGATAGCATCATGGGAAGATTTAAAGCCTGAACTCAGGATCAACTTCATTAAACCCCTCTTATGAAAATTCATTAGTCTCACAGCTTGTTTGTTCCACAGTTTATACCTAATTAACGTTGTACTTTTTTATCTTAAATTGTGCTTCATTTATTCACCACTCGAATCATGTGGGGTTGGGGCGTGCCCTCAGCAGGAATTTCTCTTTTATTTTTGGTGAATGAGGGGAAGTTTGCAATGGTGTGATTCACCTGGTAAATGAAGCACAATGGTGAAAAGTCAGGCTTGAATAGTCAAAGCTGCTTCCTAACTGAAAAAGGAAGAGTGTTTCATGGCCTTGGTATGCTACAATAAATTTTAAAATGCAGTATAGCCTGTTTGTCGGAATAATCTTTCTTTATTATCCTCTCAATGTGGCCTATGTGACTTGTGATGACACTTAAGAAACATGTTGAGCATGGATTTGTTCATGTTGAGAACTAGAATATATATTAACTCTGCTATTAGATCAAGATATTGTTTAAGCCGAAGTTTCAACTCAAGATGTTGGGTAAAGAAATAGTTTCAGTAGATTCTCTGGTTCTTTTTGGGTGATGAGATGTACTTCTGGACTCCTTAGAAGCTTTTACTTTGCATAGACACAACAACGCAGCGCTAAGTTAAACTCTGGGATTGGGGCTAAGAAATAGTGAGTTCATGTGATACCATGTTGGCTTGATTAGTTCTGTTCTAGTTAAGAAATTGGAACCCTTCATAAGAATGGAGATCATGGATGGTTTGTGTAGTTATTATTCATACCAGTTCCTCTACTAATGTCCTTGAAGACCATTATTCAGTCTTACGCTTCTTGCGGGCAGCTAAATCAAATGAATATATCGGCTAACGTTATCAGAAAAGGGCGATTGAAGCTAATTTAGAGGGAAAACAACTTTTTATTTGTTCTTCTGGATGCCTTTTTTATTCGCTTCTTGACCAACTTCTGTCCTTTAGTCTGGTTTCACGATAAGCTATTTCTTCAGCTTAGTTATGCCTTGTGTCGCTTTCACTAGAGTTTCCTATTAAAAAAGTTATATTAAGGCAACTGAAAACCCTTTGGATTTGGTTCAATAAGCAGCAGCATCACTGATTAGTTCATATTGTATGGGAGAATGTTACTCTTCAAAAGTAGGTGCGACAATCAATTAAAAGTTGCTGATCTAACTAAATGACCGGCTCATAATTATGCTATTATGAACCGTTTTTTGCTGTTTTCTTCATGCTTTGGCTGATAGCAGGTATTGGGTGTTATCTTCCACTGCTACAGTGTTTTGGGTCTTTACTGTATATAGCAGTAATATTCTGCCTGTTTGAGATGCATCTTCAAGAGGGGTTGCTCTGATGGTAAGCAACCTCCACTTCCAACCGAGAGGTTGTGAGTCCGAGTCTTTCCAAGAGCAAGGTGGGAAGTTCTTGGAGGGAAGAATGCCGAGTGTCTATTTGGAAACAGCCTCTCTACCCCAGGGTAGAGGTAAGGTCTGCGTACATACTACCCTCCTCAGACCTCACTATGTGGAATTATACTGGGTTGTTGTTGAGATGCATCTTCAGATTCTGTTCTCATTGTTGGTCTAATAGGCAAAGTCTTGTTGGTCATTCGATTACTGAAACTATTGATCTGAGTGCTATCACTTGTAGTTAATTTATCACCAATACTGTTAGAACTTCGGCTATGCTGCATGATTGGTAATTACATTCACATTCAAGGTTGTGGAGAATTATCCTTTCTTCAGTTATTGAAACTTTAACCGATATTTATCTCTTTTTTTTTTTTTAAACAATGGGGTCATTAGGTTTTCTCCACCACTAAATCCAATTCAATGAACATTCTTTATGACTTATTCATGTGTTTTCTCATGGTTGATTTTTTATGAATTGAAAACTCACTCTTATGAGACACTGGGTTTAGTTAGTTGATTTGGTGGTTAAACCACTGAATTTGCTTGTGTTTCGGAAGGATTTTTTGCTTCTTCTCTATCTTGCTTGATGTCAAAATATTTTTGTTGTTTTAAGACTCTTACCCTCTTGCACCAGTGGTCAAAATGACTTCAGTGGTTGGTAGTTTACTTGGGTATGCCTTGATTTCCGTTATGTTTTCTCAACGACAGTCTGTTTTTGAAATCTAGACTATGTATAGGATAAGCTTTCTGTTATAGGTTTTAAACCTGAAGTAAGAGTTGTACCTTAAAGAATATTTTGTTTCTTTTGCTTTACCCAAGGACTCGATAGCATCGTTCCATATGTATATGGTGTTTTAGTGATTGGTTCGTAAGCATTTGCTTGCTTGATTCTGGTTTCGTTAATGTATAAGATGTTAGATTTAAGCTCTGAAATTGACCAACTGTCATCACCTATGTTTGATCAAGTTGAAAAAAATCCGGAAACAAGAAACCTGTTAGTCAACTTTATCAGAGTAGAGTAAAGAAGCAAAAGCTTGATAAAGTTGTAAATATGTAAACCTTAGTACATAGGTGACTAAGGTTTACAAGAAAATATGTAAACCTTAGTACATAGGTGACTAAGGTTTACAAGAAACCTGTTAGTCAACCTTAGTACAATTCAAGCATATATATACCTGTACTGTACTACGGTTTACAGAAGAAATGAGAATCAGTTAGTTTTTCTAACTTTATCAAGACAAGATTGAAAATAAATAACTAGCTGAAAATTAACTATGCTTGAATTGTAAATATTGGAATAAAGGTTTAAGGTAATGGTTCCCCCGTTGTTGATTTTCTTGGTTGTATATTTCTTATAGCTGTGACTTAGTTGCCTCTATTAATCATGAACTCTCCAGCTACTATAAATCTCTCTCAAGCAATTATGATAATTTCCTAGGCGCACTCTCTCAAGCTACGTTAGCTAGATTCACATTACAGTTCACTTAGATTGCACCTAAGGTATTGTTATCTCTAATCCAATCTCTAAATCTTCGGTTATGACTTCCGTCTATACTCTGGGAGTGATGTTTTTCGAACAACTACCTAAATATGCACTCTCTCTCAAGTAGATACATAATAAATAGGAACGGCGAATTAAGGATTCTTTCAATTAACCACAATCAAAACGTAGTTGAACAAATAGAGATTAATAACTACTCAAAACTATATTAATATAACAACCCAAATGGGTTTCACCAAAACCTTAGATTAGAAAAGTTAGCTACTCATGAAAATAACAAAAATCACAAAAGAATTCATATTCAAAGGTAAAAGGACAAAGAAGAAGATTAAAGATTGATGCCCAATGATCCTCCTAGCATCTTGCCTTTTCTTCTAATGTTTTTACAACAACAACAACAACTACCCAGTATACTCCCACCAGGTGGGGTCTGGGGAGGGTAATATGTAGGCAGTCTTACCCCTACCCAAAAGGGCAGAGAGGCTGCTTCCATGCAACCCTCGGCGCATAGGACAGAATGAAAAGCTGCATTGGAAAACAAAGACAAAATTAGTAACCAAGGCAAGACAAAACAAAATAACAAAACAAAGCATAAGTAATCCTGCAGAAATAACGTAAATGGTTATGTAAACATAAGGAACATAAATACCGTCGCAACCAAGAGGGGACCTAGGCTAAAACACTAGACATCGATGGGTAACCCTACTATCCCACACCCAACCCCGGGTGAGGCGAACGAAGGACTCTAAGAGCCCCTATCCTGCAACCCTGATTCTAGACCTCCAGACTCCCCTATCGAGGGTCATGTCCTCGGTAACCTGCATTTTAGTCATGTCCTGCCTAATCACCTCTCCCCAATGCTTCTTAGGCCTCCCTCTACCCCGCCGACCACCAGCAATCTCCAGCCGCTCGCAGCTCCTCACCGGGGCATCGGGACCCCTCCTCCGTACATGCCCGAACCACCTCAGCCTCGCTTCCCGCATCTTCTCGTCCACTGGGGCCACCTCTACCTTCTGCCGAATAACTTCATTCCTAATCTTATCCAGCCTGGTGTGCCCACACATCCACCTAAGCATCCTCATCTCAGCAACCTTCATTCTCTGGACATGTGAGTTCTTCACGGGCCAGCACTCTGCCCCGTACAACATCGCAGGTCTAACCACGGCTCTGTAGAATTTCCCTTTGAGTTTGTGTGGGATTTTCTTGTCACACAGGGCCCCAGAAGCAAGCCTCCACTTCGACCACCCTGCTCCTATCCGATGGGTGACGTCCCCGTCAATCTCTCCGCCCCCCTGAATCACAGACCCAAGATATCGGACACTGTCCCTCTTGGCGATGGCCTGAGAACCAAGCATCACATCCCTGCCCACCCCACTCGGCTCGTCACTGAACTTGCACTCCAGATATTCTGTCTTAGATCTGCTTATCTTGAAACCTTTAGACTCGAGGGTCTGTCTCCATACCTCTAACTTCTCACTAACACCGGCCCTCATCTCGTCTATCAATATTATATCATCAGCAAAGAGCATACACCAGGGCACATCCCCCTGGATATGACGGGTTAGAGCATCTATCACTAAGGCGAACAACATGGGACTCAGTGCCGATCCTTGATGGAGCCCCATTACCACAGGAAAATGGTCTGAATCTCCACCCACCGTCCTCACCCTAGTCTTAGCCCCATCGTACATGTCCTTGATAACTCTGATATAGGCTTCTGGCACACTCTTCGCCTCCAAGCACCTCCATAGCACCTCCCTCGAAACCTTGTCATACGCCTTCTCCAAGTCGATAAGCACCATATGCAGGTCCTTCTTCTTATCCCTGAATTGTTCCGCCAGCCGCCTGACTAGGTGAATAGCCTCAGTGGTGGAGCGGCCCGGCATGAAACCGAACTGGTTCCCCGATATATTCGTCGCCCCCCTCATTCGCGCCTCAATCACCCTCTCCCAAACCTTCATCGTGTGGCTCATTAGTTTAATACCCCTATAGTTGTTGCAGCACTGGATGTCCCCCTAGTTCTTGTACAAGGGCACCACTGTACTCCACCGCCACTCATCCGGCATCCTCTTAGTCTTGAATATCACGTTGAATAGCCTAGAGAGCCACTCCCCTCCAGGTTTACCCATGCACTTCCAAAACTCCACCGGGATCTCGTCAGGCCCGGTTGCTCGACCCCTACTCATCCTGCGCAACGCCCCTAAGACCTCCTCCACCCTAATGCGCCTGCAGTACCCAAGGTCTCTATGACGCTCTGAATGCCCCAGCTCCCCTAGCTCTATGCTCCGATCCCCCTCCTCGTTAAGAAGGTCCCGAAAGTACGCCTGCCACCTCTGTTTGACTTGCGATTCCCCCATCAAAACTCTACCATCCTCGTCCTTGATACACCTGACCTGGTCTAGGTCACGGGCTTTCCTTTCCCTTGCTTTAGCCAGCCGAAATAGCTTCTTTTCCCCACCTTTCTCCCCTAGTTCCTCATACATGCGACCGAACGCCGCGTTTTTAGCTTCCGTGACTGCCATCTTAGCTTCTCTTCTCGCCTCCCTGTAGGACAACCTGTTCACTCTCCGCTCCTCCTCGCTTGTGCTCCCTGCCAACCTTGCGAACGCCGCCTTCTTAGCCTCCACTTTTCCTTTGACTACATCGTTCCACCACCAATCACCCTGATGCCTACCTGAATATCCCTTAGAAACCCCGAGCACGTCCCGTGCTACCCCCTAACCAAGTTAGCTGTTGCTGACCACATAGCGTCCGCTTCCCCATAACTTCTCCAAGCTCCGCCCTCCTCTAACCTCCTTTCCATCTCCTGAGCTTTCTCCTTGGACAAAGCTCCCCATCTAATCCTCGGTTGACCCCGGGCGCCCCTCCTCTTCTTCTTCACCCAGAGATCAACATCCATCACTAGGAGCCTATGAAGAGTTGAAAGAGACTCTCCCGGGATAACTTTGCAATCCTTGCACAGACCCCTGTCGCTCCTTCTGATGAGGATGTAATCAATTTGAGTCCTCGCCGCCGCACTCTTGAAGGTGACCAAATGCTCCTCCCTCTTCCGGAATGATTTTTCACTTCCAAAAATCATTCTCTCCTTTCTTGGCCGGCTTCCTTCGTTTAATTAGGGTTTAGGGCTTAAAATCTCGTATTTTTGCACTTTGGTCCCTGAAGTTTATGCGTCCTTCCGCGGTTACGCCAGGACCGTGGCCAGAGTGACCTTCAGAATCTACAGTAGTATTCTTCCGCGGCCCTACCGCGGTTACGCCCGGACAGAGTCAGACCAACTTCAGTTCTGGTTTTGTCCCTTCGCTTGGTGCACTTTGTGGATATTGTATGATTGACCTGTTTTTCTCCGTAATTGATCCCAAAAGTACTCCATAGACTTCTTTTATTGGATATAACCTACAAAGCATGAAAAATACTAATCAAAGCATTTTGTTTTACTTTTTACCGTAAAAGCTATAAAAAATGTGGTTCTTTAGGGTCTATTTATAGTCTAATTTACCTATCATCAACAGCCCACACTTAAATCTTTGCTCGTCCTCGAGCAAGTTGAACCATACTTCTAGGCCTAATTGTTTGATGCATTACCTTGTATATGTCACACCCGCCATTATGAAAGAACAAACTAAGCAGTGCAACAGACACACCGTAGGTGAAGACTCTAATGACATGCCACATTCGTGCTTACTCTATGTACTCTGAATAGAGAAGAAGACTTGCTTTTTCTTCCTGAGTTAAATTTCCTCACATCACATTTTTGAGAGAAGTTCCATACACATGTAATCAAATAACAAAGAACTATAGATAGAACGAATTACTCATTCTCAGCAAAAAACATTCACATGCCACACATACACACCATAAGCTTGCCCTTACTGTAATACTCTACTAATTAAGTTGTTCAATCTAAGATCAATATGGCTTCATTTGGTTGGTATAGTGAGTAACCTCCCTAAGCACTTTCAATACAATAGTTCCCCTTATTCCAGTTTCAATGTTCAGCCCAGTCATTCTTCCACACTTGTTTCATAAGCTACCCCCGCCCCACCCCCACTTTTCCTAGGTGCAACTGGCTTTTTCTTGCCATTCAATATTTTAGGACCACCTATGTACAAGGTCCTTCTTCTATTATTCATTTTTTTTAATAACCATTGCACCATTCACATATTTTCCTGATTTTTCTTTTCCCACTCCATTACCATCCTACACTTGACTTTAATATGATCTTTAACGATTCAAGTGCATCTAGGAGGTAAAGGTTCAAAAAGTCAAGCTATTCAAACACATGAATGTAGGTTATTGTAAGGTTATCAAAGAAACAGGCTTCAGGCTCGAAGGGGTTAACTATGGTAATATGTATAGGTGGATTCATAATTATATAGGCTACACAAAGAAATACCTAAATCATCTCTAAGACCAAACAACTTCTATTTTGCTTTGCGCACACATATGGCAAGTTCTAGGTATCGCAAGCAGGCATAGAATACATGTATTATCACACGCACTTGACATGTAACTCATTCTGAGTTAGTTTGTCAACACACTCACGTGAGTGTTCAAGTAAGACAAGGTGTGAAAAATTAAGGCATAAGATTAAGAGTCTACAAGTGATCCTAGACGTCGCACCCTCAAGTTCGTTTTAGTTATTTACAGGTATGTATACTACGGGATGCATTTTTCCCCTCACCCATCTTAGCCCAAGAGAGTCCTAAGGGCCTTAAAAAATATTAAAGAAAAATCTACCTAACCCGGTTCAAGAAAATCCATTGGAAAAGAACTGTGGTCAAAAGAAAAACCAAGGGGGAATTACTATACTACCTAAAAAGAAAATAAAATAAAAAAATCTTTTTGTCTTTTTTAGACTACTTCCCTCAAGAATATTGTCTAAGTGGCCCATCATCAGGAAAAGTCAAATCATTTATATTTAAAATAATTATTCAACTAAACTAACACAACTAAAATAGCATAAAAAGTCACCCAGACAATCTCCTCACCCCACACTTAAAATTGTGCACTATCCCTAATGCACACCATAACTAATAAATAAAAGACTCCCTGGTAGGCCAAAGCCGAAGAACTAATATCTCATGGGGTACTTTGACTTCTCCCAAGCTTGGTCCTTCGTACGGGTACCTCACACTTAGTTCCAACCATTTAGTTTGTTGTTGCATCCTTCCAATACCTTTGCTTTCCATGCTCCTAGAAAATAGAAAATTGACACTACAAAAATAATATAATTAAAAAAATAAAAAAATAAAATAAAGAAAGCAATAAAGTTGGGTTGCCTCCCAACAAACGCTTGATTTATCGTCGCGGCACCACGCGAATCATTTTTTGCCTCCACCTCGAGCTTATGAATTGAACCCCCAATTTGGCATCAAGTATTCGCCTATGCTCTAGGGGTGGAGGAACAAATCTAATTGGCCGAAGACACCATTGTACTATTCTACACTTCTTGGCTTTTAGATGAGGTATGTAGTCATGTCTTTCTGGCAAGAAAAATTCCAGACTGTAGGCACCTTGTTCCTCATTCCTTGACTTCTCAATTGGCTCGGATGACTCTATTTCCATATCTTCATCCAAGCACAATATAGAAAAACATTTGGAGTCGGGGCCAATGCGCTCAAACCCATGAACTTCAGGACTTTCAATATCCTTAACATCAATGATACTAGAGTCAACAAAATTTGTATCCTCAATATCCTTGGAGTCAGTCTCACTTCTTTAACATTGACATCCTCAAATTGTGGTTGGTGTTAGTTAATACGCTTAACGCTAGAGGGGGGTGAATAGCGTTATAATAAAATTTAGCGTAAACTTGCAGAAATTAAAATTTGCAGGAAATAATTAAGTGCGTTAAATAATAAAAAGGAAAGAACGCATCGATATATTCTGGTTCACCACAACACGTGGCTAGTCCAGTCCCCGAGAGACTCTCTCGAGATTTTCCACTAACTTGTTAAGCTTACAGGTGCTCAACAAACCTTTACAACGTAAGGACACAAGCCTTAACACCTTTTCTCGGAGATACAACACTCCAAGACTTCAACCAAGGAAACACAAGTTCCTTACAACAAGAGAATCACAATTCTCTTACAAGTGTGTAAAACACTTAACACTCAAACAAAATACTCCTTTATGAGTAGGTATGAGTAAAAGAAGTAAGCTCTAGATCACAAACTTTGGACAAGAATATGGCTCTCAATAGCTTTATGAAATTGAATATAAAATGATAAACAAGAGTATGCAAGCTTATAGCAATGTAATGATCAGTTGTAGTATGTTGTTGTGTTTAAAACACTGAAATGAAGCTGTATTTATAGTTGAAAAACTTGGCATTACCGTTGCCTAATTGCCAATTAAGAGTTGCTGATTTTACTCACTGACAATCGATTGTCAAACCCCAACAATCGATTGTCTGCCAGTAAGATCAAAATTCAATCCCAGATTTTACGCTTGATAATCGATTACCTACAATCCATAATCGATTACTGGCAACTTTAAAAAAATCCTTTCCAGATTTTACCACAAACAATCGATTGTCCAGAATCAACAATCGATTACTCAGCAACGTTCAAAAAATCTTTTCCGGATTTTAATCAAAACAATTGATTATACCAAATCAATAATCGATTACCCAATAACGTTCAAAAAATCTTTTCCGGATTTTAATCAAAACAATCGATTATACAGAATCAATAATCGATTACCTGACGGTATTTGAAAACTTTACGACAACGGTCAGCTTCACAATCGATTGCACAAAGTCAACAATCGATTACTTATCAGTTTTTGAAAAACATTTTAGACACTGTCTCTTTGAAAATCGATTGTCCAATGTAACAATCGATTATTTAATAAATTTGAAAATCACTGGAAGACACTGTCTCAACATAATCGATTACCATTAGTTCATAATCGATTATTCTGAGTTTTGAAAAACTTTGATGGACACTGCCTCAGTCACAATCGATTGTCATTAGTTCATAATCGATTGTCATGCAGGTTTGAAAAACCTGATGCTCACTGCCTTACTCACAATCGATTGTCATTAGTTCACAATCGATTGTCATGCAGTCTTGGCTTAAAACAATCGATTATCATAAGTACATAATCGATTATCTTAGTCCAAATTTTTAAGGCATGTCTAAACATTATTTTGACTACTGTATATATGCATGATTTAAAATCATTTGACATTAAATTAAATATGCATGATTTTGGAAAATAGTTTTATGAGAGAAGCCATGTTACGAGTCAAGTTGTAGGATCAAGATCACAAATAAGAATGACTCAATTAAACTTATAAAACTTTGTCTTGAGCTTGAATCTCGTTGTATATCAATCAATTTAAAAAAATTGTGCGCTTGTTTCTTGAACTTCGTCATATATCAATTTTCGCTTCGTTTGTCATTCATCAAAACCTACACAAAAGAACACACGTTTTAGTATATTGCATTGAGAACGTGTTTCCAACAATTTCCCCTTTTTGATAATGGCAAACATTAAGCGGGATATGCAATACAAGCAATTTATGTTGACGATTCAAGACAAGTATATACATGTAACAAGTATGCAATTTGTTCCCCCTCAATTTGAGAATTCCCCCTCAGTTTAAGCTTATAAATACTGAGATTGCATACCCGTTATCTTCCCCCTTTTTCCATTAGCAAAAATAATAAAAAGATGCCAAAGATGAAATAAACCTTGTTTATTTATTGGAAAGAAATTACAGCAACAGGGAAGACAATACAGCATATAAAAACAAACTTAAAAACTACAATTATTCATTCATCATTTTCCGCCTCATCATCCGGCGCTGCTTCATATGGAACAAGACCCGCATATGGATAATGAATGTGGTCAAAATGTCCATGGATCTCGTGAGTTAATTGACCGACAGAGGTGGTCAGGGAAGCAATTTGGTCGGAAATGGATTGGAGAGTGGGTTCTTGAGGCGGACGAGTTCGACGGGATGGAGGAGGAGCAGGCGCTACATGATCACCGTCATGATGAAAGGAGGATTCAGAAATTTCCCACTTTTTGGTACTCTTTTTGAGAGGACCATTTCCAGTGACAAATCCGGTGGATTCAAGAAAGTTCATGATGAGGAGAGCATAAGGAAGAGGCCTATCATCTCCGATAGCGTCACGCATGTGAATTTTGATAAGCCGACACCAATTGATGTTAGCTCCGGTTATTATGGTATGCATGAGCTTAGTGTCCTCTTGAGAAATGGTAGTATGGTTATGCTTACGAGGCTTGAGGACTCGGGTGATGAAATAGAAAATCAACCGATAATTGGGATCCATTCCCGTAATTGTAGGACAACGGGAAGAAAGATTTGGATCATAAGAAGTAAGACCGATTTGGTGTAAGAGGGCTGTTTCATCAAAAAGGGCTCCGGCCTCATTTATGGAAGAAATCTGCTGAGAATTTAAAGCCAAATCAGTCAGAAACGGTAAAATAAATTCACTGACCGTTAGACAATCGATTTTTGAGATGCAATAATCGATTGTTGAAGAGTTATGACATGACTTGGAACTGACACAAATCGATTGAGGAGCCAAACGGTAATAAGAGTTTAAATTTCTGACATGAAATAATCGATTGTCAAAATATGGTAATCGATTGTTATGTTACAGTGAGCACAGAAATTTTCTGATTTTGAAAATAATCAATTATATTTTGAAACAATCGATTGTTTTGGAAAAGTCTTGCTAAATGATTGAGACGGAAATCGATTTTGCAGTTTAAGGAATCAATTATTTAACGAAACTACATAATAAACATAAACCATAAACAATCGATTAGTGATACTGCTAATCGATTTTCAGCACAGTAAAATAATCGATTATTTGCTTGGAACAATCGATTGTTCCAAGCCAAAGCTTCATAATTCCCCCTATCTTTTAGGGTGATACCTGCAAAATAGAATTAAACGTCTCCGACGCTCAAGTCAGTAATTTGTAAAGAAGTAATAACTTGAACTAGTGTTGCCAAGTGAGAACGTGAGCTCTTAAGAAGTGTGTCCTAAAGTGTTCTTAAGAGAGTTTCGGGTACTTACCTTTCCTCCGACGTCGCCAATTACCTGTTCAAGAGGGTGATCTTTGATTGTCCTCCACTCGTTAGGCATATTCATTTCTTTTTCCAATTGTGGCGCTTCTTCCGTTGGTTCCTCAATTTCATCTTTATTTTCCTTGGGTGGTTCCTCTTGTATTTTGTCTTTCAAGCTATCTAAGATACCTGCAAGATCAAAACCGGAATCCTTTCTCGCCAAGCGAGCATTATTTTCGGAAAATATAACATGAGGGGATTCCTCCACAATTTGGGTTCTTTTATTAAAGACCCTATATGCTTTACTACGTGAGGAATATCCAATGAAAATACCTTCATCCGACTTAGCATCAAATTTACCCAATTGGTCTTTGCCATTGTTATGAACAAAACATTTGCAACCAAAAACTCTAAAATGGGAAATATTTTGTTTTCTACCCTTATAAAGTTCATAGGGG